>JAQBSW010000022.1:0-400627 GCA_029291075.1 Eudiplozoon nipponicum
GTCGAATCCAATTCTTCATTAGCAGTCATTTTATTGATTAATAATTTTACTTGCCCTTGTAACTTATCAGTAGGGTCTTTTGTTATTTTAGTTTAAACTTCAGCATTACTTAACTGTTCTATCATTTTATTGTTATAATCAGATTTATTCATCAGAACTGTAGCTCCTCCTTTATCCGCCTTAAGACATATAACATTATTTGATACTAAATCTTTTCTGAGACGTTTAATTTCATAATTAGGCTTAACTTTATCCTCTTTGTGTGTTAAAACCAATGAGGCAACGTCTAATTCAAATTTCACCTTATCATTATCCGAAAGAAGCTTTGCCGTTTTGACAGCCTCAGTAATTAATTCGTTTCTAACCGATCTTTCATTAGGAATAGCCATGTTTAAACCACGGTTAAGTAGTTCAACTTGATCCTTCTTAAGATTTAATGTTGATAGATTTACTATTCTATTAGTCCCGATTAAATTATCACTTTCTTGGGGTCTATAAATTCCCAAGTCAGCTAATTTTTTATCGTGTCTAATTCTTACTTTTTTTATTTCTCTATTACGGGCTTTATCACTGAAATCCTCAATGCATTTAAAATCATCTACGTGCAAAAGAGAAGTTAACATCGATCTTAGTTTAGTTTTTTCTGAATAAGTATAATCTTACGTTTAACTAAATCACGAATCAAAGTTTTTATAATATTTATACAAAGGTCATGCTTAAGAGACATGCCATAAGCATTTAGCTTAAAATTTAGTTTAAAACGAAAACATTTAGGAATAACATCATGTTTTAAACAAATACTTAAATATATATATATATATATATATATATATATATATATATATTGAAATGCAAACAAAGTAGAAATGTAAACGTGGAAATTGTGAAGCATGGAAACAAAAAGAATATTTTTTAAACTTATAGTAGAATGAAAATTCTATGCCAAAATATAAAAATAAATTGAAATAATTTGTTATCCTTCCGATCCCGATGAAACAGCGCTATTCAATTACTTTTTAAAAGTGAAAATTTTTAAATTTGGACCGTTCGGTATTCTGGGTTTATACATATTAAACATTCTATATCTATGAAATATTCAGTTAGCTTAAATTAAAATTTTCAAACATTATTCGGATTGTAGTTGAATAAATTACCCAGACACAATCCATCAACTAAAAACCTGAAGTCAAGTCATTTTATAATGTGCAAAAAATGAAATCTGTTAATGGATTTCTGTTTCGATTTAAGAGAAATAGTTAAAATTTTCAATACTACTATAACTAATCAATACACAAAAAGCAGTTACTTTGAGCAGATTGGCTTATGATTATTCACATTATATTTTCCGAGAGGTCATATTCAATTAAATTTTCTCACAGACTATGCAATTTATTTCTCATAAAATTAATTAATATAGTTCTTCGCGTGTATAAATTTTAACGAAAGTGGTTAAAATTTGAAGATCGCAATTACTTGCGTCCTTTAAACAGCGTAAAGACGAAGAATTAATTTCTAATATCCTATTCATAATGAAAATTTGAAAAAGTAGTTCTACAATGCTTTAGTTAAATAAACTATGATGTTTTAAGATATTCATTAATGTCTGTCTGTATGTGTGTTTGCAAATAAATTTTCTATAAATTTTTCTTATATTCTACCTATTTTGATTCATGACAATTGTTTCTTTAAATTATGAGTAGTTCGATATGAAATAGAACGTTATCTCATTTAAAGTAAACTCCGAGTCTTTTATTGAAATATAAATTTATTGAAAAGATATTCTAAACATAAATGTAAATGATGTGATCTATGCAATAGAACAGCCCAATATTGTTTATTAAATCGTATGCCATATCTTCACATTGCGCTAAGTAGGTCAGAGTGGGTAAATACTAACCAGGCAAATATACTTTCACGTTTGAGTGAGCACTCCAGGCAAATGGGACAGCACCTTAATGTATTGCTTATGCATATCCCACACCAAATCAAACAGATTTACAATACAATTAATCATTAATTGATTGCATGGGTGGTGGTAACAATTCTTTAAATCAAGTTTTCGAGCTTGAAGTAAACACCAATCCCATTTTATTTAACCAGTCTTCGAAAAACATAGCAGACTACAGTAAGAAAGATTTAAAATACTTTTGCAAAGTTAGAAAATGCAATGAATTAAATGCTACAGACGCTGTCAGTTATACCACCCATAATTAACGGAAAAAGCGACAGTTTATATATGAATTTAATATAAACTAGTGAAGTGCATGCTACTGTGTGGGCATTCCTCTGCATGGACGATTTCTTCTTCTTTATCGTTGTTTTGTAATTTATGATTTTTTCCAAATTAATCGTATTTGATTTTCAAAATCTTCTGTATGCTGTACTAGTTATTGCAGTCGAGTAAAATGCTGGCGAAAAGAATAGGGCTCGTTTTCAACTGCATTGTTTAAATATGCTTCAGTTTAATATTATTCTTCAATATTCAATTTTTAGATCGTTAAATTCTAAACAAAATAGTAAATGCACGAGATTATACGTTTTATTCATGCTGACTTTCGTTTGTCCTTTAGGTCATATTTGAACTAATTCTTTAATTGGTGCGCAACACCTACTACACAATTGCAGATATATTAGTTCTCCGCCCTAATCAGTATCTAACTGTTATATATTTAGCTTAATGTCATCATTACCGCGAGATTTGAAAATTGATATCGATTAAGAGCAGAGTGTATGGATTTGCTAGAGTAACAGGTGTTCAGAAATAGTTGTAATTCTCAATTTTGGTGAACTTTAGCATACATTGAAACTCATTGTGTTGGTACCTTGTACATCTTCGGTACCATAATGTGGGTATCGGGTACTGAGACAATAGCCATAGTGCCGGTACCCTTTACAGAATTGGTATATAAATTATTCATAGTGAGCTGGCTTTGAAGTAGCATTGTCGAACACTTTAAATGAAGTTAACTTTACTATCGAAGGATCACATAATCGTCTAAGAGATTGTACCGTCCTATTTTCCCACATTTCTCACCCAAATATATAGTGTGTATAGGGTGTAATATCGGCTCCTACTGGTGAGTCGCCAGAAACACGAAACAAACGTGCACGAGATTATACATTCCGTTCATGCAGTCTTTGATTTATCATTCTGTTCATATTTGAAATAATTTTCTAATTCATTGATTAAAAAAGAAAACAACTGATAAATGGGTGAACGAATATTTAATTTTCCTAATCCAAATTTCTTTATATATTTTTTTAATTAGAAAATTTTATTCCAGGTTAACTATTCATGTTATCCAAGTTGACGTCTGTTAATATTAACACTATTGTACACATTAAAAACATGTGGAATAGTTTTTTACAAATACACAAAACATTTACAACTAGATATGAATTTTAACATACATTTAAAATTACAAAGTTTTTCTTTGCACTCCATCTTTTCAACTGCTTGTACTAGAAGTATAAACAAAATCAAACAAAAATGTACAATTGTTATTTTTTGATAGAAAAACAGTCTACGTTAAAAACGGGCAAACAAATAAAGCAATAAACGATTTAATGTCTAATGGCTATCGTAGACAATTGATTAAACGGATTATAAAAAAAGGAAGTCAACAAAATAAGACGTATTTTGGACCAGACAAGAAATCAGTTACCCGAACACCCCATTTATAGGGGGAAGCAGTTTCCCGAATGGCACAAAAGAAAAGTTGAAGCGGTATTAATACGCACATTTAATGCAGATAAACAGCGAGTGTTATTTAATGTAACGCACTTGCCTCTACCAGCAATCAAAGAGAAAAATACCGCTTATGTCGACATCAAGTGTTATTTACCAATATACATGAGCAAGTTTTCGATAAACTTACGGTTAATTAATCAAACAAGAGAACACTGTAATTTAAACGTATGTTTTCAACGAATGGTGAACACAGGCCTACAATTGCGCAACACATAGTTGCAACCTCGCATGTACATTTTTCAGACGTAGCGTTTAAGTCAATTAATAAATTCAATAACAGACGGAAGTTAGCCACGCGCAAAGCTTTATTGATAAACAAACAGCAGCCGGATTTAGGCACGCAAAACAAGCACGTTCGGTCATGGAGCTCGAACTACAGGTGATACATGCAATCGATTGGCTGTTCCCCTTATTTCACATTCTCTCCATGGTTACATTTTTCCATTTATTCTTTGCCTTTCAATTTATATATAAAGAGATGTCTATTTGTAGACAATTGAGAAGAATATTAGAGGCAGGCGGTTCTTGTATCGGATATGTCCAGTAGTTAAAAATGATGAAAAAGCGGAGACGAAACTGACCGCAGTCTTACATAGAGCTTCGAAAGCTCCATGATAATTATAGTGCACAAGCAAATTGTTGTTGCCTGCATAGTTCTTGCAAACGTCGAATTTGCAAATCGCGCAGAAATCGGAAAACATACCAACACACCTAATTTTACAAAAATTGAAAAGCGCTTTGTTCACATGCCTCAAGTTTTACAGAACAAAGCAGATATTCAATTCACATTTAATAGTCAACACTACAAACAAGAAGACGATCGAGGATTGGGTTCAAAAGCATCGCTATGTAATTTTAAATGCATTTTTTAAATTCATTTTCGGTAATAAATGTTTTGAATGCTTGATTAAAATTTGCTGTATATTTACTTAGTCATTGTCAAATTAGGACAAAATTGCTTCACGAAGGGCTTGTTTTTCTTAGCCGATGAAATGTTTATTTCATAACGAAAATCCAGTAGCAATTCTTTAACTCACCCGATTTTCCGCAGATGACATTGTGTCTGTTCGTTTATGTTCGATGCGGATTGGTTAAATGGAATTTGAGGTTCAAAGCGATGCCACTTAACATCGAACTGAAGTAATGACTGTCAAGAAACGTCTTCGTGCTTGACTGACAATTTTGTACGGTGCATAACCTTGGTGGCTTATTGAATGTGTTGTAAATGTCTGCAACAAATGCGGTCTTGTCTGAGCCCCGGTCAAGGTGACTCTAACAAGTTCTTAATGAGTATCCGAAATGACCAAATCTAGCCTACCGAATGAATTTAATTTGATATCCTATGCAATTTGGGCTTATATTGCTATTATATATATATATATATATATATATATATATATATATATATATATATATATATAAGAAACAAAACAACATACTCCATGGAATAACATTTATTAATAAATCTTATTTCTACCAGTATCTACAGCCATTGTTCTGGATTCGTTAGTATATTCGTTCATCCAATCCCACTGTACATTTGTCGTAACCAATCTTCTCTTCGTTATGTAAGCCTTTTTTTCGCAATTAAGACCACTACTTTTGCACAATTTAGACCACTCCTTTTGCGTAACGTCATTTGGTGTGTCATCACTTTCATTGTAATAGCGTCCGTAATTGATGTATGTATCGTATTTTGCGAAGCGTTGCCTATTTTTAAAGGCATGGAGGTGATCTTCCAGCGGAAATCTTCAAACGAAAAGTAATTCGAGCGACTAAAACACAGTTTCCATCAATACAGGTGAGAGTGGTGTTCAACACAACAAAACTGATGCGCACGAATGAAAAAGATAGCCTCTCTGTGACGTCAACACCTTTGTCTGTATACAAATTTCAATGTACCTGCAACGCTCAGTACATCGGCAGATCAAAAAAGAGGCTCGAAACTAGAATAAATCAGCATCTCCCTCAAAAACTATTAAAGAGGGGTGCAGCTCCTGTACAAAAATCAGCAATTTGCGAACATGTACTACTCACAGGTCATGCTGTTAGTAGTAACAATTTTTCAGTTCTCTACAAGGCAAAAACAGAGAAAATGCTTCTAGCTTTTGAAGCTATTGCAATTAATAAGCTGAAGCCCTGCTTAAACGTGCAGAAAATAATTCAAAAAGAAATTAAATTGAACTGGAACAAAGACATAACTGATATGCCTTTAAAAATAGCCAACGCTTCGCAAAATACGACACATACATCAATTACGGACGCAATTACAATGAAAGCGATGACACACCAAATGACGTTACGCAAAAGGAGTGGTCTAAATTGCACAAAAGTAGTGGTCTAAATTGCGCAAAGCAAAGGCCAGCATAACGAAGAGGAGATTGGTTACAACACATGTACAGTGGGATTGGATGAACGAATATACTAACGAATCCAGAACAATGGCTGTAGATACTGGTAGAAATAAGATTTATTTATAAATGTTATTCCATGGAGTACGTTGTTTTGTTCTTACATTTTAAAAAATGGTGAAAATAGAAACGATCAATATATATATATATATATATATATATATATATATATATATATATATATATATATATATAGTATAAATTTGACAAAAATGAGAAAATTTGCTAAGGCAAGCCATCGGTGTATGTTTCGACTCTCTTGTGAACCTTCAAAGTTTTATCAAAAATATGACGTGGACAGCGTTAAAACCAAGCCACATTTTCTTCAGGGTCTCGGTATCATCAACTGCGCTACGCCTGCCGCATTCTACATGCAATTACCAGTTAACTAATAATATATGCTTTTGGCTAACTTTTCCAGGATGTGATGCATCTTTATAATCTCTTTCGACTTGAAGTAATTATTTGTCACCCCGAACTGACAATATAGTAAAGCTGTCATGCCACTATGAGAAAACATATTCACCTGAAGTTTAATGGCACGACTTTTATCAAATACATTTTTACTGTATGAATTACCTATTCTTTAGGTGGAAGCTGAAATTCACGAAGTATAACAGTTCATTTCTTATTTGTAAATGTCAAGGATTTGCCAGAATTTGCCACGATTAAAGTTGGTACCTCAGCGTGTTTTTCTTCTGAAACCTGTAGAACTGTGCCACCTCTGCTCGATATTACACGAAATGATTGTTTGGTTTACCTAATTATTATTTGGAATTTATTGGATACATCTTCGGCAGAAATTTCTGACTAGCCAACTTTGTTTTTTTCATTATGTAACCGAGACCATGGCACTTGTGTAGATGGTAATTAATTGAATAATTGTATTGGTTTGTTCAGCCCTTTTTTAGGCATTTGTCATTTTAATTTATAAAAAAACATGGGCTTGGTCATATGTGTATTTTTAAGAATGCATGTTGATGAAAGTATAGAAATACCATTTTCCTTTCGCCAAGAATCATCTCCATTTCAATATGCATTATTTAAAATTTATTTATTTTATCTATTTCATAGTTCTATTTAATTTAATATTCGCAGTTGAGAATGATACTGTGAACTCATGTAATAATTTATGCTTCCAATTACATACATTCGTATGCTTTATGCCTTCTGTAAAACTTTACGGAAATTAACTTGCCGTAAATTGGTAGGTTTAGAAGTATAATAACCACACTGGCAATAGCTGTCTCGGCTTATTTTTATTAATAAAGATGTGTGTTATATTAGAAGCTAATGTTCGTGAGCCAAA
The DNA here is from genome assembly GCA_029291075.1 of Eudiplozoon nipponicum. NCBI lineage: Eukaryota > Metazoa > Platyhelminthes > Monogenea > Mazocraeidea > Diplozoidae > Eudiplozoon > Eudiplozoon nipponicum. The sequence goes on from JAQBSW010000022.1 coordinate 7,472, forward strand.
ATGTTATCTATGCAAAACGTGGAGTCGAAACTTGTCTTTTAAAGCGATATACATTACACTAAATGGGATATTAGCAAGTTAACGCTTTTCATTGCAAATATTTTTTCCCATTTCCATCTTTAAGTACCTTTGAACTTGCACAATTAAAATTTAAAAAGGCAACACAAATCGAAAGCATCAAATCGTCAGTGTCCACAAGGCATACCCTAACATTGATATTTAAGATTTGATATTAAACAGTGAAACCGCCTTCTTCATATCATTAGTTTAATCTTGGTTGTAGAAATTTCAAATTTCGGCATATATTTTTTGTTGTATTTTAAAATGCCTTACGGCTAAAATAAAATTGCCTATTGATTCAAGTAATTCGATTTAAATTTGCATTAGTATTTCAGGATAAAATATATAATAAATTATATATTTTTGTTCAAATAAACGTTACAGAGGGGAAAAGTGCCCATAACAAAAGAGTTGGGGAACATTATTGAAATGTAGGATATAATTCGTGGTATCGAATGAATGTGTATGTAAACGTGTGTTTGTGTACGCGTTTAATTCAACCTTGATGTAAATCGGAATAAGGTTTGCTTATTAGATGGATAATCTATTTTGATCGAGGTTGTAGGAATTTTTCTCCGCCTATGCCTTAAGCAGGAACTTTCTTTGTAATTAATCGTATTATTTTTAAGATTAACAATCTATGTATCCATTCGTCAAAAACTATTTCTGATGATGCGGTCTGACTAAAAAGAAAATTTAAATATTTTGGTTTATGGTTGGGCGCAACATCATAGATCTTTCGCTTTTAGTTTATTACTAAAGTTTATTGTAATCGACGGTTCATCAAACCGTCCTACTGGCATGACTTAGTTCCACAATGGAATTACAGTTCATTTACTCAGATTTCAGGTTTTCTTTGCTGAAGTGTGCGTAAACCATTTCAAATTACAACATGTTTCAATTAAAAAATCAATGATTTTGCGGGGGTGGTAACAACTTATTAAATAAAGTTTGCGAGCTTAAAGTAAACACCAATATCATTGTATTTAACCAGTCGTCGAACAACAGCAAAACTACCGCCACTCGCACATAGAAACGCGTTCGACCTTCCATGACGATCATCAGGGTAGGACGGAAAACTGACTAGCGAGGATTAAACCGCAGAGCATATATATGGAAAGCAAAATTAGATATGCGGCTCTCACATAACGTAGTCTCGCATACATTTTACTTGATTGGAAATGTCGGATGCAAAATTTCTCCTCAGTCACGAACAAATTCTTTTTGCAACTTTCGCCACCTATGTATAGGTAATACAATTAAACAATCAATGATTTCGTGGTTGGTAGTAACAACTCTTTGAATCAGGTTTGCGAGGTTGAAGTAAACACCAACCCTTTTGTATTTAACTCGTTGTCGAAAAAAATGACAAAACTGCCGCCAGTCGCAACGCACTGACGTGTTTCGAGCTTCCATGATCATTATCAGAGTACGACGGCAAACTGACTATCGAGGATCAAACCTCATTGCATATATATTTAAACAAATTTATATATGCTGCTCTCACCTACAGTAGTCTTGCATACATTGTACTTGACTGGAAATTTCGGCTGTACTATTTCTGTGCAGTTACGAACATTAACTTTTTGCAGCCTTTGCCACATATATAAGTAGGTAATTTTGCTAATTTGTTCGACCAAGTGTTAAATGCAATAGGATTGGTGTTTACAATGTAATTACTCTCCAGTCAGTCTGCTTGGAAAAAAATTTTCTTTTTTATTTCTATACGCATGACCATAACTCACATGATCACTACAGCGTCCCAATTTCCCAAAACTGAACTGTCGATGATATTTATCCAAACTAATATTGAAAATATGTTAAAATACTTTTTTATAGATTTATGTGAAAACTGTGCCGAGTTCTGCGTAGGTTCTTAGAAAACACGTTGTTTCAGAAATGTTATATTTAAATTTGCAGATATAAATGTTTAACCAACAGATTTTAATTATCGCCTAATCCATCTATTGCATTCTTGGTTATGCCGCAGAAAACGTTGATAACTAAGGTATAAAAGATCTTTAATCTATGAATTAATTTGCGTTTGTCAAATTATTAAATAAAGCATTTACTTGTATTAATGCGGCCTTTATCAACCGTGTGGGCTTGGTTAACTCATTAGCAAGTCCATTTATGGTTAATTAAGTAGAAAATTTATATTTGACCTGGATAATGTCTATATAAACTAATTTCGTCACACGAGCTTTAGGGACTATGGTTATAGTAAGTTTTATTATATCACGGTAGTTGCTAGAGTTATTATGATTAGCGCTTTTCGTTCTCAAATGCTAAATATGAATTAAGTTTTATAAATTACGTGATAAGCGGTAGACCACTAGATTTCGCTATCCTCCATTCTCTCTCTCTCTCTCCATTAGAGGATTGTACGTATTTGATTTTAATGATGTCAATAAATAAATTGCATTAGTAATTGATAATTGTGGAAACTGAAGAAAGTATAATTACCAAAATATACCAAATATTTTCTACTTCTTCTTCTTCACAAAACCGATCCGTGTTTTTACATGTACTGATCATGTCGCAAGACAGACGAGTAGAAAAGTCATCATTTTGTAGGCCTACAAAAGTGTGCTAGTATAAACTGAGATAGGTAAAAATCTGCTGGTTCAAATTGATACCTGCCTATAAAGAGTTGGTGTGGTACTCCAATCCGTTTCGCAAAACGTTTATAATTTCAATATTTTTTCTAAATCGAATGAATTTTATCATAATAATCTGACAAAAATCTACCTTGAATACTTTTGTTTAAAAAAAATAAAAGTTTGAACTGCCTTTTTTCATTTTTTCACTATCCTTTGTTTAATTCTTTACTTATTTTAAATTTCGAAAAATAATGTTACAAAATTTGAAAAACCTAGGTTAAAATTTTAATAATGGTAACTTTTTCACGTGCATATTAAATTATTTTCAAACAGTTCAATGTATACTTAAAGTTTTCGACAACACTTTGTCTGCGCCGAATTAAGATATTAATTTTGTATTTAAAATCAAAAGAAACAGTTATTGGGTAAGAAAATATACGTGTGAATGTGTTGGATTGGTTAAAATCTTCACTACTCATTTGATGCCTGAGATATTAAACGAAAATTCGAAATTTGTGTGGTTTAAATAAAACCATACTCTACAGTGTAAGCACATAACACGCTCATGACTCAAAAATTACGAATGGCTCAGTACCCAAAACGAAACTGCAGAATATTCATACATAAAGTTTGCTCCAAGACTTTTATTACATGTATGCTGTCGGTAAATACTAGTCATTGTTTAGGATTGCAATCGAATTGATTCGTCCTTTTTTGAAGATTCAATAAAGGAATCTAAATTTGTCAGTGGTATGGTATGCCCATAGAAGCATATGATTTAGTGGACACCTATGGTGGTCTATGTCCCAGAGTCTGCGAAATCCTTGCGACTTTTAGTGGAGGTGCTACTTCAGTTCTTGCTCACCATTATGTGTATGCGGATCTTTAGTGTGTCCGAAAAGAAAAAAAACTTGTTTAGATGATTGGACAGATTTGCATTAAAATGCAAATTTTAGTTCGCACACAAATTTGAGGTCTAAAAGGACGAGTTGCATGAATCTGAACCGCATACCTTCTTAGTAAAATCCTGTCCCCAATTTATAGCTACTATTGATGAGTGCGAAATTGGTATCAAATTGTTTTTTTATGGTTGATCGCATTTGTTAACAAATACAAATTTTTATTTATATCAGTACTCTATATAAAATAAAATCATTCTGGTATTATTTAAATTTTAAATTACTACTCAGTAAATTGAAATTATGTAAACATATGCTGCTAGTATAAATTGACGAATCCATCCATCTTTCGCCAAATTTAATAAAGGCAAAATAATCGTGGTTTAGCTAAATTTTACTTCATGTTCAAAGATAATGCTAGTTTTTTGCTTAGCTTGATTTGGGCAACTTTCTTTAACTCCAACTTAATAAACTGTTGGTAAACTTTAACTAATGCATAAAATTAATATCTTTCGCAATTCATTACGAGTCGTTGATTCTTGATCATATCGCTAATTAATTGAAAAATAGTTTCCTCTTTCAAATGTAAATATTTAATGATGAAATAGTTTAATTAGTTATCTGCATTGTACCCTTATCATTCAATATTTCTAATATTTTCCGCTAACTTATGTCTATTTGTACTTTAATTGCATTATCAATTGTGTGTTTAGCCACGTGATATTTCTAAGATATATATATATATATATATATATATATATATATATATATATATATATATATATATATATACATATAAATATATATATATATATATTAATCTCTCGCACTCTTTGTCGTGAATAATTTTATGTAAATATGAGTGCAGGTCCTATTTATGCTAGTTAAAAATTTAGTAAATATCGATTTTATCTATGTCGTTGAAATCATTGAGAATTTTACTTTTGAAATTACGTACTGAAGGTTTCATGTTTTGCCACATCAGACGATAATATTAAATTATTACAGAGCAGGAGCCTTGTGAAATCCTCATAAGTCCTGTCAAAAATAGCAATCTAGTTAAACAGACTTTGGAGTTTCGAGCTTAGTTAAATTTAATTTGTAATTCTGTTCGTAAACGAATTTCTCAAAAACAATATATACTTCTATTTTCATCGAAATTTTAGCCCTTCAATAATTGTTTTATAATGTGATTTTTCCGTTGCATTATAACAAATTTTTTTAACGTTCCTATGTTACTAAATTTTTGTTTTTGCAAATATTTGGTTTCATTTCACCAAGGAACGGAATACTCGCATTGTAAACTACTTCAATTAGAGATTTTTACATTTGACGTGTCATTGAATGCGCGGGTGGAAATAAAAACTATTTAAAAATTGAGAATCTCATATCGTTGTCTAAATATTTTTCAGTATAAACTAAGCATTTTACAAGGTAGCATAGGCAATTTATCAAGTAGGCTGGTTTCGTCCGTATTGCGAAATCGTCAATTGCTTTCTTGAATTTTGCGGTGAGCAGGGCTCGAACTGGGGCACATTTGTTTCGAAGTATATGACCCTTTCTAATGCATCACTTGATGGCACACAGCACACAATTTTTGTTTATGTAAACATTTATAATTTTGCTTAACCTTTGTTTGTTTTGGGGCTAATATGGAATCTTTATTGACCTAAAGTTCCCGATTACACCCAAACTTTCATTATGGAGCACATACTACACCATCTGGGACAGTTGAGCTGACTTGGAGATAAATTGAATAAAACCATCATTAATTAATTTCACGAGTTCCCAATAAACACGAAACCTCTATGCATTGTGCTGAAGGATTGAAATCTGGAACATATTGTCGAAAATTCAGCACAACACGAAAATTATTCGATAATATTTGAAGCAACAGTATAACATATGCTTTTAAAAGAAAAATGAAAATATAGATTTTGAACGAATTGCCTTTGTTAATTTTTTTTAATGTTTACTTTTAACTGGCAAAATTGTGTCTTGGGATTGGTGCTTACCTCAAGATCGCAAACTTGATTTAGATTGGTTTTGTCACATTGCGTCCAATCAATGACTCTTTAACTGTTTATCTCTTAAACTAATTACAACTTTCACAAATGGCATGGTGTCCTTTTTATAATAACAGTTATTGGAGGCTAGTTGGTATGGTGTCCACCTATATTGGATGGTCCACGTACCCGTATGTCGTTTGTGTTTATTATCAGCGTATCGTCCAGACGAGACTTAATTATGCCTAATTCTGCAGTTAAATTATTCATTTGAGAATTCAGTCCCTGAATCAACGTTTCCAACCCATCAGAAGCCATTTTAAATATACCACACATGCTTTATTTTTACTCAATTATATATAGAATTTTGCTCGCATAACGAGCATCGATTTAATAAAACAAATTTACCAATATTAATTAATTTATATTCACTTCGGCTGGAAGTCTGCTTTTATCATTGGGCTGACTGCTTCATTCTTATACGGGCGCTTCTGCGAGGAATTTCTGTTGAAATAATGTCTGCCCTAGATAAGACCCTTTGTTCATTATTTGTCTTAAAGGTGGCCATTGCCACATCTTCCCCCCTCAGGAATCGGCTTTCGCACTCTGCTTAAACGATCCAGTGCCACAGCTCGTGGTCCATCGGGCAGGCTAACAAAAACAGTATTGTGCTCTGCGTCCACCCTCTCCACGCGATACGGCCCATCATTGACAGCCTGCAGTGCCATGGGCTCGACCTTCGCTACCATTACATAGTCGCCGACCTTTAGGCGAGTGCGTGTCGGTTGCCTTGCATAGCCTTGTCGCTGTGTGGCGCCTACATATTCAGTTAACTGTTTTAGTCGTTCCTGAATATCCGCTATGGTGCAGCGCTTATGGGATCCTTGGATTACCGGTTCACCTGGCAGTCTTATGTGTCCTCCATAGACCATGGTCGTTGGAGCGAATCCTGTAGCTGTTGAGACTGTAAAGCGCATGGCCCGCTCGACCAAATGTAATTTGTCTCTCCACGTTCCCGGGCTCTCGTGGCACCAACATCGCAGTACCTCTTTCATCGTCCTATGTGCGCGCTCAGCCGTCGCATTGGTTTGCGGGTGATAAGTGGCTGTGCGGGAATGCTTTATGTCAAGGTCTTTGCACCACTGATTAAATTCTTTCGACTCAAACTGTGCGCCTTGATCGGTAACTATAACATGTGGTGAACCTAATCGACTGAACCATCGCTCTTCTAAGCACGTTATAATCTTTTCTGTTGTGATCTTCTTCAGTGGTACAAACTCGACCCAACGGGTAAACTTATCGACCATGGAAAACACATAGGACACGCCGCGGCGAGCTACCGGCAGTGGACCTACCAGGTCGATATGCAGAAACTCGTTCCGTGCAGTGGCATTGAAAGCAATCGGAGTGACTTTTTCTCGTTTTTGTGGTTTAAAACGTTGGCATGTAGTGCAATATTGTCAATAGCTAAGAATTTCTTTGGAAATGCCAGGTCAATACAATCGCGACTACAATGTCTCAATGAGCCGCCCAGCGCCGGGATGTCCTAACGTTTCATGCTAAAAGGCCATTAATTCTGTTCTTATAGATTCTGGCACAAATTATTGCACTGTTTGTCCTTCTTTCCGCACCAACAGGCCGTTCTGTAGACTCAACGTTTTATATGGTGCAGACACCACTGTGCCGTTTTTAATTGATTGACTATTTCCTGACATGTAGCATCTCTTCCCTGTTCTTCAGAGACTTTTATAAGCGGCAAAACCCGCACAGCGGAAATTCTGCTGAGCGCATTGGCTGCCGCATTCTCGATTCCTGCTCTATGATGAATTGATATATCGTATTCTTCCAGTTCTTCAATGGCTCGATGTACTCGTTTCTTCTCTATACATAGTGATCTCCAATGCACTAGCGCTTTGTGGTCGGTAAAGACGTCTACGTGTCCCCCGATGACAAAATATCTAAACTTCCGTAGCGCCCATTGTACGGAAAGTAATTCCTTTTCTGTGACGGTATAGTTCTGTTCCGCCTTAGTGAGTGTGCGACTTATATATTGCGCAGGACGTCCGTCAGCTTGTAACACCGCTCCTATCCCAATATCTGATGCGTCTGTAACAATTGACATATTACCTACCGGGAAAGTCAAAATAGTTGCATCTATTAATTTCTGCTTGCATAGCACAAACGCTTGTTGAGCCTCCTCCGTCCAACGAAATGGTATCTTGGCACTAGTTAACTGAGATAAGGGCTGTTGCGTAACCGCCATCCCTGCGAGGTATGGTCTATAGAAATTCACCATACCGATAAACCTGCGCAATTGTTTTCTAGTAGTAGGCACCGGATAATCCCTGATAGGTTGTACATTCGAATCTAACGGCATGCATCCGTCCGCTGAGACTAAGTGCCCCAAGTACCGAATTTCTTGACCTATCTGAACATTTTCTGGATTAAAGTGTAATCGCCATTCTACAGCTTTGGCCAACATCTTCTGCAGCCTAACACGTAATTCGTGTTCAGTAGTGGCCCATATAATAACATCGTCTACGTAAGCTGTTGTACAAGTTAAGTCAGACACGAACGAGTCCATCATTCTTTGGAACACTTTCGGTGCGTTTTTAAGGCCAAATGGTACCCGGGTGAATCGGAATGACCTTGGGGTACTTGTACCGCTAACTTCTATCGGTCTTCGGGCCGCACGCCTATTTGCCAAAATCCCTGGTTAAGATCAAGCACGGCAAACCATTTGCCTCCCGCTAGCTGTAGGAACAGATCACGCAGAGCCGGCATGGGATACGGGTCTGGTTTAGTCACTGAGTTCAATTGCCTGAAATCAGCCGCCGGTCGGAGCGAACCATCCTTTTTCGTAACGTAAACCATCGGAGCACGAAAAACAGATGATGGCGGTTCAAGAACGCCGGCTTCTATCATTTCTTGGGTTGCTCGAGTCGCTGCTGCTAATTTCTTTGGAGGAGCACCATATACGTTTGGTGGTTCGTAACCTTCATTTAGTTCTAGCCATAGCTTAAAATGGTCGACCGTCGGCCCTGGACATTCGCTGCAATCAGGCAGTTTGAATTTAATGTTATATTGGTTTCGAAGATTTTCTCACCACCCAGGCACCACTCAGGGCGCTTCTGCGATGAATTTCTGTTGAAATAATGTCTGTCCTAGATAAGACTCTTTGACCATTATTTGTCTTAAAGGTGGCTATTGCCACAGTTGGAATTTTAGTCTTGTAGCAATCTATAAATAAAAACGTTTGCTTATGATTGCTCGGTGTGCGAAGTATGCGAATTTCGGTCCGTAGTTATAGAAATCCTGTCCTGACTACCGGCGGGCACAAATCAGTGAGCCCGGGAATGGTAGCATGAACCTCACCTAGTAACACTTATTGTTAAATGTGTAGTGACGGAATGAGAGCCAGTGCACTTGACGTGAAGGGCAGGTTTCGGCTGTTGAAAAAACCTTGGACCACTGGAATCTCGGCAGATAAAGTTCATTATCCTTGGTTTGTAGACTATTTAAGAGATGGGAAACTATTAGTAAAAAACATGCCCACTAAGAATGGGCAAACTGGTGTTCTTTTACAGTCCGTATATATCGTTGAACGATACCAATTAGAATTATTGCATACAGAAGACATCTTCGTCTCCGTTGCTACCTCATTTCCTTTTCTATACTATTCTCAATCTAAAAATAACTCTCTTTTTAGATTCTATCAATATGGTGGGTGTTGATCATACCACTGAGTCGAATATGGGAAGATACACTTTATACTGGACGCTCTACGATAATGGTGAACGGCTGTTGGGTAGCTGCATGGAACATAGATTATATATGAGTAATACCAACTCCAATCGTAGTATAAGGCGTGGCGGCACATGGTGTCCTTCAGCCCTCGGACGACTCTAAAATCAAACAGATAATGAGGAAATTAGTTATAGATGGCCTAGTTGCATCCATAACTGTCGTTGTCTTTGTGAATCTTATGTCGACTCGGACCATGCACTTATCCGTTGTAGATTTTCGCTAAAACTTTCCAACAATACAAATATGAATAAACCTCAAATAAATGAAAGCAAACTCGAACAACCGTACTTCCGATAAAAATATGAAGATATTCTAAAGTAAAAGCAAGCCAGTTTTAAGGCGAAAATTTGAATTTACCCTGGACAAATATAAGCTCCACTATGCACAACGCACGCACTACTCTATGTGGCATTGTAAGCTCCGTAGAAATAATCATTACTCCTTTGTAAAATCTACGGGGATACTCAGAAGAAGGCTTCAATCTCCACCTAGATTGGCTCTTAATGATATTCGTAAAAATGTTGGACGCCAATTTCAGCGCAATCTAATAGTCAATCTCGAATCGTTGTGGACCAGAAATGCTGAAGATATGTAAGGAAAGTTTGCACCAGGTAATATCCGTTGTTTGTTCCAACTTATCCGTGCAACAGTTCCGAGAAAACTAAATATTAGCGAAACTATAAATGATACTAACTACCATCTAATATCCGATAAAATAATTCATTTTGACAGGTACGCTGATCAATTCATAAATCAATTTTCTTTGGCATTTGCGTCAGTTCCGTTTCCTAAAATCATGCATTTATCAACAGTGTGGATTGTTAATCTCGAAGAAACGTCAGAGCTATAAACGCCAGATGCAATTAAACGTCGCAAAGCCGCAATCCCTGATGATTTGATTCCTGGCATTTTTACGGAGGGTGGCGATATTATTTCTGGAGTGTTTAATTTTCCTTTTCGTACTATATGGAATGAGGAAACCGTACCACTTGACTGGAATGAGTCGACCATCATTCCCATCTTCAAAAAAGGCAATCGTAATTCGTGCGATAACCATCGTGGTATAAGATTGACTCCGGTCGTATCAAGGTTATTTGCTTCGATTATCCTACGTCGTCTTAGCGCTTCACGTGAATCACAAACAAGAGAAGAACAGGCCGGATTCCGCGCAGGACGAGGTTGTATATATAATATTTTTACGTTAAGGCATGTTCGTGAACAGACATTTATATCGCCATCCCACAATAGCCGTCTTTCTAGACTTCAAGGGTGCATTTGATTCGGTGGATCGCAATGTTTTATTTTTTTTTTTTTTTTTTTTTTTTTTTTTTTTTTTTTTTTTTTTTTTTTTTTTTTTTTTTTTTTTTTTTTTTTTTTTTTTTTTTTTTTTTTTTTTTTTTTTTGATCCTCGTTAGAAAATCAAATAAGGCTCCATCAACTACGTTGGCTCGGTCACGTTTTTGATATGCCCCCAATTCGATAGCGCAGTAGAGCACAGTTCCCTCGCCTAGCGCCATATTGTAGTTAGAAACAATTGACAACAGAAACTATTCAAAATTAGGCAGCATAGAGTTCAGTCATCTGCCACAATGGGGATCGCGTACGTATCACAATTCCTGGTTGTAAACGCTGCACGATATGACATTAAGTCGAACTCCGTGACGATCTTGTTGCAGTTTTCTATTAGAATTATCTTCATAACTTTCTTTTCTTAGAAGGACAAAGTTAGCTGCAATTTTTGGTTTTGTTTACAACATGATACAGTTTTATGCACAAGTCAAAACCCATTTTGTATAGAAACAAGAATTTGACCTAATGCAGGTATTTACAACACTGTTAATATTGCCATTTACTCACCTGAGTGCAATTCAACTGCATAAATTGTTACTCTTCATAGTGAACTTTGAAAATAGATATGTAAATAGATATGACTAGGTAAAAAATATAAACAACAACAGAAAATATCGGGAAACGCGAAGAAGATTCATGTACGCACACACACAAACACAGGAATCCATGAAAGCAAATCACCTGTCTATAATCAATTCAAGTTAAAACGCGTTGTCAGTACAATCTAAGTAATGAATACAGTAGAAAACGCAATTAATCAAGTGCACATTTTTGTCAACGTTTGGCATTTGCCTGCGTTCGCAATATTTAACTTATGCTTGAAACATAGATAAATATATAAATACATATATATATATATATAAGTTTTTCATCTATATATAAAGATATATATATATATATATATATATATATATATATATATATATATATAAATGAAGAGAGAATAAAAGAAAGTGAAACGGATTAAATTTGAAGTATAGTAAGAATAGGCGAACCAGTCTTTTAGGTAAGATGGATTGGTTAACCAATTCTATATTTGGTTTATACTGGCAACAAATCTTTTTATTTATTTTCTAACTAAATTAGACAATGCTTTCCTTCTTCTATTTACTTTGTTATTATTTGATACTACATGCTGCAGTGCTATCCGTAAAATGGTTTTTCCTGCATGAATGGACTTTCTTCCGCTACGACGTCCACGTTGGCAGGAATTTGTGTAGGCGCGCCATATTGTAGGCATGCCTGGTAACGGAATTGCTGAAATTTTCTTCGAATTATGAAAAGATATATAGGCAAATATTTCCCGGATCAACAAGCAACTAAAATAATTTGTCGATAAATATTTTGTATGGTAATAAAGTATTTTTATTCAATATCCTGCCATTGATTTTCTTTTAACTCTGACAAATACAATATCAATTTTTATTTCTCCAGCATTTTTATAATCATCTGTTTTATTTGTTTGTAATACTTAAACATAGTTCCTTAATCTATGAGAAAATAACGATGTTTTAAACTCGTACATTACAGTTTGTTCCAGAAATATTTATTTGCTTGCTTTTACTCAATTTCATTTTACTATACTGCTTTATTTTTATTTAATTGAATCATATGTTATATATATATATATATATATATATATATATATATATATATATATATATGTTTGTTTGTTAATCCGTTCATATGTCCGTATATACTGATATCTGTTAGCACTGATTTAGTTCATCTTAATATTTTAAATATTTGTGCGTATTTCGTTAGGTCTTAATTGATTGGCTATATATGTAACCGCATAACTTAAGCCTTTAAAGCCTATGAAGACAGGCAAAATTGAGTCTATACGAGCCTATACTTGATGAAACAAATATTCTGTGGTATTACAAGATATTTCAGTTTATGTGCACTCATTTTTTTTTAAATCGGGTGTCTAAATTTTTACACATCGGAAGGCGTTCCATCGGCGATGATGTAGCCTAATCACGACAACGTATAATAGCTAATCGTGATCTGAATTTGGGCTAAATTTACCTCTTTCAATACATAATATTTTGGTCCGTTCTATGAGTATTGTCAACATTAACCTGCATTTCTTTGCTGAGGGCACTTTTTGTGAGAAAAAGATCCATTTCTATCACGAAATATGCTCTACTGGTTTCAGTAAGCTATATGAAGCACGCGACTTCACGTCGGGAAAATTAATTGTTGTGAAAACTATTGATTTGAAACAGCTGAGGAATTATGTCCGCTCGAGAGCACGTTGCACTTTACTAGCAGAAAATTATGTCAGTAAACTTACAAAATTGCTTAAATTGCAAAACCAAAATGATAATTCTACAAATATCTGTAAACTCATCAGTATAACGTTTCAACCGAAGCATCATATCACCGTGATCTCTGAGCTATGCGAAACGGGAGACCTATTCAATTGGCTTCTGATGCGATCAAAACTTAGCACTATTGACGTCGGCATCATGGTAAGGTACCTTTTTCGGGCTCTAGCCTACCTGCACTCATGTGGTATTGTCCACGGACACTTGCTACCAACACACGTGCTGTTTCGGACAAAAGCGCCACGTTCATTATCGCTCATAATGGACACGAGCTTTACATCCTCACTTCCCGAGGCCTGTGGAAAGACAATGGCAATAGTCGACTGTCACGCTCCAGAACTGGTCGAATTGATTATAGAAACGGAGCACCGACGCAGAGCAGAACGACTGACGAAAGCATTGCTTAGTGAAGTGAAAAACGCCGACTCAACAATACAATGTACGCCGAATAACGGAACTTCTAATGACGAAGCCGGTGATCAAGTTAGTTCCTATGTAATGAAACAAACTTTGATTCTGTGTGGGATGGAAACAATTATTTAAATCAAGTTTGCGAGCTCTATATGAGCATCAGCCCCATTACATAAATACATTTGTCAGTATAAACTAAGCCTTGTATAATGTAGAAAAAACAATCAACAGGTAGACCGGTTTCGTCCTTATCAATAACTCATTACATACTGTCTAAAATCTGACGCGGACAGGTTTTTAACCTGGGCATGTGTGCTTCGGAATCTTTTGCTCTAACCACTGAGCCACCCTGCGGTATACTACACAACATTTTCATCTACATACGAACTAATGCTTTTCGGTTAGTCTTCCCATCAGGTTGACCACATATAACATCTCTTCAGAACTGAAGTTCTAAATAGCCAACACACCACGCTACCAGGTTATGTGTTATTGAATTAATGATTGAAACAGTTAAATAATCACTGATTATGCGGATGGTGATAAAATTTTATAAATCAAACCCATTATATAAATATTTGCCGGTATAATTTTAGCCTTGAGTATGGTAGTATTGGCAATGCATCAAGTAAATCGGTTTCGTCCTTATTGTAAGTTCGTCAAATTCTAACCAGCATTTTGCCACATACTTGACTGACATCGTTAAAGAGGTGATTTTGGAGTACATATCTCTACCCACAGCTCCACCTTGCCGCAAACTGCATATTATATCAGATTCCAAATAGGTTCCAGTGGAAAGAAAAGCTCACGAACTGAAGTAAATTTCTTATACAGCTTTGCGTTTCGTATGCGACACGGTGACGCAGAGCATAGAATCCATGAAATCAAAAAAAATTACCCAGGTTCCAGTCCAGACTGCAGAAAATTACCGAGAGAACTTGGCAAGTTCCCAAATAGAAAGAAAGCGGTCCACCAGTTGAATATACTTGGCTACCTCATATATATATAGCAGCAGTTAAGCAGCAGCAGCAGCAGCAGCAGCTCCTCGACTCCATAGGCATATATATATAGAATATTTCAGTTAGAAAGAAATCAAACTCATTCAAGAGATTAAATTAGGCCTATTATTACATCAGTTTATTTAGATATTTTTTAAAGTCTTCGGTTAAGTTCTATCATACAAAAATTTGAACTACACGCCGATTAAACGTGGCTTTCAAAATGAATGAATAAAGGTCTGCTTTACCTGTGCTATATTTCAATGCTGAGAGCGGTCCTTTTTTTTTGCGGTCCATATTTCAAGTTTTGTTTTCCATATTTTTTACTTGGCTGCTTATACATTTCTTTGGTGTTTTAATTAAATACGGGTTACGAACTTGATATGCATCTGTCACATGCGTTTGTCAGTATAAACCAAATTTATTATAGTTTAGAAAAGGCAATTCATCCAGGAGCCCGGTGTCATCATTATTATGAACAAAAATGACGTATTCTCCAGAAATTGCCGCGGACAAGAACCGAACTTGGGCACGTCTGCTATGGAACATATTGCACTAACCACTGAGCCACCCTGCCGCACACTCTACTAAATTTTCATTTATATTATAAATTATTTTCTTAGTTATACTTACACTTTTTGTGGCGGTATGGCCTCATTAGTTCGTCTTGACCCACAAAATAGACATTCCCAGGTTTGAGCTCTCTCTGCAACAAATTCTG
Organism: Eudiplozoon nipponicum; assembly: GCA_029291075.1. Lineage (NCBI taxonomy): Eukaryota > Metazoa > Platyhelminthes > Monogenea > Mazocraeidea > Diplozoidae > Eudiplozoon > Eudiplozoon nipponicum. The sequence continues at coordinate 22,660 of JAQBSW010000022.1, forward strand.
GACAGTATGTGACGAAACCAATCTACTGGATGAATTGCTTTTTCTACACAATAACTTCTTGATTTATGCTGATAAATGTATGTACATAATAGGTCAGGCGTTTATATCAAGATCGCAATACTTATACACCGGCCATAAATCAAATGGTGAATGCACCGTATATTCTCCAGACACAGAAATTAAGATAATTAATATTTTCGATAGCATATGTACATATATATATATATATATATATATATATATATATATATATATATAATATTAATTCCCATAATCGATTACGTTTTTCAATAATGGAAGATTGGGTCTTGGTAATTTGGGCATTATAGTAAATGTAAAACAAATGTTCTTTTATTTACAAAAATATCTGCCAGACGCATTGTTATACAAATTTAATAATAGCATAAAATATACGGATTTCTTGGCGTTTAGAATTAGTTATCTGACTCAGCACTAAGTGAATGTTTGTTTATACCATTAAGCGAACATTGTTTGCGCAGGCGGTGTTAGCAAATGTTTAAATCTAGGCTTCGATCTTGGTACAAACGCTATTCCCAATATATACAAACATTTGTCAGTATTAGCCAATCAATGCATAACGTAGATAAGGCAATTCGTCTAGTAGGCTGGTTTAGTCCTTAATGGGCACTCTTCAGGTGAATATGATTAATTGCCTTTTCTACATTAAAGAATAATTGGTTTACACCGGAAAATTTATTTATAAAATTGACTTGATGTTTATATCAGTAATTCAAACATGATTTAAATAATTGTATGTTTGTTGCTTTCTTTCGACCGACATGTCTAAGACTTTGCTGATGTCCAGTAGTTTAGCCCACCAGAAGAACAATTAAAATGCATTTGCATGACTTCCTACCGATCATTTACCTCTATCACTGTACTAAATTATTTTTGTTTACAAAAACTAGCGAGTCATATTATAGCCACAGCATGTCATAACTCTTTTTGGTTCTACCCACATTTAGCACCCATTAAGAATGTGTCAGTGTTGCCACGAAAATGTTGGGAACATGGTTTATTTTGTTCAGGAAGCTTTCATTGCATTCATTGCATCAGTATATTCGTGCGTGACATTCAGTTACCATCAACTTACTAATGTATGTGATTGAATATTTTTTCCTTTGTTCTATCCAAGTCGATATCACTTTTGACCTAAAGATTTGCTTATCCGCGCCAGATCTTTCATTTTAAATTAGCTAACAAGACACCTGCGGAGGTGATATTGAAATGGATTATATTGTAAAGCTTTTAAGAGAAATATTTCATCAAAACATTCTCAGGTTGGTCCTCTTCGGTAGCGCTTTGGAGTTTCTACTGCAGTAAACCTCTCTGTTGCCTCAGAATGATACGACACCAAATGATTTATAGAATTAGTAACGAATTAAAATAATAACCGCATAATTTGATTATAAATACTGTTCGTTAAATTAAATTTTGCATAAGATATCAGTTTCATTTCATTTACCAAACCGGTTTCATCATTAAGGTGCACACATTATTAATATCAATAAAAAGGTCCATCTTGATTTTAATCCAAATTTTTTTTTATTAGAAACATGTATCTCATACCGGCCATAAATCAAATGGTGAATGCACCGTATATTCTCCAGACACAGAAATTAAGACAATTAATATTTTCGATAGCATATGTACATATATATATATATATATATATATTATATATATTATATATATATATATATATATATATATAATATATATATATATATAATATATATATATATATATTATATATAGCGATTTGGCGTTGAAATCCCATTTTAGAAGACTTTACTGAAGTTAGCCACACTACTGCTGGTTAACACATTCGTGAAAGAAAATAGTTGATCGTCCAATTGTCCAACATTCCTCACTCAAATATGTAGTAGATAAAGGGCATAATATTGGCTCCCAGTTCCTGCTGACATTGGGTCATCTTTCTGCTCCTATTTGAACTAATCTGTTACTAGGTGTGCAAAATCTAATACACAATTGCATATAAATTATTTCTTTATAAAAATCAGTATCTAACTGTTATATATTTAACTGAAAGATTCCAGGATTACCGCGAAAAGTGATAACGGATATCGATTAAGACCAGAGTTTAAGGATTTTCTAGAGTAAGAGGTGGTCAGAAGTAATTAGAATTCGAAATTTTCGTGAAATTTAGCATACCTTGAAATCCATTGTGTTATCGCCATCTACCGACTAAGCAACCATTGTTTTGTGTTAAACTTTACAGGATCTGCTTATATAGTATATATAGTGAGTTGGCTTTGAATTAGCATTTTCGAAGACTTTAATTTACGTTAGCTCTACTAATGCAGGATTACACATATGTACAGGCGATGCACCGTTCCGTTTTTCCACATTTGTCACCCAAACATATAAATGGTATAGAGCGTAATACCGACTCTTACTGATGAGTCACTAGTAAAACCGAAACGGATGGGCATAAAAGATTATACATTCAGTTCATGTTGATTTTGATTTATCCTTCTAGTCATTTTTCAATTAATTTTTGACTAGGTGGGCAACTTCATTTAAAATATTGCATATATATATATATATATATATATATATATATATATATATATATATATATATATATATATATATATGAGAACTCAACCATTATTCCATGGAATAACATTTATTAATAAATCTTATTTCTACCAGTATCTACAGCCATTATTCTGGATTCGTTAGTATATTCGTTCATCCAATCCCAACTGTACATTTGTCGTAACCAATCCACTCTTCGCTATGTCTGTCTTTGTTTTGCGCAATTTAGACCACTCCTTTTGCGTAACGTCATGTGGTGTGTCATCGCTTTCATTGTAAGTGCGTCCGTAATTGATGGGTGTGTCGTATTTTGCGGAACGTAGGCTATTTTTGAAGGCCTGTCAGTTATGTCTTTGTTCCAGTCCAATTTAATTTCTTTTTGAATTATTTTCTGCACGTTTAAGCAGGGCTTCAGCTTATTAATTGCAATAGCTTCAAAAGCCAGAAGCATTTTTTTCGTTTTTGCCTTGTACAGAACTGAAAAATTGTTACTACTAACAGCATGACCTGTGAGTAGTACATGTTCGCAAATTGCTGATTTTTGCGAATAAAGCACAGTTGCCATCAATACAGGTGAGAGTGATGTTCAACAAAACTAAATTGATGCGCACAAATAAAAAGAAAGTCTCTCTATGACGTCAACACCTTTGTCTGTATACAAATTTCAATGTACCTGCAACGCTCAGTACATCGGCAGATCAAAAAAGAGGCTCGAAACTAGAATAAATCAGCATCTTCCTCAAAAACTATTAAAGAGGGGTGCAGCTCCTGCACAAAAATCAGCAATTTGCGAACATGTACTACTCACAGGTCATGCTGTTAGTAGTAACAATTTTTCAGTTCTGTACAAGGCAAAAACGGAAAAAATGCTTCTGGCTTTTGAAGCTATTGCAATTAATAAGCTGAAGCCCTGCTTAAACGTGCAGAAAGTAATTCAAAAAGAAATTAAATTGGACTGGAACAAAGACATAACTGACAGGCCTTCAAAAATAGCCTACGTTCCGCAAAATACGACACACCCATCAATTACGGACGCAATTACAATGAAAGCGATGACACACCACATGACGTTACGCAAAAGGAGTGGTCTAAATTGCGCAAAACAAAGACTGACATAGCGAAGAGGGGATTGGTTACGACAAATGTACAGTTGGGATTGGATGAACGAATATACTAACGAATCCAGAATAATGGCTGTAGATACTGGTAGAAATAAGATTTATTAATAAATGTTATTCCATGGAATAAAGTAGTTGCTTATATATATATATATATATATATATATATATATATATATATATATATATATATATATTCATTGTACCCTTCTTATGTGCAAAAACAAAAAGAAATTTTATCAGATATAAGAAAATTTTCTTTCTCATGGTCTTCTCAAATATCTACTTAATGAACATATCTTTATATATAAATTGGAAAGCAAAACAAGATAGAAATATGTGAACCAAGCGAGTGTGAAAAATAGAAACCAATCAAATTGCGTGCGTCACATCCAGTTCAAGCTCAATGCTTGTACGTGCTTCTTCTGCTTACATAAATCCGGCTGCAATTTGTTTATCCATAAGGCTTCGTATGTGGCTAGCTCCCTTTTGTTTTTGCATTTAGTAATTACTTTGAATGCTACGTCTGGAGAACATACGTGCGATGTTTCGATGATGTGTTGCGCAATAGCAGACGTGTATTCACCATTTGATTTAAAACAGGCGTTTAAGTTGCAATGTTCTCTCATTCGAGTAATTAACCGTCTGGTCGATCGGCCTACGTAAGTTGATCGACAACTTGCGCATGTATATTGGTAAATAATATTTGATATCGACATTAACGGCTGTTTCTCTTTGATTGCTGGTAAAGGCATAGTGTGTTACCCTAAATAACACTCGTAGTTTGGCTGCATTAAACGTGCGTGTACATCTAGGAAAGGCAGACAGTCATCTTTCTCGTGCTCTGACGTGAAGCCGATATTCTTATGTGCTTTGTTGAAACTTTGAAGCAATGTTCGTGATTGCGACCTGTTTTTAAGTACAAGAAATATATCATCCACGTACCGTATATATTGAGCACATTTACTAATGTCACTCTTACTTAATATTGTTATTTTCATTTCATATTCATAAGGTTGATATAAAAGCAATTATGAGGCAATGTTGTGAAAATGAGGCAGCTAACACGTTGTATCCACATGGATCTCAGGCCTGGAATAGACGGACAGAGGCAATGGACGTGTGGTCAGCTATTGTTATCGGCCTGATAGCGCTGAACGGACTTTCGCCATTTAAAGCCGACACAGTCATGGAATTACGAGAGGCCATTCATAAAACAAGAAAAAATCCTGCGTTGATCCGCAGTTGCTTTTTAAAGACGTCGTTGTCAGAAAAAAATATCATACTTCCGTCACTTCTGCACGGATTCTTTGTTGAGCTTCTTCAGTTTGAACCGAAAAAACGTCTCTCGGCTACGCTGACGATGGATGCTATTACGAAATGGCTTTCCGAATCAAAGCCGACGCATAGGTCATTCCGGGAGAATAACAAGAGTGATGTCAATTTACTGTATTTGATGGAGTTTCGCCTATTAGACACACGAAATCGTTACAGAGAAGCTAGTCGAAAAGCAATCTATCAATTGAATACAGAGTTATTTTAATTTCAATTAATCAGGTAAAAACAATTAGGATTTACAAATTAAGTGTGAATACTTTACTTTACTTTACTTTACTGCGGCTGACTCCTTTTGGAGGATAAGCCGGCTCCACATTTCATGGAGTTTCTTGGGAATTTGGTACAAGTTGTGTCCCCTCACCACTCGACATATAATGTATCGGAAATTTAAAGTGTTAAAAGTGCAATTAAGTGTGAATGTGTGTGTGTCATCGGTATAAAATAAAAATGTGCATTATTTTTTAAATGTAATTCATCAAGTAGACCTCTTTCACTCTTATTGGGAATTCGTTAGGACTGAACCAAGCTTCGTAGATTTGCATACCATCCACTGAGCTGAATAAGTGGCGCACCACATGGCAGTATTATTTAGAAAATAACTATTTCTGGACACGCTTTCCTTTATGTGGAGCCTCACTAGCAGTGCCTTAGGTAGAAATTTCCCGAAGGACAGCCGCATTTTATCATTATAGAGCAGACACGATGCCATCTGTGAAATTGATACTGATCTGAACAGTTATTAAATATATTTTGGCAATATAAACTTGGCAATATTTAAGGAAAGATTGAAAACAAAATTTCAATTTGATGCATACTTTGAAGTTAAATGCAGGGCTCAGTTTGGCAGGTGCAATGGATGAATGGCCAGATTCTGATGCAAACGTGCCCCATTCTGAAACTCGATCGCAGCAACTTTGGAAGGTACATGATGAGTGCCACATATGGACGAAACCGGTCCCCTTGAGGTATTGAACTTGCTCCCTTATTTATACTTTATTTTATTCTGCAAAATATGTTTAATTAAATCCTGAGATTATACTGATATATATATATATATATATATATATATATATATATATATATATAGAACTTTAGAGTAATTAAGATTAGTTTAAATACGTGCAAAAACGAATTGTAAATAATGTCGCCAAATAGGCCAGTGCTAAACATGTTCTGAATTTTCAGCATAGACATAGTAGCATGAACGGCTAACAATCGAATATCAATAGATTAATTAATTTATTAATTTTTAGCACAAGTTCTATAAAAATTTTCCTTTAGATTTTGAATAACTTTTTTCTTGCGCAGGCAGAGGAATGTTTTTTTTTCTGAAATTTCCATTTAGTTACAAAAGTGTATCCACTTCATTTTTACGTTTTCACAGCGTGTACACATATTTAAAATAATTGTTTCGCGGGAACCTTTTGAAGCAAATTGTTATAACTTTTACTTTTAAATTCACGAACGGAAACAAAACATGTAAATACCCGTTGGAGTAGATCAGCAACTAAATTAAGGTATTCGTATAACAACGCAAAATATCCATTCGCTGTTATCGAAACTCGAGTGGTGAGGGGACACCACTTGTACCAAATTCCCAAGAAACTCCATGAAATGTCACAAATACCGTTCATGCTACGGCGTCCCCGGCAAGCGACGCGCTCTGTATCAGCGCGAAAACACCTATTTATTTCGGGTGTTGGAATGTTCGATGTTCCGAAATGGCTGCCAACCGCCTGGCATGGAGAGGTATAATCCGGGATTTCTATGGAGCCGGCTTATCCTCCAAAAGGAGTCAGCCGCAGTAAAGTAAAAGTAAGTAAGTAAACTCTGCGCTGATACTGAAAAATTCACACGATTTTATCTGTTTACATTTAACCTTTCAGAGTAGCACTGAAAAATCTTAACGCCTACCTTACTCTGAGATATTTTCTGACTTAAAAAGACCACTTGTAATGTTTTCTATGTTCGTACTAAAAAGCAAATAACAGATGGTCGCGCGTGTAAACCCGTTTCGACATTCAATACTAATTATCACAGCAGTAGGGCAGCCCACTGACAGGAATTGAACTTCGATGAACAAACGATAGGTAGGAAACTAGAAATGCTGCTCTCTAGTGCAATGTATGCGCGTCTACGAGGGGTTATACACGCATTTAAGATTTACCAATCGTTATACACATGTTCTAGTACCAAACTTTTGAGTCAGTTATCCGAGTACAGAAAAGACTATCAAGAATCGTTCAGACTCGTTCGAAATTGTGGAAAACGATAGGCTTTTTTTGTCCTGCTGCTAGTTAAATAAACCTGATATTCTGTTTATTTCATTTCCGCAAACATTGTTACAATATTTTGTAACTCTACATAAACAATTAATGATTGCGAATATTTTTAAAATTAAACTGAATTTTTCCTAAAGTATTTTGTATCTCTGGAGTCGACCTCATTTGCAGCCCATATCTGTGCCATTTTCTATACCGTTTTAATTTGCACTCTGCATGGTCAAGAAATACAATCAGTTTTCTTTATAAATTGAGATCTATATTATTCCTTATACGTTTAACTTCTTTTGTTCGGCAGTTTTGGTATGATACTGGTTGAAATTCAATCAACAACACGAAATTTTTATCATCGTTTTAAACTTCTTAATAAAGTTTCTATAATTAGGCCATCATTGAATGCACAAATGGTGCTAACAATTCATTAATTCAAGTTCGCGGGTCTGGTGTAAGCACCAATCCTTTGGAAGGAAGCCCATATGTAATTATGTCCTTCTTGTTGAATCTGGCTATAGTCAATTGTCATCAGTAACGTGATATAAATGAGCCATTGCCTCTTGCAATTCCATAATTATAGGCGACTTCTTTAGTACAGCTTCAAACATAAATTTAACATTTAGGTTTTAGCATTATCTTTATCTGTGTAAACTTTGTTAGCCTACTTCAATAGTATTCACCTTACTACATTTCAAAAACGTCATTTGACATTTATTCCTGAATCACAAAAGACATTTAATTAGGCTTTTTATTCGATGTCTCACTTTGTTTAAAAACACTTCCAAACTAATAACTGGTTTCAAATAATAAAGCTCAATTTTTCGTCCAGAACAAAAATGTATATTTTTAAAGACTCGATTCAACTTTTGCATTTAGTATTCATTGAACTTTTCGTGTTTTTGATCTACGCATTGAACACCTGCACTAAAGTATGCTGATTTATTTATTTATCTATGCCGAAACTTCAGTTAAATTATCGTTGCGTCGAGAACGCCGATGGTATTATTTTTGTATGTACTAGCAATACCATGTGATTAACTGATCCGTGTTGTGAATAATACAGGTTTTTTCTCTGTTCATTTTGGAAATATTTCGCATAACCTTTACGGTATTCTTCATCAAATGTCGTAGAAACCAACTCTTGAAGCATGTGAGCTATTTCTCTTAACCATTTCATTCGTATTTCTGACTGGTTAGCCTTTTAATAGGTAACAAACGTTTAAAAAGATACGTGCGTTTCACGAATGTGTGTTTCTCCAGGTTTGCCACATACAACTGAATGGGATAAATTAGTGGCTGAATTTTGATTTTCCCTTTGCATTCGTTAGGAAATTCGTTTTATATTCATTATGTGAAATAATCTACCAGGGGTTACAATCATGTTTTATGGTGGGCAGCACATTAAATCCAACACTCCATTGATAATCTCATGTCAAAATAAGTGATAAAATTATAGCCGGACGAAGCATGAAGTTTGAAATTTAACTTAAACTACTCAATTTATACTTATGACTGATTTGTTTAATAACGGCTGCTATCATTTCATTAGATAGGCCCACTTCACATATTGTCATCTGTGCGTATATATATATATATATATATATATATATATATATATCAAAAATTATAATTAAAAGTAGTTAACTTAGATAATAGTCCTTAATAAACGGTCGACTCACTAACAGCCTTGAATTAAAAGGTACAATTATAAGTTAATTTTGCGTATAAAATCGAAAAAATAACAACTAGTAAACCACCTTTTTATTTAATTATATCAGCTCATTACTTTATGTTAATAGATTCTCTTTTTAATGGAGTTATCCTGTCACAACCAATTTATCGCTGTGTCTACTGTCATTCTAATTAATGCTATGTTCGGTTTCCACTGCACGAAGTGCAAGATTAGATTTACAAACATGTACAAATTTACACTCAGTTCTGTGTTCTCTGCTTCTTATCACGATTGAGTTCATTGGTTTACCAACATAAAATTAACTACGGTTTTTGCATGGGTTTTCCTAAAATCCGGATGTATCACATGTTTCATTTTTTCGTTAGACTTTCCTAGTATGTAACTGTCTTATAAATATGTTTTTCTATTTTTTTACCATTTCCAAGTAACTAGACTGGCATAATCAGTAATTTACCAAATGACACCCATTCATTATTTAATCGAAGTTCACTTATTTGATTAGTTAAATCTAATAAATTTCGAATATCATCATTACTATGGTTCAAGAATACTAATAAATCATTCCAGAACCGCAGATTCAATTTTGACTTTTACAATTTTGAAATTGCATTTAATAACTACTTTAAGAAAGCTTATTTCCCTGGGCTTTAAAAACCATAATTAAAATAAACGAACCCTTAGAAAATTCAGAATGTCAAGAACCTCCATGGTATAAAAGTAAATTCATATTTGCATGTATTAGGTGTTGCGAACCTAGTAACAAATTAGTTCAGTTGTGACCAGAAGGATAAACCAAAGACAGCATGAACGGAAAGTATAATCTCATGCTAATTCGTATCGTGCTTACTGACGAATTATCAGTAGGAGACGGTATTACGCCCTTTAACCATTTTATATTTTGGTCGAAGAATGTGGAATAATAGGCCAGTACAACTGAACTAATTTGTTACTAGGTTCGCAACACCTAATACATACTTGAATATATATTAGGTCTTCGCAACAAACAATATTTAACTGTAAATTCATATTTGTTGGAGGAACCATACACTTAATCAGGTTTGGGAAAGAAGAGCATAGAACAGCATGTTAATAGAGGTAGGTTTCTGGATCTGATCTTGCCCCTCATGCAGTGGAGATTGGATACAGAATTAACGGACGTGTTTTAAGACGCCTAGTGATATTTAGTCGTAATAGCAAGACAAGATTAATTGAGATATCTAATGATGCCAAATCAAGAGATGCTATTATGAGTGAAACAACTAAGTAAAGATAGTTTTATTCGATTGTGAACACAGTCTTAACTAATGGTAGGAAAAGGCGATATCACGAATCCGAATCTAAAGCTAGCTTTAATTGAAGATTAATAATACTGTATTAAGATTGGCTTATAAGTAGGCTCATTATCTCATTACTAGTTCATTAATAATTAATCGTACAACCCTTCCAAAGTTCAGTCTCTAACTGTTATCTTATTTCATTTTTTAAATTAAGAACTGTTATTGGCTTGAACTCCTATTATGTGACCTTTGACTTAATTAACTCAGTCTCCTTAAATTTATCATTCTTTTGATAAATAATTTTCAAAATATTTCTTGCTGATCATTACTTACATTATTCCATTTCTTAAAAGAGCTTTACTTTTTACAAAATTTTGATCACTCACCTACCCGTCTTTCATTTATTGAGATAACACCGGTAGCACATCGTTTAAAATTTCGAATAAAACGATACACTGACGTGTGGAAGGAGTAAGTTATAATCTATTGACTGAAAATTCACATATAGAGCTGTACATAATTATTAATTATATTGAACTGAATATTTATGAGCCATATATAAACACATGAAAATATGTGACATACACTTGTCTAATGAAACAAGCCAGTACTAAGTATAAATCGATTTGTTTAAGTGTATCTACATACCTCATGTTTTATCAGGCTTTAAATCTTATCACTTACCTTAGCATGAGGTTAGTAATGGCGTAGTTCGTGTTTTCAGTGATACTGGCAACACGGTTCGTGAGCGGTTTTTAATCACTAATCGTTAATTGTTTTGTAGAAGCTGCACCTTTTCTATTATTTTTTGTATATACTTGTCTATACTTCTGTCGTGCTTCTTTTGCTTTGAAGCTATATTTAGATTTGTATATGATTATTAAAGTACACCTCACAGAGAGGCTATCTCTTATTTAAATTAATTATTTAAATAAAGTTTGCGGGCACGATGTAAACACTAATCCAATTGTATTTAATTTATCGCACAAATTAGCATAGCTACCGTCAGTCAAGTGTACTGATAGTATATGTGACTGACGGCAGTTATGCTATGTTTTGCGTCCGGTTAATTACAATGTGATTAAAGTTGATATATCTCATAATTAATTCTCATCAGTTTTGATGTACTGACCATAACACTCACACGTGTTAAAATGTAGCTTTTCTTTAGTCGCTTCGACAATATTTAAGCTGAGATCAGCACCAAAGGGAAAATCGAGCGCTATTCTGCAAGGAATCTATCTTTCACCTCGATTAATCTTCAATTTATAACTTAGTCTAAAATTGTATGGTTTTAGCCAGTCCGGATGATGATCCTTCCAGACCGTTTTTCAAAGCAGATTGTTGAGTGAACAAACCTTCATAATCAAATCCAAAAATTATATATGAGCTTCCATTTATGAGCTGTTGGAACACCACTCAATTAGTGAATAGACGGCATAGAGCAACTTGATTTAAGAAGTTTCTTTCAGCATGTTTCGTTATTTCGTCATCCAGAAATGAAAGATACGTCGTTTTCTTATTCTATTGTAAATTGAATTATTTCATAGATAAATTCACCCAATGCTCAAGACATTCGAGTATTACAAATTGCATATTTTAAAGAAAAGTACTAATTAATATTCAAGTTTATATTTTTATTTTTGTTATTGGGCCGCAGTTTTTAGCAGCACAAGGAAATTCCGTCATTTCTAAATTTCTTCGATTTCCATTTTATTAAATTGCGAATATGCCTGACTTGAACATTTGTTTGTTTATTTTCCGCAGCTGAACAAGCGTTTCCAGTTAATTTAGTATTGGAATGATAGTGGTTACTGGTAAGTGTCTCTGTTCAGGTTGGGGAGACTTGCACTGTATGACTAAGTAATGCTTCAGATGTGATTAGACGTATATCGATCGATTTTTTTCCACCAGTCATTCACTATCACTTCTGCAACAATTTAGACCACTCTACTTAGGTAGTTTCGAGTGTTTTTAATGATAACGATTACCTCCGTGTAGCTTCTTCAATTCTAATTTTATCCTAATCCGGTTGAATGGATTTTGGTGTCTGTGTAATGGATGATTGATTTTGGCTTAAAATTGTATTACTTTGATCTGACATGGTGGTCAACGGCCAATCAAATACAATATCATGTTTGATAATCAATAAAATGTTGATCGGCTGCATTTACACTTCGCATGTGCCAAAATATATTTTCCGAGAAATTTATTTAAACCAATGTGTGACCTTTTTCAAAAATTTACTTCTAAATCACGAATTTTCCCCATGGTGATTTTACATTTATTCAACAATTTCTGCGTTTAATGTTAGTTGATTATTTTGTCTGTTACATCTTCATACGTTTAGTTAATGTGCTGCGACACACGAAATCAGATTTGTAAATTATGAACTATTTGGAGCGAACGTGAGGTTGATATTTACATTCGACAAACAGAAGATGAAATTTGGAAGATATTTTTGTTTACACCCTTTATAGCATGAATTCAATGTGGTCTCTTATTGCCTTTTACAGACCATTCCGGATAATTTCCTAATAGAATTTTTTTAGGTAGCTTAGAACCTCCACGATTGAATGTTTAAAATGGACCTTCTTCCCGCACACTATGAAGGCTCGTTCGAACAATTAGGCAACCTAAAAGTGAACATTATCCTAACAGTTGTTTAATCCTGGTTCACTGATATACACTAAGAAATGTCAATCCAGTATAAACTATACAAAAATAAAATCCAAGATATTCCAAACAACTGAAATTAACTCGACCGCGTCATTCTAGCATATAAAGAAAACGTTCAATTTAACTTTGAGAGACCAATTTTTGTGCGTATAGTGCCGTAGCTTTCGAGGGTGGAACTTCACTTTTCTTAACTAAAGTAAACATGTACCATCTGTAACAATTGAGGTTGAGAAACATTATCGTTCAGCACAAACTTTACAAAAGGTATTTGGTTGATATCTAATTGTTCATCCTAGACGCAGCAGATCCAACTGACATCATAAACAGTCAAATTTTGCCGATCCAGACAACATTTACACTCGAAATAAAGAAGGCAGCACTATTTACTTCTTGAGCATTCAAATAGCTCCAGAATAACAGGATGCTTTGATCATGTCAAGAGATAAAAAATTACGCTCATTAAAAATACGTTTACTACAACGAGAGCCCGTCGAAATTCTAAAAATTAAACAAATTTAGTCTCTAATATATCAGAGTTTAATTGATGTGCTCTAAACCTACCGTTCTTGTGCAAATGTCGGCTGCATCATTTCTAAGCACTCTCGAGCATTAACTTACTGCATATATATATATATATATATATATATATATATATATATATATATATATATATATATTATTTACCAATATACATGCGCAAGTTGTCGATCAACTTGCTTAGGCCGATCGACCAGACGGTTAATTACTCGAATGAGAGAGCATTGTAACTTAAACGCCTGTTTTAAATCAAATGGTGAATACACATCTGCTATTCGTAATACATCATCGAAACATTGCACGTATGTTCTCCAGACGTAGCATTCAAAGTAATCACTAAATGCAAAAACAAAAGGGAGCTAGCCACATAAAAGTCTTATGTTATGTCCACCTATATTGGATGGTCCACGTACATGTATGTCGTCTGTGTTTATTATCAGCGTATCGTCCAGACGAGACTTAATTATGCCTAATTCTGCAGTTTAATTATTCATTTGAGAAGACAATCCCTGAATCAACGTTTCCAACCCATCAGAAGCCATTTAAATGTACCACACATGCTTTATTTTTACTCAATTATATATAGAATTTTGCTCGCACAACGAGCATCGATTTAATAAAACAAATTTACACATATTAATTAATTTATGTTCACTTCGGCTCGAAGTCTGCTTTTATCATTGGGCTGACTGCTTCATTCTTATACGGGCGCTTCTGCGAGGAATTTCTGTTGAAATAATGTCTGCCCTAGATAAGACCCTTTGTTCATTATTTGTCTTAAAGGTGGCCATTGTCACATCTTCCCTCCCTCAGGAATCGGCTTTGGCACTCTGCTTAAACGATCCAGTGCAACACCTCGTGGTCCATTGGGCATGCTAACAAAAACAGTATTGTGCTCTGAGTCCACCCTCTCCACGTGATACGGCCCATCGTTGACAGCCTGCAGTGCCATGGGCTCAACCTTCGCGACCATGACATAGTCGCCGACATTTAGGTGAGTGCGTGTCGGTTGCCTTGCATAGCCTTGTCGCTGTGTGGCACAAACATATTCAGTTAACTGTTTTAGTCGCTCCTCAATATCCGCTATAGTGCAGCGCTCATGGGATCCTTGGATTAAAGGTTCACCTGGCAGTCTTATGTGTCCTCCATAGACCATGGTCGTTGGAGCGAATCCTGTAGCTGTAGAGACTGTAAAGCGCATGGCCCGCTCGACCAAATGTAATTTGTCTCTCCACGTTCCCGGGCTCTCGTGGCACCAACATCGCAGTACCTCTTTCATCGTCCTATGTGCGCGCTCAGCTGTCGCATTGGTTTGCGGGTGATAAGTGGCTGTGCGGGAATGCTTTATGTCAAGGTCTTTGCACCACTGATTAAATTCTATCGACTCAAACTGTGCGCCTTGATCGGTAACAATAATTTGTGGTGCACCGAATCGACTGAGCCAGCGCTCTTCTTTACTTTACTGCGGCTGACTCCTTTTAGAGGATAAGCCGGCTCCAATTGGAGTTTCTTGGGAATTTGGTACAAGTGGTGTCCCCTCACCATTCGGCTTTTTGATCGAGGACGCACCTCTAGCCTTTGCACATCCAAGCGCAGTCTGCAAGGCAGCAGTAAGTTGTATGGTTGCCGGTGGCTGTTGAGAGCTCATTCGCCATTCGGAAGTACGGGGTACTGTCCAGGAGTCCATGTAATCCTGTGGCTGTTGAACCCTTTTGTGGCGGGGAACACACGCCGAGTCATGGTGCCGTCGTCGGGCTCATGTGGTATTTTATAGGAGATCCGATTGTCGGTCGGAAATCCACCACGCCCTGGTGATATCACCGCCATAGCCCCGTTAGCCCATGTACAATCGGCCATCGAGACATGGTTGACACCGTCGTACCACGTTATAATCTTTTCTGTTGTGATCTTCTTCAGTGGTACAAACTCGACCCATCGGGTAAACATATCGACCATGGAAAACACATAGGACACCCCGCCGCGAGCTACCGGCAGTGGACCTACCAGGTCGATATGCAGAAACTCGTTCCGTGCAGTGGCATTGAAAGCAATCGGAGTGACTTTTTCTCGTTTTTGTGGTTTACAACGTTGGCATGTAGTGCACTGTTGACAATAGCTACGAATTTCTTTGGACATGCCAGGCCAATAAAATCGTGACTGCAATGTCTCAATGAGCCGCCCAGCGCCGGGATGTCCCAACGTTTCATGCCAAAAGGCCATTAATTCTGTTCTTATAGATTTTGGCACAAACCATTGCACTGTTTGTCCATCTTTCCGCACCAACTGGCCGTTCTGTAGGCTCAACGTTTTATATGATGCAGACACCACTGTGCTGTTTTTTAATTGATTGACTATTTCCTGACATGTGGCATCTCTTCCCTGTTCTTCAGAGACTTTTATAAGCGGCGAAACCCGCACAGCGGAAATTCTGCTGAGCGCATCGGCTGCCGCATTCTCGATTCCTGCTCTATGATGAATTGATATATCGTATTCTTCCAGTTCTTCAATGGCTCGATGTACTCGTTTCTTCTCAATACATAGTGATCTCCAATGCACTAGCGCTTTGTGGTCGGTAAAGACGTCTACGTGTCCCCCGATGACAAAATATCTAAACTTCCGTAGCGCCTATTGTACGGCAAGTAATTCCTTTTCTGTGACGGTATAGTTCTGTTCCGCCTTAGTGAGTGTGCGACTTATATATGGCGCAGGACGTCCGTCAGCTTGTAACACCGCTCCTATCCAAATATCTGACGCGTCTGTAACAATTGACATATTACCTACCGGGAAAGTCAAAATAGTTACCTCTATTAATTTCTGCTTGCATAGCACAAACGCTTCTTGAGCCTCCTCCGTCCAACGAAATGGCATCTTGGTACTAGTTAACTGAGATAAGGGTTGTTGCGTAACCGCCATCCCTGCGAGGTATGGTCTATAGAAATTCACCATACCAATAAACCGGCGCAATTGTTTTCTAGTAGTAGGCACCGGATAATCCCTGATAGGTTGTACATTCGAATCTAACGGCATGCATCCGTCCGCTGAGACTAAGTGCCCCAAGAACCGCACTTCTTGACTTATCTGAACCTGTTCTGGATTAAAGTGTAATCGCCATTCTACAGCTTTGGCCAACATCTTCTGCAGCCTAACACGTAATTCGTGTTCAGTAATGGCCCCTATAATAACATCGTCCACGTAAGCTGATGTACAAGTTAAGTCAGACACGAACGAGTCCATCATTCTTTGGAACAATTTCGGTGCGTTTTTAAGACCAAATGGTACCCGGGTGAATTGGAAATGACCTTGGGGTACTTGTACCGCTAACTTCCATCGGTCTTCGGACCGCACGCCTATTTGCCAAAATCCCTGTTTAAGATCAAGCACGGCAAACCATTTGCCTCCCGCTAGCTGTAAGAACAGATCACGCAGAGCCGGCATGGGATACGGGTCCGGTTTAGTTACTGAGTTCAATTGCCTAAAATCAGCCGCCGGTCAGAGCGAACCATCCTTTTTTCGTAACGTAAACCATCGAAGCACGAAAAACAGATGATGACGGTTCAAGAACGCCGGCTTCTATCATTTCTTGGGTTGCTCGAGTCGCTGCTGCTAATATCTTTGGAGGAGCACCATATACTTTTGGTGGTTTGTAACTTTCATTTAGTTCTAGCCATAGCTTAAAATGGTCGACCGTCGGCTCTGGACGTTCGCTGCAATCAGGCAGTTGGAATATACTGTTATATTGGTTTTGAAGATTCTTCCACCACTCAGGCAGACAACTGGTCTCCTCCTGCATCTTAGGGGTACATATAGACTTTATTGAACTTATTCTCTTAGGCCTCGATATGCATACACGTTTGACAGTCTATCGTCTTAACCCATTTTCTAATGAAATCAAGTCCCAATAAGGGCGTTTGCGTATTCGAAACAACAAAAGACATATGATAGACATTTTCATTTATTAACAACTTCGTGTCCCACTCGCCCACAGCCACCATCGATGCGCCCGATGCCTGACATAAACTTGCTTTCGTAGGTTTTACATTGTTCAATGGCCAAGTCAATGGTAATACCGACACATCAGCTCCAGTATCCAATTGCATTATTACTGGCTGTCCGTTGAAGAGTTCTAAAAATTTCACTTTAATGAAAATCCTTACATTTAGCAATGTTTTCCACACTTCCTTTTCTTCAAAGGCCATCTGGTTCGGACCACTTTTATGTTTGTTCTGCTGGTCTTCCTTCGATCTACCCGTCGGAGCCACCAAAGGATTAATATTTGTGCCCTGCTCTCGCCCACCTTTATTTGTGAGATTGTGAACCCTGTTTCGCCGCTGAACTGGCCGTTCTCGAGGAGCAGTACATTGGTTTTGCTGACGCTTATACGCCGTATTCGTCGGAGCTGGAGTCCTTATATACTGACTTTGCTTCCAGGCCACTGGCTGTTGCCTTCTGTCGCGGAATTGATTATTATGCCGCGAAGAATTCCAGTACGGTATGTCGCTCCTGCCAGATGTTGTAACTGGACCCATGCGTGGAGTTGCAGCTGCCACTTTGTTTGTCATCATGGCCGAACTTTGAAGAGCCTGAAGTCTCTCTTCAAGGCCTCCCTGGGCGCTGGATATTGCACCGTATCTGGTAGGATCCAGCAGCATGAACATGATGGACTCATGCGGTTGCAACCCGGGTAAAGACTCAGTTAGCTTCGAGAACCACCGCTTGATACTTTCCATGGTATCCAGGGTCATTTTAACCGGTAATGGTTTAAGGCTGTACAATTCCGAGAACATCTCCTGAGGCCTGGCCCGGAAGTGATCCAACAGTCGTCTTTTGTAATCTTCACACGTGAGGTCAACCGGCAATTCTAATTGGACTGCTACTGTCTGGTCCACTAATTCCTGGACACCCACACGCACAATAGGTGCTTCTAATGTAAATTCTTGGGCTCGAACTGATGCATCAAGTTTTTCGAACCACAACTGTGGCCTTTCCACATCTAGTGGTGCCAGCATGGGCTTAAACTCTGATGACGGTCTGAAATAACTCGTCGATTCGGCTGAAAACGCCGGCATATTTCCTCCTGATTCCTCTTCGGCGCGGTCGCCATAGTTATGTCCACCTAAATTGGATGGTCCACGTAAATGTATGTCGTCTGTGTTTATTATCAGCGTATCGTCCAGACGAGACTTAATTATGCCTAATTCTGCAGTTAAATTATTCATTTGAGAAGTCAGTCCATGAATCAACGTTTCTAACCCATCAGAAGCCATTTTAAATGTACCACACATGCTTTATTTTTACTCAATTATATATAGAATTTTGCTCGCACAACGAGCATCGATTTAATAAAACAAATTTACACATATTAATTAATTTATGTTCACTTCGGCTCGAAGACTGCTTTTATCATTGGGCTGGCTGCTTCATTCTTACACGGGCGCTTCTGCGAGGAATTTCTGTTGAAATAATGTCTGCCCAAGATAAGACCCTTTGTTCATTATTTGTCTTAAAGGTGGCTATTGCCACACCTTATGGATAAACAAATTGTAGTCGGATTTATGCAAGCAGAAGCAGCACGTACAAGCATTGAGCTTTCCAATATATGTATATATATATATATATATATATATATATATATATATATATATATATATTATATATATATATATATATATATATATATATAAGTTATCCAATTAGACAATCATTGATCAGGTGGGTGGTGATAACAATTCTAGAAATCAAGTTTGTGAGCTTCGAGTAAGTACCAGTCGTACTTTATTTAACTTGTCGAACAACAGTAATAAAAAATTGGAAATCTTGATTAAAAATTTATCCGATATCAAATATCACTCACCTATACGGAGACAATCACAATATATCCATACGCCTTTGCACATAGACAGCAAACAGATACACAAACACACATCTTCTAATCAACATAAACTTGACTGAAAATATTTTTATGGCTGATGAAAGTGAATAAAAATATAACTTAGTATAAGTCTATCCCTCAAAAACTCAAGCAAATTAAAATCCATGATATGTACAGCTCAATTATCGTATTTGCTTATAAAATATTGCCAAAATAATTTCGCAGCTTTATTTACAATAAACGTTCTCGCGAATATTCGATGGTTATTTTCACGAGATTTGTGTATGTGTGTGTGTCATTTCCTTTTGTATAGCCCGAATATTGCGTGAAACAGTAAACGAAATTCATCTACGAGGGTTATGCTTATTATGTAAGGAACAACCAACTAGTTTAGCGAACGAATACGGCTTAGACGTTTGCAAATTATTCAACCAGACAGTGTGTGTAGTGAAACATTGTGGAGAAAACAATGATAATATAGTATAGATGAGAAGCGTTGCTGATGGCAATAGTGCTAAAATTCAATAACGAACAACGAAATTTTGCTAAACTAAAGAGTTGTTTGAGATGTCTCGTAGATCTGTGGCTGCTCACTGTAGGCGCAACATATGATGTAACGTAAAAATGAACACAAAAAATATAAATTATGTCGAATAATGTTGCATAGTATATTAAATAATTGACTCAATTATTCATTACATAAAGAAATGAAATGGAAATGCGTTCTATCAAGAACGACTGATCAATTTTTCTGATGCACTACATTGTACTTAATTAAGTAAGTAGCTTGCTGAAAAAATAGTAATTTGCTAAATATTAAATATGCTTAAAAGTGATTTTTAGCATGACAACTGCGTTACAAAATAAGTCTGAATTTTTCTGAAAACTTCACATTATTCTCCACATAATTACAATTGTAAACCGGCATTACGGTTGTATTGCTCGTAGAATACCTAACAAATATCTGTGTTAAAAACATGACAATATAACTATAAATACTAAATGTAAATTCCAAGAAATCGAGTGGTCGTTTGGCTACAAACATATTTGAAGAAAAGAAAAATAAAATGTGTTATGTCATTTTCTTTAGTAGATTTAACCTCTGCGATAAACTAGCTGTTTGGAAAGCACAAATATGAAAAGTTGAACGTAGAATTTTTTAAATAAGTTTTGCCGAATATCCTTAAATATGATTTCTGTAAACGATCGTGGAAATAGTAATAGTAATAATAGTAACATCCCAAACACATCGTTAGTAAGAAAAAACACATTAATAACAAAGTGGATAATGGCCATTTATTTCGAGACTACTGAACTTTAAACTCTTTTTCATTTACATACCTCATGGGTATTCATTTGATTATTTAGGAGGCAACTAGTTTGACTAGGTTTTCCGTTTATTTCTTTTTGGGCTATTTGTTAGGTTTATATGATTATGCATCTGTTTGCGTGTAGGGGTCTTTCACGTTGTACTGCAAAATAATGTCTGAGATCTGGTCATTCGTTTATTGATGGATTGTGAATGAACGAACTGTTCGCACTGTTGGCTGATACGTGTACGAATGTTTTCAATCGAGTGTCGTCTTACGTTTCGCATTTTTCTTTAATTTTGTACTGTCCGCTTGGTAACAGCGGAGCGTGTTCAGATTGCAGTGTTGAATGCTCATATTGGTTTAAAGCGTCTGTCACTGCTAACAATAGTTGCCAAACCGTTTACGCATCTCTTTTCTCTACTTCATTTTGTTGCCAATCTGATCGAATGCTTGTTGGGTCTGGCCGAGGAGGTGTTTTGTTTTGCCTGGATACTAGTAAATTGTGGTATGGTTCGTGGCCAGACGATTAAAATATCATGTTTATGAAAATTTTGAATGTTTAGCCGGGTGTGGCAATAGCCACCTTTAAGACAAATAAAGAACAAAGGGTCTTATCTAGGGCAGACGTTACTTCAACAGAAATTCCTAGCAGAAGCGCCCGTATAAGAATGAAGCAGTCAGCCCAATGAAAAAAGCAGACTTCGAGCCGATGTGAACATAAATTAATTAATATGTGTAAATTTGTATTATTAAATCGATGCTCGTTGTGCGAGCAAAATTCTATATATAACTGATTAAAAATAAAGCATGTGTGGTACATTTAAAATAGCTTCTGATGGGTTGGAAACGTTGATTCAGGGACTGACTTCTCAAATGAATAATTTAACTGCAGAATTAGGCATAATTAAGTCTCGTCTGGACGATACGCTAATAATAAACACAGACGACATACATGTACGTAGACCATCCAACATAGGTGGGCATAACACCGGGCACTTGATTTTCTATATACATTCGGGAAAAACGTTCGTATACGTTACAGCCAACAATGCGAAAAGTTGGTTAACTTTCAATTTCATTAATTCAAGAATGACTAGAGCGCGTACATCACGTTGCGGTATAGCGAGAGAGAGACCTTTATACGCAAACATACACATACGCATATAAACATACTAATCATCCCACACCATAAATAGGAGCAAAACCTAGTTAATCAAATGAAAACCCAGTATTTTAATAAATGAAAGATTGCAAAGTGATGTTTATTAGTCTCCAAATAAATGGCTATTATCCATTTTGTTATTAATGGTTTTTATTTTTTATAAGAAATACATATATTGCTTATGCATTAAGACAATTCTAGATTAAGATACCAATTTAGATAAACAATTGACAAATTAGTGCCTACTTCATAGAGATATTTCTGGTGAGAGAAAATGTCATCGACTTGATTTTAATTATGATGATGAGCATGGAAGGTCGAAACGCGTCAGTGCGTGCCACTGGCGGTAGTTTTGTTATGTTGCTCGACGACTGGTTAAATAAATTGTGATTGGTGTTTACTTAAAGCTCACAAACTTGATTTAAAGAATTGTTACCACCATCCGTGCAATCAATTATTGTTTAACTGTATTGCCTATATATATATCAAAAAGTTAAAATCTATTACTTCTATTGCTTGTTCTGTGTATACAAATGAATGAAAATGTCATGCATGAAATAACAGCTAAACAAGCCAGGCATGACTGCACGGATGTTTTTAATAATTGTCCAGATTAAAGTGGAAGGCTTCAAAGGGGCACAAATACTACATAAATTGTGGTTTAAACTTCGTCAGACAATTTTCAGCCTTTCATTAATGAATGGCAATGCAAAGTGTGTTTTATCGAGTCAATATATCGAATGTTTGTTGAGTCTGGTCGAAGGGGGACATAATAAATCATATATATATATATATATATATATATATATATATATATATATATATATATATATATATATATATATATATATATATATATATTATTTATAATGTACATGCCTTTTAATATTACACAGTATATTTCTAATTAGGAAGAAAGAACACATTAATAACAAAGTTCATAAAGGCCATTTATTTCGTGAATACAAAACATCACTCTACAATCATTCATTTATATACATTCTGGGCTTTCAATTGATTTGCTAGTGGTAATAAATCTGACTCGCTTTTACTTCTGTTTCTTGTTTTGGCTGGTTGGTAAGTGTGTATGCGTTTGTGTATGTGTGTATGCGTGTTTGCATGTAAAGGTCATTCACACAGTATTGCAAAGTGATGTCTGATATCTGATCATTATTGTTTTAATGGCTTGAGAATTAACCACTTGTGCGCATTGTTCACTGTTACATTTAAGAGTGCTATTTTTCCCAGTGTAGTTGATCGTTTCACCTTGTTGAGCAAATCCGTATTTTTCACATGATAACAGCGCCAGTGTGGATTGAAGTGTTGAACGCTCATATTGTTTGGAAACTTCCCTCACCGTATGCGCCTATGTTATTTCCACTTCAGTTTGTTGCCAATCCGATTTTATGTTTATTGATTTTAGTCGAGGGCCTGTTTGGTCTTGACTGGATACTAGTAGATTGTTGTTGAATTTTGTTATTCTTGGCCAGTCGATTAGAATATCATGTTGATGAAACTTTTGAATATTAAGGTCAGGTGCTTGTTGTTTTATATAAAGGGCTTCATAAATAAACAATAATTTTTCTGATTTTGCTTTATGTAGAATTGTGAAATTGGTCGAATTGACAGGGTGCCCCGTTGCCAATATATGATCGGAAATAGCTGATTTTCCTGACGGTGCCAAGCCTTTGTTAATCAATTTCTGTGGCAAATGTTGCTCGATTCTGCTTATCAATTGCTTCTTCGTACGTCCTATATATGTGCTACCGCACATACATGAGATCTTGTATACTATGAATAATTTGCAGAGAATCATGAGGTTGGATGCCAAAGATCAATTGCCAATTCTCTCCAAATCATTCATGGTCTACAAATTCTCATGTATATGCGGTAGCACATATATCGGACGTACGAAGAAGCAATTGATAAGCAGAATCCAGCAACATTTGCCACAGAAATTGATTAACAAAGGCTTGGCACCGTCAGGAAAATCAGCTATTTCCGATCATATATTGGCAACGGGGCACCCTGTCAATTCGACCAATTTCACAATTCTACATAAAGCAAAATCAGAAAAATTATTATTTATTTATGAAGCCCTTTATATAAAACAACAAACACCTGGCCTAAATATTCAAAAGTTTCATCAACATGATATTCTAATCGACTGGCCACGAATCACAAAATTCAACAACAATTTACTAGCATCCAGGCAAGACCTAACACGACCTCGACTAGACTCAACAAACATTCAATTGGATTGTCAACAAACTGCAGAGGAAAAAAAGATGCACATACGGTGACAGAAATTTCCAAACAATATGAGCGTTCAACACTGCAATCCGCACTTGCGCTGTTACCAAGTGAAGAACACAAATTTGCGCAAAAAGGTGAAACCAAACACTACATTTCAGAAAAGTAGTACTCGTACACGTAACAGCGAACAATGCTAACAGATGGTTAATTCTGAAGCAATCAACACAATAATGACCAGATCTCAGACATCACTTTGCTATACAGCGAGAATGACCTTTACATGCAAACAGGCACACGCACAGACACAAACGCAAACACATTTACCAATCAGCCAAAACAAGAAATAGAAGTAAAACCGAGTCAGATGTTTTGCCACTCACATAATCCAATGAATACTCAGAATGTATATAAATGACAGATTGTAGAACGATGTTTAGTAATCTCGAAATAAATGGCCATTATCCACTTTGTTATTAATGTTTTTTTCCTACATAATTAAAAATATACTGTGTAATACAATGAAACAATAATAGATTGCGCGGGTGGTGGTAACAATTATTTAAATCAAGTTTTCGAGCTTGAAGTAAACACCAATCTCATTGTATTTAATCAGTCGTCGAACAACATGACAAAACTACCGCCAGTCGCAACGGAATGAAGTGTTTCGGCCTTCCATGATCATCCTCAGAGAACGACGGCAAACTGACTAGCCAGGATCAAACCGCATTGCATATATATAGAAGTCAAAGTTAGATATGCGGCTGTCACCTCTGGTAGTCATGCATCCATTGTATGGGATTGGAAATGTCGGCTACACCATTTCTATGCAGTAACTAACATTAACTGTTTGTAGCTTTCGCCACACACACACACATATATATATATATATATATATATATATATATATATATATATATATTTATTTATTTATTTATTTAGACAATACAATTAAACAATAATTGATTGCGCGGGTTGTGGTAACAATTCTTTAAATCAAGGTTGCGAGCTTGAAGTAAAGCACCAATCTCATTGTATTTAACCAGACGTCGAACAACATAACAAAACTACCGCCGGTCGCAACGCACTGACGCGTTTCGACCTTCCATGATCATCATCAGAGTACGATGGCAAACTGACTAGCGAGGATCAAATCACATTGCATGTATATGGAAAGCAAAATTAGATATGCGGCTCTCACCTCTACTAGTCTTGCATACATTGTACGTGACTGGAAATGTCGGATGCACAATTTCTATGCAGTGACGAACATTAACTGTCTGTAGCTTTTGCTACACACATATATATTTAGACAATACAATTAAAGAATAATTGATTGAGCGGGTGGTGGTAACAATTCTTTAAATTAAGTTTGCGTGCTTGAAGTAAACACCAATATCATTGTATTTAACCAGTCGTCAAACAACATAACAAAACTCACGCCAGTCGCAACGCACTGACTCGAAAGCTACAAACAATTAATGTTAGTGACTGCATAGAAATTGTTCAGCTAACATTTCCAGTCACAAACAATGTATGCAAGACTACTAGAGATGAGAGCCGCATATCTAAATTTGATTTCCATATATATTCAATGCGGTTTGATCCTCGATAGTCAGTTTGCCGTCGTACTCTGATGATGATCGTGGAAGGTCGAAACGCGTCAGTGCGTTGCGAGTGGCGGTAGTTTTGTTATGTTGTTCGACGACTGGTTAAATACAATGGGATTGGTGTTTACTTCAAGCTCGCAAACCTGATTTAAAGAATTTTTACCACCACACGCGCAATCAATTATTGTTTAATTGTATTGTCTAAATATATATGTGTGTGGCGAAACCTACGAACAGTTAATGTTTGTGACTGCATAGAAATTTTGCAGCCGACATTTCCTGTCACGCACAATTTATGCAAGACTAGTATAGGTGAGAGTCGTATATCTGATTATCTTTTTCATGTATATGCAATGCGGTTTGGTCCTCGTAAGTCAGTTTGCCGTCGTACTCTGAGGATGATCATGGAAGGTCGAAACACATCACTGCTTTGCGACTGGCCGTAGTTTGTTATGTTCTTCGACGACTAGTTAAATACAATACCGTGTCATATTCGCAGGCAACGACAATAATAAAGATATATATGCAAAATATATGTACAAAATAATTCAATTTCAGAATTCTCATCATGTTAGATTAGAGGTTGGAAAACTATTTTTATTTTACATTCCAGCAAGTTGGGAATTGATTATGGATGCGTGTATGAAAGATTGTGACAAATCGTGTCCGAACTATCCGCAATTTACTTTAAATGTTCGGTATGGAATTTTATTTCGACCCACGTCACAGCAGCCCGCAGTTCGCTTATGATGATTTTATTTATGCGTGGCAGCGGTAAGGGTTCTTACGCACAGTAAAGCTAATTTATAAAAACTATATCACAAATCAAATAAACGCAACTTTTATTAATGCCCTTTCTACGGTCAGGTACGACGGACTAAAACAGAAAACAAAAGCCTTCAAAAATCATTCTTAAATTCAGTCAGTTTGAATGACATTTATCATTTCTACCTAATTGCGTTCATTTCTGGTATATTGAACATAGAAAGGATATTTCGATCGTATATGTAGGATTATTAGTTTACTACGGCAATCAGTTTAAGCTATCGCAACAAGAAGGGAATGGGTAAGCGTTAAAGCTTAGATACACAGTATATGTGTGACACATTTATTATTCTAGGCACCACTGCGATAGACTATATGAAAAGAGCCAATAATACTGTTACAATAGACATCGATTTAGAATAAAGCAACAAAAAATTATCCAACACTGCTTATAACCAATTTAGTTTATTTATTTGAAGTTCTGCATCCTACTGATTGTATTTTAGTAGTGCACAATAACTGGCATATTCTTGCCGGAATATATGAACTAACTTGTAACTAATTAAACAATTATTTATTGCGCGATTGATGAAACTGCCACCAGTTTTACAACGTTGTGCGATTGTTTAGATACATTTGGATTGTAGCTTGTCAACAGCATTCTAACCTGATACTATTTTAATGCTCTTTATTCTATAGAGTATAAGTAATAAAATCGTCTTATAATGGATACAGCCAGATGCGAAATTTAAAAAATAATAGTCCGTTCTATTGACATTTTTATTAACGAAGCAAAATGAACAAAAAATTAGAAACGAAATAAGTTGCCATTGAAGATTGATGGAATTTCGAATTAATGAACAATGCATGCGGACAGACTAAATGCACTCAAACATTTTGATTTAACTTGAATCGTCACAAAATCTCGGCTTACTATACACAGTCTACATATGCACGTAAATCAGGCAAAATATAAAAATATTTAAAACGGTGATATGCAAAAACTGAAATCTATAAAGAAACAAAAATCCGTTTACAAAACTAACACCATTTGAAACAAAATAACGCTATTCCATGGTTGCTTGGCATGAATATCTGGTTTTTTTAATACAGCAAAATCTCTAAAAATTGGTTAATTTTAGCAAATGTGCATATTAAAATAAAAACACTACCACTTTTTATCAGCCCATAATCGCAATTTCATCTTTAGAGTCCAGCACAAAGATGCATCGTGTTGAAAGGAATTAAAATTTATCCGATGCAAATCGAATCTCGGTTCTGAAAGTATATTTTACTTCATAGCCAACGAATTGTTTAGTTGCTCATTAGCTTTTCTTTTGAGGGCCAGCTGCTTTTTATTAAGCTCATTTAAACTAATAAAAAATAAAGTGAAAAACCACTCACCTAAAAAAGAAAAAATTCTTGCATTGCGTAATCGATGAAGAGATTTTACGTGTTTATTTCATTACTTAATAAATAAATCATTATTAAATGTGGTTTCACGTTGAGCAAACCTTAGCGTCGCGCTCGAAAGCATTTCCAATTATAACATTTTAACTCAGGCAACATCTTATACATCTGTGTGGGAAGATAGAAATAATTTTTAACAACACAAAACGAAATAGAGTACACACTAATACTATACGCGGTAGAGCAGCATATAACGTTTAATATCTTAAGAAGTATCGCAACCACTAGGAAATATGATTTAATGTGAGCCCATAGTCTCGTTTGGTTAAAAAGCGAAAATAGAAATGTTTATAAGTAAAAATAAATCTAAAGTCTCTTGAAGGCAACTATGAGAATTCAATGTTTAAGAAATAATTGTCAAAAAAAAACATTCGTCTGCATTCACTGGCCATTTTAACTATAATTGGTTGGTCTCAAATGAAACCACTAGTGAGAAAGTGTTAAGTGATTGGTCAATTTAAAAAGCACACGGATATCAAGCGTCAAACGTTAAAATACGATTGGTCGAATCGAAAACAAAAGGGTGTTCGTCATACCACCATACTGGATTTAGTCAATCGAAAAATAACCGTATATGATGACTGAAACTGTCGATTTCTCTTAGAAATTTCAAGCCAAACACATCCCTTATTGTAGATGAATTGCTTATTTAAAGAACAGAAAACCAAGGTTGTATACGTCTGTATAATTTTAAAGCTGTTATATGGGTAACGGCTTATTTTATAAGGAAATTATGACTAAGCTTTTTTCTCACTTAATTACATGCAAACCTGGAGATGTACTCGAATCTATTTTTTTTAATAAAACTGAATCATAATCAGTACACAAAAGTTATGTTCAACCGCCTTCTAATACGAATGGAAATGTGAATCCTAGTGTATCATTGTGAGTTATAAGGAACAATCATCTTTAGTTCTACGGTTTATCGAATGAGTGAAAGATTTTGGTATTGATTAATTGGAATTTTCTTCATAACATAATAAAAGAAATATTAAATAATCAGGAAATAGTCTCACCTGTTGTTGGACATGATCAAACCCGATGTTGTGACACGAACCAGCATTGACATAGAGAATTAAATCGGATTTTAACACTGCTTATTGGCTTAATTTTAACAGGCATACGAAACATTAAGTTGGATGATAGATTTAAAATTTTAATAATATTATTCTTGAAAGATTAATTTATTGCTTAGTTATCTAATCCGTTTGGCCAAAGTTTATTGATTGACTATTCCAAAATTGCTGAGCCCTGACCGAATTAACAGCTTTGCCAAATAAGCCTATGTGTTGAATCAATTATTATACGAAGGTAAAAGTTTTGTGCCATTAAATTTATATGAGTGATGTAATTTAGGTAAAGAAGTGCCAACTACAGGCGGTTTGGCAAACTAAATATATTTTGTCTATTTTGGCAAAATTATTACGTAGTTTTAAAGAAACTAGTACAATGGAATTATACTTAAATAGCGGATTTAATTTTATCAAACACAATATCCAGAACAAGCCCTGAAAAAAGTTTGTAATTAAAGTTGATTATTTTCATCCTTTAACATACTTGAGTGCATGCTATATACGAGAGAGTATATATATATATATATATATATATATATATATATATGTTTGGTTTTTTCATGTTGTCAGGTTTAGGCGTAATTATTCTTCTAAACATGACTTCTTCGCTATATTTGTAATCCGATCGTCCATTTTTTCACGAAATAGCTAGCAATTTGAGGAAGAAATTTGCATTTATTTCTCATATGGATTGTTCGATTTTGGTTTATTCCAATTTTGTATAAGCCTGATAGCTGTTCTTCAGGAAAAATAACTTTAACTAAAAATCAATTAACACACGAAAAGAAATGTAGTTTCCTTGATGCGAATTTAAATTAATCAACGTTGCACTTTTCTTTTAAAAATGCGTGTAATTAAGCAATGCTTAAATTTAGAAAAATGCAATCAGGAAATCTTTTATAAATAATTCAAATTTTCTATGAACATATATCACGATTATGCCCTGTTGGACATTTAAGGACTACATGAGGATAGTTATAGCG
This sequence comes from Eudiplozoon nipponicum, assembly GCA_029291075.1. Classification (NCBI taxonomy): domain Eukaryota; kingdom Metazoa; phylum Platyhelminthes; class Monogenea; order Mazocraeidea; family Diplozoidae; genus Eudiplozoon; species Eudiplozoon nipponicum. The sequence continues at coordinate 52,662 of JAQBSW010000022.1, forward strand.
AAACTAACGTTGTGAAGCCGGAAAAGATAACCCAAATTTATTGATATCATAAATGAGCACCATCAAAACGTAAGCTAGTACAACTCGTAGACCTCTAGAAATCTAGGCATCCTTTACAGTTGCAATATTGTCAACGAAAACAATTATTTTGATTGAAAAATTATTAAGCGCAGAGATAACTCTAAATCTACATAAAACTGATTTTTGCATAACCGCATTTATTTTTTCCAAAGCAGACTTGATGTTAAAAAACACAAATATTTGCAACATCTGTTGTTCATCAAAAGTTGTCAGAGCAGAGAGCTGCCTACTTATCAATAAAAGTATGCTATTCTAAGACTTTATTTATTACGAATCGTTAAATAAGATCCAAATTGAGGGCAAGTTCAGTTATGATCTGAATCACGGCCAGTCAGGTTAATCGAAAAGTATGATAACGAAGAAGAACTTCTATCACAAATACAAATTCTATCAAGTTATTACCATTGACAAAAACATTTAACTTTTTACAAATAATTGTGTTGAAACATTCATAATTAATCGCGCCGGGCAAATATTTTGTGAAAGCTCTATTGTTTACAAAAATATGCAAAAATGAATTTGTTAAAAATTTAAACACACGTTTTTTAAGTACGCTTATTTATGATCTCGTCAATATTAAAAATAATTCTCAGACAAATGTACCGTACACTTACTAACTTAAAATTAGACCATTGAGTCAAAAGACAGAAAAATGTTGAAATTTTGATCATGCGCTAAAATTCAACTGAAAAAAGCCGAAAAATGAGCCGATGGTGTAGCCAAGTTTATTCGCCACTATAAAACCAATTGCTAGATAGTGATACCATGCTCCTATAACCTTTTTCCTTTCACTAAATATTCTAAGAATATCTCAAAAATCACAAGTTGCATTATACGTTCGGAAACATAAGAAGAATAACGGCAATAGTAAAAAGCATCCTTCATATATTTCCACATTTATGGAATTTAAAGAAATTTATTAATAAAAAGCATTTACATATTTAATTGTTATTTTCCTATTACTAGTAGTAACTGCTCACGCCTAATTAAAGTTTAAAAGAAAAAAATCAGGTTTCCCCACCCTTTACTACTCATTGAATAACAATTTGTTATTGAAATAACTTATGCATAAATAATGGCAGTTTCGTTAAATATACTCATTCTTAACACAACCATATAGCATGCTTAACGTGCTGTGTCAAAATAACGAAACTTCGTGTTTGATATTAACCGCGTTTAATCATTCAAACACAATTAATCAATAATAATTATACAAGAAAATAACGAAGACCCCATAACATTTATCCTATTTACAACCATTTTTTGATTAAAACTTAATGTGTTATCAAAGAAAGGTTAATTCTAGAGTCAAAAAATAGTATTGGTATTGCTTGTTACTATGTGAGTTATGCGAGATGTCATACTCATGCAAAATAGAATAAATGAAAACAACTCTCATAATATTGACAATAATACTCATTACAAAAAGCAGATTTTTGTATTAATGTTTTCATCACTTGATGGCCTTATATTTTGTACAAAGTTTATACGGCATTTTTAAATTAAAAATAACGTCGGCTGGCCTAAAATTGCATACGACCGCTGAAACAATCCATATATAGGACCACGGATTGTTGCCTTTTGTATAACTTCTCATCCTTAACAACGACAACGGGCATATATGTAAACCAAAAATATTCACTAATTAATCACATAGTTAATCCTTAACTCCTTGTGCTAAACAATTTTCAATATTCCTTTCAAATAAATTATCTATTTGTGACGTGACCATTCTGCATCAGAAGAGTGGGCACATATGGCGACAAATAAGTTGGCACGATGCTCCTACATGTGAATTCTTTTTCCTATTACATTTAAGTCGTCTACATTGAAATTTGTTAATTACAAAATAGTTCAGTTAATTGCTTCTTTTTCTGTATGCTGCGAAAGTAAGGCTTGACGGATGCATACGAAATTACACGCAAAAATAGTTCATAACACAAAACTACAAACAGATATATGTCAAGCCTAGCTGGACAAGTGAACTAAGATATTTTGCAGCATTTTTTGGGAAAGCCGTTTCTTATAATTTAAACTCCAGATTCCTGAACAACATTTTATAACACCTTAAATGTATATCTTTAATGTGGTGTGTGAAATAAAATATTCCAAAGATAACAAAATCAACTTAGTCCAATCCATATAAGCAACTTCATAAAAAGCCGCCATACATTAATTGCAGATCACAGGAATGAAGATAGATATCTCTGAACAGGTTTAAATTTTTAATTAAATAATAGGAATTAGGAAAATAATTCCGCATCTACGCAATAATATCAGCCAATAAATAACAAATGTTGAAAGACATCCTTGAGATATGGCAGCATAAAACGATTATGCATCGACAAATAAAAGTCGATAAACTATTGCGTTTAGACATAACTCTTATTAGGCAGATAATTTTAACACAGATTGTCCAATCATAATTATATTACACATTACGTAATTTTCTGTCAGAATTCTAAATGCAATTTAAAAATCCTAACGTGGCAAATTTTCTGACAAAATTGTTAGAATGATTAAACAAATAATTGCCTAACTACAAATCAATATAATTAAAGAAAAAATAAGGCTTCCGTCGTGTTAGAAAATGCAAAAGAGCTATTTTTCTTTGTATCAACTGAAAATTGCAAACATAAAATTTCTATATTTGTAAGGAAATAGAATTCCTTACTAAGATATAAGCAGCGTTACTAATGCACACAATATGGAGAAAAAAAATAAAAATCGCTAATTTGTTTTACAATTACAGATGGAACTAAATTAAAACAAATATGAAACAAATTGCAACAATCGATAGTCTGAATTGTGTGTACTGAATGACATCAGAAACTCTCAAGTTTTATATTGACAAAATACCTTGAGGCTCAGTTTTGATGCTAAATGAAAATAAAAATGAACTGAAAATAAACAAAATAAGTCACAAAATAAGTCACAAAATCAATATTCCGTGAAAAACAACGCATGTCAATTTAAAAGAATGATACTTTCGTTAATCCCCTTGTAGAGAGAAAAATCACACACACACACATTCACATATATATATATATATATATATATATATATATATATATAAATTTAAAAATAAAGATCTGTAAAAACAAAGAAATGCCCTCCATCCGTTAACATGCAATCAAAATAGAGTAAATTGGGGCGTTTGTCATTATCTTCGTCAAATTTACGTTAGTTAGGTTTAATCTTAAATTGGCTTTGACTTGGAAAATTTTCCATCCGTTAAAAGGCTGTATTATGTTCTAAATATGATTTCACAAAGTTTTTGAAATGTAAAAAAGGAGTAATATTATATTTTAGACTATTCTAGCCGGTATATAAGGCCGCTTTTAATTTCTTAATAGCAAAACAGCAAATTTAAGGTCGTTGTTTATTTTTAAATGAAACTATTAATACTAATGTACACAATCTCAACTAGCAACAGCAATATGTATCTTATTTTAGAATAGAGCGTTAAATTTTGGATTAGTTTAAATAAAATTTCCGGACTTAGGTGACGTCGATGATTTCGCTTATCAGTTCAAATCTCCTCATAATTAAAAGCCTGTATCGAGAACCCTGTATATAGACGCCGTAATAATAAGAAAATTCACCAAAAATCGGCCGTCCCGCCGACATTCAGAACTGAAGGCATGTGCTCCGGTTAATAAGCATCATGCCGAATCAAAGACCTCTGCTAAGACATTTTTTAAATAAATTTTCTTAATTTTTGTCATTAAATAAGCACATCTCATTTTAAACTTCCAATTACTAACAATCAATTGTTCCTTAATTGGTACAAAACAATATCTTGTTGATTAAAGGTATTGGTGTATAAGAGGGACTATTTTTCTTAGGGGTGGCTTCCAATCTAGAAGATAAGACATGCACGAGAAAATCATTTAATAGAGTTAAGAGTATTGAATAATTAGAAAATTAATTGGTTGTTGTTGCTTCAAGGCGATTGTGCGCCAATTTTTCTGGAAAAGCTCCAAATTTGGCACCAATATAAGGCTTCTCTTTAAGAGTGAGACGAGACGGTGCTTCAATCAGATATGTGTAGACCATAGGTATTGGTTCGGATGGGTCTTCTGTCAGTTGGGAGGCATAAAAGAACAGCTTGTAGAATCGACCACCCTTAGGAATACGTACTAAGAAATGTAGACGTTCAATACGTGGGCTGGCCACTTCCAATTCTAGATCATCGTTTGTAGCGTTGTCTTCAGAAGGGCGTTGCAACAGAAAGTTTGTACAATCCTGAAATATAAATGGATTTAAAAAATTAATAAATAATTATCTAGTAAATTAATATTTACGGACAAACATTAGTTATGGATATAATAATTTCGAACATTTCACAAATAATTCAGTGACTTCTAATAGTGTCCATAGGAAAGAGCTTAACACCAATTCGCATTTTTAATATGTACAGTTATAAAAATTTAAAATTTTCAGATTGATCAATCATGAATTCCAATAGTAAACGATTAAGAACATCAAACATACGCCTGAAAACCGTATAGTTTGTGAATCAATGATACTTATTTTTCTTTAATTTCAGTCACATGCAAATGTTACAATCTAGAATTTTTTAAGGTTAACATAAATCCATCGATAAAGCACGAAATACTTCTCATCTCGTTCAAATTAGTCATTACAAATAGCTGGAATTCATTAAATGTCTTTTAATATTTTGCTGAGATAATTTTCCTATATTTACTGAACTTCGAATACAAAAATTTTTACAGTTATATCAAATATTGTTTCGCAATCCTTTAAATCCACTTTACGAGCTTGATGTAAACACCAATCCCATTGTATTTAACCAGACGTCGAACAACATAACAGAACTACCGCCGGTCGCAACGCACTGACGCGTTTCGACCTTCCATGATCATCATCAGAGTACAACGGCAAACTGACTTGCATTGTATATATATGGAAAGCAAAATGAGATATGCAGCTCTCACTTCTAAGAGTCTTGCATACATTGTACTTGACTGGAAATGTCAGCTGCACAGTTTCTCTGCAGTCAGGAACATTAACTGTTTCAATCTTTCGTTAAACGCATATATATAGACAATACAATCAAACATTAATTGATTGCGCGGGCGATGGTTTTGCTATGTTGTTCGAAGAATGGTTAAATAAAATAGGATTAGTGTTTACTTCAAGCTCGCAAACTTGATTTAGAGAATTGTTACCACCACCCGCGCAATCAATTAATGTTTAATTGTATTGTCTATATAAAAGTGTGGCGAAAACCTCAAACATTTAATGTTCGTGACTGCATAGAAATTTTGCAGCCGACAATTCCAGTCAAGTTCAATTTATGCAAGACTGCTAGAGGTGAGAGCCACATATATAAATTTGATTTCCATATGTATTCATTGCGGTTTGATCCTCGATAGTCAGTTTGCCGTTGTACTCTGATGATGATCATGGAAGGTCGAAACGCGTCAGTGCGTTGCGACTGGCGGTAGTTTTGTTATGTTGTTCGACGACTGGTTAAATACAATGGGATTGGTGTTTACTTCAAGTTCGCAAACTTGATTTAAAGAATTGTTACCACCACCCGCGCAATCAATTATTGTTTAATTGTTTTGCAATTTATGTGTGCAAATTTTCGATCAATTTTAGTAGGCCGATCGACCAGACCATCAATTACTCAAATGAGAGAGCAATGCAATTGGAATACCTGTTTCAAATAAAATGGTGAATACACGTCTGCAATTGTGCAACACACTGTTGAAACCTCACGCATATGTTCTCCAGACATAGCATTTAAAATAATTACTAAATGCAATAACAGAAGGGAGTTAGCCATATACGAAGATTTATGAATAAACAAATTGCAGACAGATTTATGCAAGCAGATGAAGCACGCAATTTATTAGTTATTCAGTTACTTCACACTATCTCCATGTTTGAATTTTTCTATTGCGTTTGGCCTTTCAATTTATATATAAAGAGATGCTCATTTGTATAAACTTGAGAAGAATATGATAAAATTATTCTTTCGTTTTGCACATGGAAAGGATACTTATAATTTTATTAAGGCACGCGTTGCAAAGAACTATTTTTATTAATGTTCTTTATAATAATTAATCTATCATACATGCGTAAATTTATGTACATACAAACGGACAATCAAGCGATAATTCGTAAAATAAATTAGCTACATAATTGACATATAAATAGATGTACACACAGATTTTTGAGCAATTAATGTAGTTAAAACTATTTATACGATCAAGACAAAAAAATAATTATTTTGAAGCGAGCCAGAAATAGCCTCGGAGTAATTTGTGGTGTCGGTGACATCCGAACATAAACAAAGAACTCAAGCATTCTTTTAGACTGTTTGAATAGAAATAACAGTTATTTAGATCATATTATTGAAGTTGCAATGACTTCATTTTAATCATCAAAACCATGACACAAAATAGCGTGATTAGCGCTAACCTGAAGTCCGGCAAAATGATTTAAGTAAGCTGTTAACTTAACTGGTATTATACCACTCTACATTTAGAAAAAGCTATCAGTGTGATTTATTTAGGACAAAATTTTCGCTATCTATATTATGATTTGTGGTTCCATTTGCTCCAAATGGTGCTAAAACTTGCAATGCAAACAAAGCAAGATAAGGTATTTTGCTACAGCCACCAATTTTTACGCTTCCTTTGGTAAAATGTGTTGCTACACATTCTCCAGCTGAATGTAAAGCGAACCAAAAATGTAGGCTAGTTCATAATGAAAGATAGTGTTCAATGTTTGGCAGAGTGTCATAGCTATTCCATAGCAAACGTGCTTAGCCATGTTTTGTATCAGAATCTTATACGCTATTCGTCCTTTTGTTGACAACTTTTTTTTTATTGGTGCCTCCGTAACGACGGTTCTAAATGCTTTATTCGGAACTTTTATATAGCGATAGTGTTCGTATGTTTCTAAATAACTTTTTCTCTGCTCTGAATCACAGTCAAATTGCAATTAACCTTCATGCCGTTTCTTACATAAGTCGCTCATGCCACTGTGAGAGATAAAATTATAAACCAGAACGAGTCGTTTCTAATGTTTTTTACCTATAATTCATGTGGCTATGATAAGTGTTTCTGATTTATTGTTCCCCCCCCCCTCAATCCGAAAATGTGAGGGCGACATCAGTTACGTCATTTCAAATGGTATATATAAAACAAATGGTCAAACGCATACAAATGGTAAATTCATATTCAGCCACTCTAGTCTCACTTAGTCGGATGAAAGTAACACGCACACGTGACTTTTTAAGCTTTAATGGTGGGTGAACTGAAGAACGCGACCGCCAAGAATCGCCGAAACCTATTCAAGAAACAGAACAACTGGAATTGACCTATGTTAGTGAAAACGCAAAACAGGTTGTTTTAATTAATCTAGTTTCGCAAATTTTTCATCCTTCTGAATTTCCTCGTGAGTACCAATAAATGAACCTCGCAAGTGTGCGCACTATGTATTGTGTTATAAATACAAGCTAAATGCCAAATCAAATATGAATTATCATTTTATCAAGAATTTCGTTTTTAGAAACTGAAGTTCGATTTATGCAATCAATAGCAATAATATTTTGGCATCAAGCCTGAGTGGCTGGACGTTGATCTGTTTCACTCTCTCTCTGTCTGGCTCTCTTTGCTTTGCTTTTAGAAAAATGTAAATATGTCCATTGGCAGATAATTGAGCAGTCAATTTGAAATGAATGCTTCAGTGATTCTTATGAATTTCGTAAAACGACGCATTTAAAAGAGAACTTTTTTTTTATTAAAAAGGAAATATTTTCACGCTCGAACCATCTGACTCACTTCTTCTTCCTCACTGCAAACATCGATCAATTGACCTATTATTATAGTACGTTTGTTAGCCGCCACCTCAATTACAACCTCTAAGTCGGCATCTCGAGGATCAACCTGTAGATCGTTTAAACGAATAAAAATGGAAAAAATGATATATTTTAAATATTATGCTTATGTCAATAAATCAATAGTAGATCAGATTTTATTCAAATTAACTTTAATGATTAGCTTGACGTCAATAATCGACACTTTTCCGCATAAAAGCACAAAAGTAAAATATAAATTCCGGTCGTAGATCAACTCGCAATAAACAGAAAAACGAAAAATCTAACATAATCAAATTAAAACTCAGAACGTATATAAATAAAAGATTGCAATGTTTCACCGAGTATCCTTGGAACAATTAACCACAATAAACATACACATTGTTATATATATATATATATATATATATATATATATATATATATATGGATATGCTGGTGGTAACAAATCTGACTCGTTATTACTTATATTTCTTGTTTTGGCTGAATAGGAAGTGTGTATGCGTTTGTGTTACCAATCAGCCAAAACAAGAAATAGAAGTAAAAGCGAGTCAGATTTGTTACCACTAGTATAATCAATTGAAAACCCAGATATATATATATATATATATATATCCATGTCGTCAAAATATAAATATAATTATTATCTAGTAATCAAATAATATTTAGTTTTCAATTAAATATAACATTTAAAGTGAAGTAACTCGTTAACACGTTTCCAATATTAGATAAAACAGGCTGAATTTTTAGAATAAAATATAGTTCAGAAATTATTTATTAGAAAAATTATCAATATATATCTCTGAGAACACTATAAAGCATTACGGTTTGGCATTATAAAATGGAGAAAGAAAAATATTTTTGGCAATAAAATGTTGGATACTTTTATTTGACAGACTTTCATTAAGAGTAGTAAAACAAGTTCGTTCGGATTTCAAAAACTTTGTATTTTCACATTAATCTTTATATCATTTAAAATGTAAAATAGCCGGTTTATAGGATATTCTGCATTTTCTGCATTTACTTCATCTGATATTGTGACGCATTAAAACTTTTGATAGTCTCCTTTGAAACAACGATATGTGACCATAGGTAATGCGCATTTTGTGACACTATTAATAAAGTTCTCATAGTGATGGATAATATATGTATAATGTAAGCAATTTATGTGTAAAATAACGTTCTATAATATATGAAGCTAACCTCCCCGCTTTTTTGGATAATTTAGTTTCTGTTAGATGAATTTGACCAATTTTCGCTTAATAATTCAACATATTAATAGTAAGAGCAGGTTTAGCCTCAGTATTTTGCTCATCAGCTCATTTAATAGCGAATCCAATAATGTTTATAATTGAACGAACAGTTCGAATCGTCATCTGCGCAGTACAACCTAGTTTAATTTTATAAATCTGCAATTCAATACGACTTCCCCAGGTAGCGTGGGGTCTGTTCTGAAATGAAAGATGGTAGTAGGCTAATTTAAACTTTAGGTCAAAAGAGATGCCATATGTTTGTATATAAATGCAAAATGTTTTTAGTAACGGGTATGGTGGCGCAGTCGATAATGTTACAAACTCAAAATAATATGTGCTCCTATTCGACCTCCGTCCGTGGAAAAATTTTGAAGACTACTTGAAGCGTTCTTAATAAGAATGAACCTGGTCTACTGGATGAATTGCCTTTGGCAAATTACACGATGTCTAGATTATACTGACAATTGTATATGTAACGGCATTGTTGACTTTATCAAGCATGAAATCTTGATTTAAATAATTGTCAACATAATCCGTATTATCAGTGATCTCTTAATTTGGCACTTGTATTCCACGACACTTAAGGCTAGGTTTGAATTTAGTTTCAGCCATTTTCATAAATTTGCAATTTGAACTGTGAAATAAATCATATATGGATATATGTATGTAATATTAATTGCTTACATAAAACATAGCCTGATAAGAAGTATATGAGCTTTTTAATATTTATTTTATATGGCTGCCTTGAAATAAATGTATACTTTTTCATATGATTTATTTCTCAATTCAAATTACAAATGCATTAAAATGGACGAACAAAAAATTTTATGTGATATTAAGTATCTTGGGACGCTATGGCCACAGTGGGGGAACACGCATTGCATTTCATCGAGATGTCGATATGGCGAGGTCTGTGAACAAAAACGATTCCATTTGTGGTGTATCGAAAAGTACCAATTTCCTGGAATATTTTACAAACTATGTCTTTCAGCTTGGCAAAGTACAACTAAGTCATTGTTAATTTGGCTGACAGAGAATTCAATAGTAAATCAGAATCTGCTAGTTGACAATGTTGACAACCAGACCTCAGCATCAGAACCACGTATCGGAATTCTTCATTTATGGAAGCTTGCAGTGCACAAGAGTGTTGTTTGTGGCCTAGTTTTGAATAACGTATGTAAAAAAATAAGAAACCGCACAACGTTATACTTCATAAGGAGCAAACAACACCGCATTTCTCGATGAACCTGACGCATTTATTTACAACTGTACAAATTCGGCTCTGTTTTATCGCTTCGACCTAAATTAAGCATACTGTTAAACGATAAGAACCATAAAAAAGTGACATGAACAAAAGCGCACAAGAAATTCTATATGACGATGTTACATTAGGAATTACACAATAAGATGATTATTGCTCCCTATTTTAATCTGAACTAAGTGTTGCCTATGAGCATTTCAAAACGATACACAATTGATCCAATTATATACAATTTAAGCACACATAAGAGCTCAAACAATTGCGACACAACAACAAAATTGGATTAATGAAGCCCGGCAAAGTCTCGGGATTTTCTTTTATTAATACCTATGGAGCAATATCAATGATAAGGAACAGAAATTTGAACCATGCAAGGTTAATAATAGCAGAACAGAAACTACCAAGGATTTAAAATGACGTGCGATTAAGAGTGTGTGTTAAGAAATTCAACAACAAACCGACAATGCGAATTACAGTAAAACCGATAACATAAAACTTCATCTCAAGCGACTAGAAATTACGGAATGAAGAAAGTACACAAAGCGTTTATAACGATCAATTTACCGCCATGAAGACCAATAATGCCAACAATCAATACCACGAGATACAAATTGTCGGATGAACTAAAAGCAAACCTAAAATCTGTGCACATCGGAAGGTCAAACAATTGCCACAGCGACATGCCTGACTTTTTAAATAAAGTAAAATCGTACATGGTCAACAGCAACGATTTTATCTGTACATTAATCGATAAAAACCACACATCATTCCACATACCTATAAGTCATCTTAAATTTCACCACAGTATGGACACTAAAAATGAATAATTTACTTTCAATTGTCAATATTTCATGCTGGTTGAAGGAGTGGCGATGGGTAATCCGTTAGGAAGTCTACTAGTTTATTTCTACATGACCTATGTTAAAATATCCAAACACCAATAACTTATTCGTAAATACTGTCAAACCGAGGCTTGAAGATACCAAAACAAATAATATGCTTAAATATTTTAAAAACATGTATCATCAAATACAGTTTAACAGTTTGCACGAAAACCCATAGTCTAACGCATTGCCTATCTATCTGCTATTGCTATTGAGACAGGAAAATGGAACAGGACAATGCATCTATTAACACGGCACTGTTTCAAGCTTCCAAATGATTAATTTGATACGATCATTTCCCTACAGAAGAATGAAAGTCTGATTAGAAGAGTTCCAATATCAAGAGCTGACGGTGCTAAAATAAGTTCAATCTATAATGGTACATAAACAATGACAGAAAATTAAATTAAAACCCAACCAAAAGGTTACATATGTCAGCAAACCTTTTATAGTGAGGCATCATCCGAAAATTTTTCTTTAATGCCCAATACACAGTTTATGTTTGTTTAAACAGATAAACACTAATTTATCGCAAATGTTAAGGATTAACTTCCTGCAATAGAACAGTCCAACTTTGCTTAATTAAAGAAATTTCAAAGATGCTCTGGGCATCTTTTTTTTTACTGCGGCTGACTCCTTTTGAAGGATAAGCCGGCTCCATTGATATTCATGGAGTTTCTTGGGAATTTGGTACAAATGGGCATCTTTTAGGCCGAACTAGCCGGTTACTAAAGAAGCAAATTCTTGAGCATTTTAAACTGAACACAGCTAGCACGGGATCTATCAGATACGTTCACATTTAAACACTTGCAATCATTTTAACACGTCACGTGCATGCACAAAGCTAAATACAAGTTAGAATTTTTTTAAAGCATAAATTGTTATACGGTTTCTAATGGGGCAATCGTCTCACTGTGCGTAAAATTGAATTTAACAATAAGGACAAAATAAGTCTACGGGATGAATTTCCCTTTCTACACTATACACTTATTAGTTATAGTGACAAATGTATGTACTTAATGGATCAGGTGTATATATCAAGTTCGCAACCTTAATTGAAGTAATTGTTATCTTTGCCTGTGCAGCCAATTTTCGTTAATTAATGTAAATTTTCATTTCAATAATACTTCCATTTTTATCGCGGTTCCTGTTCTATAATAAAAAATTGTGGATGGTTAGTTGGAACTTCAGGTCTAAAGGGATGCCATATAGGCTCCACATAAAGGAAAGGCTAACCAAGAAACACTAGTTAGTATATAACTGAAAATAATGTGTAGTGTGCGGCAGGATGGCTCAATGGTTATAGCACCAGATTCCGCAGCAGACGTGCCCAGGTACGAGTCCTGTCCGCGGCATACAAAGAGTTAGGTTTTTGACTAACAAAGCTTTATCTTTGTCTCTTTCTAGTTATATTTTATAATTCAAGCGTGATAGCACGCATATCGAATGGACTTAACGACAGTTAAACAACAAAGCCCATCAACTCCAATTTTATAATGAAGGAGTGCCATCATTCGTTCAATCAAAAAACAATAACTTTTTAATTAAAAAAGACGCAAAATAAGAACAACAAACATTTCTGCTTTTTTTTAAAAAAAAAGTTGACATGCTTTTAATTATTCATCACGCACCGTATATTAGTCAAAAAGGATCCTTGCTGTTGGCTCAAAAATGCAATCAAAACAACACAGGATTGGATTTGCCGTGAATATTTAGTAAGTACAGTAAACTAGAGCTGTACACACAACAACAAATTTTACATAAAAAATAACGTTGGCAATACCAAACTTAACAAAGCAGAATAATGCGCAACAAAAGCATTTGACACTTGGCAAGAAAAGGCTAGCGGTTTGTCGAAACAGCAGAACCAATAGGATTGTCACCAAATACGCATATTCGGACAAAACTGAACCAAAAGAAATTTAAAAAAAGCATTCTCATCAGAAGCAAGGATCCATATTTTTCTCAGATAAATTATATGCTGAGCTGGCTAAGAAACTAGTTCATACAAAAATAATAACCATCTGAGATACATCGATAAACAAATATCAATAGCAGACATAATAAATTAATCATTCACCAAAAACCAAAACCACACAAACATTTATTTTATGTAGAAGATTATGCTTTAATTTTTTTTCCGGCCTTCGGAAACACCACTTTTACACAACCTAGAGTTAACATAGTGTATAAGGTGATGTTTTTCTTGTAACAAATCAGTTCAAATAGGACCAGAAAGATAAAGCAAATTCAGTATGTTCGAAAGCTATAACATCATGTGCTCTTTCGTTTTTTGCTTATTGGAAACTCATCAGTGGGAGCCGGCATTATGCCATATACACACTATATATTTGATCAAAATATGTGGAACAATTCGATGGTACAATCTACACACGACTGGGTATTCAAGCAGTAAATGAGTTACCTTCATATAAACTCTTCGGCAATGCGACTTCAAAGCCAACTCAATCTAATTAATAAATATTGAGCCTGTAAATGTTATGTGTGTGTTTTTGTGTTTGAAAATGATTGACGCATCACATATCATTCAGGCTAAACCTCAGTACGTGTTTGTTCGGTTACCATTAGTCTGGCTGCACAGCACGTCATAGATATTTAACTACTTTATATTATTTAATTTATATTTCCCGAAAAGCAAAATCTGGCTCACGTGTGAGCGTGCTTCAATAGTGTGCTGAATGGTTGCGTTGACCATTAGGTTTGACACATGTGCACACATTTAATTGTAAACGGTTTCCCTCGAAGTGGAATCTGTCTGCTTGATCTGTCAACGTTAGTTAATTGACCGTTTATGCATAGACGCTGTTCATTAATATTAGAGGTCGGCAGCAATTGCAGTTTTGCGTTTTATTTCCGGAAAATGTCAGCGCACGTCCCTATGAAATTCGCACAGCTTGTCCAAACTGAAAGTCTTTCCTTAAATCTAACTTTTCTGAAAATTTCTGAAGAACAGTTTACTGAAAATCTATATTATCCATTGTATTCGGTGCAATTCCTTTAATCTGTCCATATAGATATTATCCTATAAACCCCTTTGATGTTGCATCAATATAAATGTTACGAAATAGTTCATATAAAAACTATTTAGGTGAAGACATCTTTAGACTGTAATGAATGTAAATAGAGCAAACGTGGCATAGCTCAAATCACAGGAGAGCCCAGAATATCAAAATAGTCGAAAATTACGATTTATCTTAGAAGTTGGTGCTGATCCGCGATTTAACTTTAAATTCATTGAAATAATTTTCACCAACCAAACAGTTTTGCTTAAGGGTTGTTACATGCCGAAATTTTATCAACGTCATCATAGCACGTCAATGTAGCATAAAAAAGGAAAATAACGCAAAACTGCACATTTCATTTTTTTGGTTATTTTCAAAAAATCTTGTGAACCTTACTGTATCACACATGACAGTTTATCAGTTTGACAAAATTTTACTGATATTGCGGACCACTCAACTTGATTTTTGTTCGGTTAGGTAGTGTGGAATCGCAAAATGTTAAGTAACAGATAAGTGAAAAACAGGATCACTCACTTTGTTGAACTCTTCTTCCAGTTCACGTTTCAGCTCTTCTTCTATAGCTGCTTGTCTCGCCTTCTCGTCTTCACTCTTCTCTGTTACAGGGTTCTGCTCGATTAATTGTGCACTTTCGTCGTTTTGGCCAGCTGCAGCGCGTAAGCTGATAGTGCCAGCACCGCCAGGGCCAAAGTATTGCTGAAGTAGCTGTTGACTTCGAGTCAAATTACTAGAACTGGTTAATGTACCTGTGTTGGACATAGACGCACCCTTATCGAATTCCACAGTAGGCACACGAATCAAGGGATCTGGATGGCTGACAGTACGGAAACCTAGTTCATCCCACGCACGTCCTTCAAACTGTGGGCCCATCGTCATGGTGATCAGACATTGGCGCAGTTTTTCTGACATAGGCACACAACTGTCGGACTTGACCAAGAATTGCCAAACCTAAACAAATATGAAAATGCGAACTGGTGTCAAGTAAGGACCAAACAAAGCAGAACGTAGGATTCCATAAAAATATAAATATATGAACATAAAATGATAGAAGAAATAAAAAAGCATTAAATAAAATTCCAAAAATTTTTTTTATTTTACTGATATGCCAAAGATGAAATTATGATGGTGGTAGAGGAAACAATGCCAGAGGAAACGAGGACTAGGCTAAATGCATCCATTCGGCAGACGGAATATTTTAATGGAACTGAGTAGAAATAACAAGTGCGCTACAAAAATGTATTTATTTAAAGTGTTACCCACCAGTGAATAGCTTGCGTCCTCACCGGCATCAGCAGGAGCAGCATAAACTTCTAGAGCATATTCTCCAGATGCCTGCAAATAAGCGGTAATCACAGCTATACTACACGCAGCCCCTTGAGCAGGTGTATTTAATAAGCCGCCTCCATGACCACCAGATATAGCCCTACCGAGGGTACTTGACGACATCATGGAGAGTCCAGTAGTAGGAAGACAGGCCTCGATTCGCCGCTCTAATATGCATTCCTGCAGCTTTTCACGTCGACCAACCCAAGATTTTAAACAGGCTGTCAGTCGAGGTAGTTCTATCGCCTATAATTCGTTAAAATCACAAAAAAATACATAGTATAGCCAAGTCAAAACCACGTTCTTTTATCAAATAATTAGTATAAGATTTTGAATAAAAACAAAGCAATAATTTTGCTAATATGTAAGTTTCAATAACAATACCACTTAAAAATTAGTTTGTCTAAAAGTTACAGAATTCTTTTAATCAACAGTGTAATTTTTACGCAATTTTTTGGCTTCTTGAGTAGAAATAGTAAAGAGATTTATTACTATAATTCGAGATTTGATATGTCTGAATTTAGATTCAACGTCTTTGTCAATGAAACCAACAACAAATATTACTTTCCACTCGACTTCGTCTATTCCACGTGATGTTTGAAGACTCAGGACGTTTACCATCGTTTATGCATAGACTAATTTGTCCATTATTACTACGCTTTTGCTTTTTAAGTAGCTTGATATGTACATGTCGGCATTTCTACTGGGCTATTTAAATGCATTAAAATATCGCTTTATAAATGTGTGACGTTCTGCGCAATTAACTGATTTAAGATGTGACATCTTATCAATTAAATGAGCTGTAACACCAATTTCTGTACTCGATGATAGTTTGTTCAAAATCAGCACATTGTTTTGGAAAACATGGAAGTAATGCCTCAGAATCTATATCCTTGTTTTCTGAGCGATGGCAACTAATAAGGCTTCCCCATGTGGCGTGATGTATGCTCCACAATGACAGATTGGGAGAAGTTATAAGGAACTTCAGGTATAAAGGGGTTTCCTAAATACGTTCCACCAAATGGAAAGAATAAACAAGATATATTACGTAGTATATAACTGAATATTTTGTGTAATGTGCGGAAGGGCGGCTTAGTGGATAGAGCAACAGATTCCGAATCAGACGTGCCTAGGTTCGAGTCCTGTCCACAGCAAATTGTGGACTGTGCGTGAAAAGTTCCGAATAATGGCGAAACCGGCCTACTGGATCAATTTTATGCCAAAAAAAGGAAAGGCTAACTAAGAAAAATTAGTTATGATATATCTGAAAATTGTGTGTAGTGTTCAGCAGAGTGGCGCTGCGGCAAGAGCATCAGATTCCGAAGCAGGTGTTTCCTGGTTCAAGCCCAGTCCGCAGCAAATTATGGACAGTACGTGATGATTTTCCAATAAGGACGAAAACGGCCTTCTGGATGAATTGCTTTTCTTACACTATACAGTACTTAGTTTATGAAGCAAGTTGAGTTTCTTTCTCAATTCCTATTTAATGTCTAATAGCTATGTTACAAAATTGATTTAGTCTGTTTGTAAATAAAAAAAGTAGACGAGTGTTACACTCGAGAAGAAGAAAATTTATTTAAATATTCCATTTGAGACGGACGCTATTTCCTGCCTAACGAAATGAAAAGCAGTTGTAATATAAGTACACATGTAGAGTTTGGCTAAACAAGATATTTTTACGGACTAGAGCAATTGCATTTCTATGCACTTAAAGCAAAACAGCACGTAATGTCAGCCTAAAATAAAATTTATCAATGTCCATGTGTCAGATGCCGATCAAATTGCGTAGGCCAAACCAAAAAGAAGAACAAATTGCAAAATAAACTTATATGTCAAATCAAATGGCGAAAACACGCTTGCAATTTCGCAACATATTACTAAATCTACCTACGCGTTTTTGCTAGATATCGCCTTTGAGATACTTACCAAATGCATCAATAGACATAAGTTAGAAAGTCGCGCAGCGAAAAAGATTAAAAAATTGCAAACTGATTTATTAATGCCGCCAAAGCATATCTGAATGTGAAGAATATGCCTAAAGATGGTGAAACGACATTATATGCCTGCTTTAAATCAAGAATGCCATAGCCGTTATCAGGACAGATTATACTTCTCCTTAAAGCAAAACAACATTAATACAAATTTGAATTCAGCTATATTAACATAATGGCTTACCCCTACATATTTCAATATGTACATATATATAATAAATATAATAAATATTTTCTTAGAGACAGTAATATATATATATAATTAATATTAGAGAAAAAAACAATAACAACGTGGATACAAATGTCATTTATTTCAAGACTACTAAACATCACTACAATCTTTCGTCTATATACATCCTAGGTTTTCATTTTATTATGGGCAGCAAACTGATCTTTTTATGCATATGTGTCTGTGTTAAGGGGTATTTCTCGTTATGTTGCAGATTAATGTCTGAGATCTGGTCATTCTTATATTGATGGATTGAGAGTAAACCAACTGTTCGTATTGTTGGCTGTTACATGTACAAACGCTTTTTCTCAGAGTGTTGTCTTTCGTTTCGCCTTGTTCCTCAATTTTGTTCTTGCCCCTTAGTAACAGCACAGGTTGTGTGGATTACAGTGTTGAATGCTCATATTTTTTTGAAATTTCTGTCGCTGTTAACAATGGCTTTGATACCGTATATGCGGCTGTTTTTCTTCTTCAGTTTCTTGCCAATCCGATCGAATGTTCAATGATTTTGGTCTAGTGGGTGTTTAGACTTCCTGGACGCTAGTAAATTATTGTTGGGTTTTGTGAATCGTGGCCTAAAGGTAGCAAAGAAAATTTTTCCAGTAGTTCACTTTCGTCTAGAAAGGGAACTCTTCAAGTAATGTCCAGAATTTGCCGCCGACAGGGATCGAATCTGGACACGTCTGTTTCGGAATCTGATGCTCTAACCACTAATATATATTTGGTGACAATATGAAAAAAATTTTATCGAGTAGCAAAGGCACTTGCCAAGCAGATCGGTTTCTCCAAGGTCAAGTACATCCCACAATATGTCGCTTACTAGATTCTATCTATTGATTCTTCCATACTGCATACTAAACGTGGGTGAGAGGTTAGAATCAGTCAGAATTGAATTCTTACCCATATTCATATTCAGCAGTAGGAAACTTGTTTTGTGGTTAACAACGTTTTGACTATTGAGTGTGCGTGTGTTTGTGGGAGTGGGTGTTGTCTCCGTTAAGCTGTACATGGTATGGAGATCCTTAACGTACATCCAAGTCGTGTTTGAGAAAATTGGCTTAATTACCTTAGCCTTGTATTGCGAAACCAGTTTCTATGCCCATTGTCCTCATTTTTACTCCCGGTATTTCGGGGACACGATTAGTTAATTATATTTAACTGATTACTGTACAATTAGTAAAACGCACACATGCAGAGCGTATGCTGTTTTCTATGAGGTCAGATCCAATTTCTCTTGGATAGGCGTACACATACAGACATACAAAAAAAGCGGATACTATACGCACACTAACGAGGTGGAAAATCAGCTATGATTAAGAAACTGCCCTGGAAGTATAAATGAATCCGTTTAGACAACATTTATTACTTTTAAACAATCAATGATTGTACAGTAGGTGATGACAATTCCTTAAATCAAGTTTACGAGCTTAAAGTAAACACCAATCCCTTTGTATTTAACTAGTTGTCAAACAACATAGCAAAAACCACTGTCAGCCACCCGTACAGATGCATTTCGAACTTCCGTAATCCTCATCAGAGTACGACGGGAAAATAAAATATGCGACTCTCATCCCTAGTAGTCTCGCATACGTCATACGTACCTGGAAATATCGGCCTCACAATTTCTATTAAATCACGAACGTTAAATGTTTGAGTAAACAAAAACTCTATTGAATTTAACCAGTTGTCGAAAAAAATAGCAAAACTACCGTCAGTCAGACGTTTCGACTTTCCACGATCATCATCAGAGTACGACAGCAAACTGACTAGCGAGGATCAAACCGTAATATATATATATATATATATATATATATATATATATATATATATGGAAAGCAAAATTAGATATGTGGCTCTCAACTTTAGTTGTCTCGCAAAAATTATAATTGACTACAAAATGTTGGTTGCATAATTTCTATGCAATCAATAACATTAACATACTGCAGCTTTTACTACATGTACATAATTAAATAATTATTGATTTTGCTTGTGGTGATAACAATTCAATAAATCGAGTAACGAAATCTTCTGGGTGGTTGCCTCTACCTTTATATATTGCCAATACGTGGTCGCGTATGTTGCATAATAGAATAATAATTAATTTTGAGTCATTCCAATGCAGACTGGTATTTAGAGGGCTTCCTTATATCCAAAAAATTACGTGGAATAAACATATATACCGATAGTTGGCAAGATAGATCAAGCCCAGCTTATATAAAGTCCGTTGATTGAAGATTAACCAGAGCTCAAGCAAGAATCGTTTCTACTCGCACAGAGACATGAACACACACTGACAACTCATAACGCGAGTTGGAAAATATTTCCAATACCTTTGTCGGTACCGCTCATTGGTCCAAAATTCACCACAATTTGTAGAAAAAAACGAACTAAGAAAGTATGATATTTTAAATAAATAAATAAATAAATCGTGTGTGTTATATTACAACTGGTTCGTGCAAATAAGATCTGAACGACATGCCAACTTCAACATTAACAAAAGGGATAATCGCAAGTACACATCTGTTTCATGCCTACTCGAGAATCGTTGGTGGAAGCCGGCACGACACCCAAACGCCCGTTAAATAGTTGATCAAGAAATTTTGGACTTTCTAATGGTGATAACAATCATTTAGATCAAGTTTTCCATCGTGGCATAAACACCAATCCCATTATATGCATATATTTTTCATTATAAACTAAGCATGGTATAATTTAGAAATGGCAATTCATCAAGTGAACTGGTTTCATCCCTCACGTACTGTTCAGAAGTTGCCTAGAACATGGCTCAACATTGTATAATTCTTAGTTTAAAGTGACAAGTTTACATTCAAATCATACTCCTGAGTTAAATAAATAATTTTTATTACCTCCCACGCAACCAATGTTCGCTTAATTATATTTATAAAATTACCATATATCCGAAATGTTACCAACAAAATGGCTTTGGAGAAGTAAAACACAGAAATAAATTTGCTCTTAAATGTAAACAGAAATTTCTTCAATCGAGAAAGTTTAAATAAAAGAAACAAAATTAAACTTAGTTACGCTAGGGGTTTAGAATGCCACATAGTAACGCCATTGCATGAAATAATTGTTCTTTTGCAGTTATAGACATCATCTTATTATTGCAATGACCTCCAGCCAAGGAAGTATACTTGCACATTTGGACTTAGAAAAGAATGAAAATAGCTTCGTGGGCGTATTGCATTTTTCACATGAACAGATGGGTTTAGTCATATATCTCGGTACAAGACTAGTAGTACTTTGCAGACAACAACTCGGTATGTGCTCCGTAAAGCGTGTATTCAATATTTTATCACATCTTTTCAATTATGCTTGTTCACAGGTACAATTCCTACTTTATAAAATGGTGGAAGCAGATTGCAATGGAATTTTGTCTTTTAATTAGGTAGATCAAGTTGTCCAATAGATGTAAAAAATTAAACAGTTGCAATTTTTGTGAACGTCAGCGCGAAATGCATTTTATTGCCTCTTTAACTGAATATTGTTAGAAATATAGATTGGTTTCGTGTTTGTTTTATGCACAGTCAAAACTGGTAGAATTATCTCGTCAGGTTTATAAGTATCTATAAATTTTACGAATAAGCCTTAATTATGAGGGATTTACATGTACAATTAAACTCAGTCAGGCGTTTGAATACGCAATTCCATAATGAAGAATGTCTTAACTAAGCATTTTGTCGTTTAGAAAAGTAGTAGCTTCTGAATTAGAAAATTGTTTTGTTCATGTGTTCTACGGATAGACTTTGCCTTCAGTGCTACGTTTGAGCAACACACAAAGAAATGCTAGAGTATCATCCTCTTTGTGTCCCAATTTAATTGGATAACTTGATACCAATTGTTGAATTTATTAATAATGTTTTTCAGCATGCCCACGGCTTTAAGAGACCAAAAACATATCATCAGCATTTATTATAATCAAGGTTGGGCCTTGGTATAAGCACCCGACCCATTAATTACTTATATATGTTAGTATAATGGGTCAGGTGCATATATCAAGGCCGCAACCTTGATTATAATAATTGTTGTCACCGCCCGCGCAACCAATGTTCGTTTAATTATCATCAGCATAACGCATGTAATATTGAAAATAAATTAAACAACCGAGCAGCAAAATATACAATTACTATAATCATGGTTGCAATCTTGATATAAAAACTTGATCTATTAAGTACATACAAATTAGATCATGAACTAAGAGTTTTATGGTTTAAAATAGGCAATTCATTCAGTAGACCGGTTTTGTCCTTATTGGGAACTCATCATGTACTGGCCAGAATTTGCCGGGGACACGGTTTGAACCTGGGTACGCCTGTTGCTGAATCTAGTGTGCAAACCACTGACCCACCCTGCTGCACTGTGCGGTCTACTGAATGAATTGCTTCTTCTATACTATGCCATTCGAAGTTTATACTGACATGCGTATGTCCTTAATGGGCCATATTCTCCTTCAAAGGGATATCAGTGAATAATAATCCAATAAAAAACACATTTTGAAAATTTAACTTTCGTTTCATCAAATTCCAAAAAGCCTTTTAAGCATTACTATAAGCAAAAGCGCTTCTTTACCATTTATAATTTTTTTTTAATACCTACGAAATTAATTTACGCATAAAACATAACCAAAGGTAAATATTCTGGTTCCAATCATCAATCAAAACTGTTGGATGTACGGAGAGAAGTTGACTGAGTGGCTCAGAGAAGTCTCTGTCAGGAGACCGTGTGGCTTTTTAACGTATCTCCATCCTTATTGATCTACAGATCGATGCGCATCCATCGCATGAATAACATAGAATACCAAGTACAGTAAACTAACACAGAGCACGCAATAATGCCAGGAGGATAAACTAAATAACTCCAACCGTTGGATATTAGTGACACTAAGACTTTCAAGGTTAAATTGCGAATACCGTGGGAGCAGTGTATGACAAAATGCGAGCACATATTTACCAAAGCGGGGAGGCAACTCCGGACTAGTTACTCCATCAGCTTCCAATGGATAATTGATGTCTGAGAGAATGAATCGGTTTCAACTATCATCCGCGATTAGATGAAGACTGGAATCAGCACTTAAGAGCCGGTTATCAGTAAAAATTCTGAATTGGATGATATGTATAATAACGATATACCTGTCGATCTGGTGGTTAATTAATAAAATAAAATAAAACGGAAACCTAAATTCCTGGTTAAAATCAAATGATGAATGTACGTCTACAACTGCGCAACATTTCAGTGAAACCTTGCTTCTATGTTCTCCAGACGTGGCTCTTTAGATAATTACTAGATAAAATAACAAAACTGAATTATACATATAAGAAGCTCTTTAAATAAACCAGCTACACATTAATTTATTTCACCATTAAAAGCATTTTCGAGCATTCAGCCTGAACTAATTGGCTGTTTCCTTATTTCACAGTCGTTCCTCATTTTCTATGTTCTCCTTGTTTTGCTTTTCAATACACAAATATTCATTGGTAGATACATGCGGAGAAAATAAGAAATAAACTGTTCTTGTATCTTATAATTTTTTTTTATTTTTGCGCATTGAAGGCGAACTATAAAAATTTTATTGAGTTGAGACTAAGCATTTACTAACCGTTGATATTTTATAGAAATGTGTTTGATTTCTAATGATGAATTAAGTATGCATTAGATTTTAAAATGTAATTTATCACTCATATGAAAGTTTTTTTGTAAAATAAAAATTTAACTGATATGCGATGTTAGACTGTCACTGTTCATTTACGAAGCCTCTGATGCCACGGATTCATAGCTTCCTTTTTATTGACATTTTTAAAACTCCTGTGTGTGTATGAGCAAATTTTTACCAAAACATGCCAAGTCTAATAAAGAGGCATTTGCTTTCCCAGTTCATGCAAATTAAAGAATTATTCTACATATTTCTGCTTATATAATATATTATATTGTATATTTCACACTGTGTAGATAATCTGGCGAATTATGTAGACTATTTAATGTATCCACGATTTTCCTTCATGAGTGGTCGTTTTGCAATCTCGGTTCCGAAATGATCCGATTGATACTAATTTCAAATTACGAGTTGACTTCGGCTTCGTAGAGACTCGGTGCCGATTCTTCCCCTCACCCCGGAAGCATCCACTCCGTTCGTACTAACCACTGGAAATGAAGTTCGATTTACTCTCAGTTGCAAGACGACGTTTTGGTATCCCAATTCTAGTACAATCTTCAGAATTATATGAACACACAGTCTACTGCTCACACGACCAGATTTGAGTGTTACCTCATTAGAATTCTGAATGCGGTACTGAAAACGAGGTACTGAAACGTCGTCATGCAATCAAGTTTAAATCGTACTTCAATTCCAGTGGTTAGGAAGAATGACGCAGAAGCCTTCCGAGTGAGGGGAAGAATCAACACCCAACCACCACGAAGCCGTACGCAGCGCGTACTTGGAAATTAGGATCAATCGGTTTATGGCAGAACCGAGAGCGCAAATCGACCACGCCCAAAATAAAATCGTGGATACATTAAATATGATGGTCGCATTGCGCAACCAAGAGCAACACCTTTCAATGTACACCTTTGTTACCATTATGTAAATGCAGTGTGTGTGTATGTGTGTACACACACAAACATTGCAATCTTCGAAATGCTGAAATCTAATCACTAAATTTGAAATGAAACACCAAAAGTTCAACCAAACAGCAACAAGCATTAATCAAAAATGAGCTAACGCAACCAATTTTCTATGTCTCAAATGACTCTATATGGATGGCATCCCACCAAATAGTCCATGATTTACTCCTTATTGATACCTCAGTCACTAAATCTCAAACTAATGGCGTGATGGTTAAAAGTCAACTTATTTTGTGCTACGCAAGAATGTTATTATTCTGAAAGAGCATATACATGCGTAATAATTTTACTGCAATCTGAAATGATAATTTTAAAACCAACTTCAGTTTCCCTGGCCAAGTTGTATATTTGACTAACAATATAAATTTTTTAGCTGTTCTGTAAAGCAAATTTAAAGGGAAACTCGTAAAAATAATATTGTGAGAATATTTTCTGCTAATTATATAAATTATTTTTGTTTCAGTATACACGTAGTCGCTTAAGAATTTTCAGGTTTATTAAGGCGTAGAAAATAAATAAAGCGCCAATATCAACAGAAGGTGCAGCAATAAAACTGACTTTATACCATTTTTAAAATAAAAAGTAGTTTGTACCGGGTCTGACGATGTGAAGCGAATTTCGACAATACCGTTCCGGCATTGTATAATAGGACCATGGTTGTATGGTAGACTGGCAAGGCAGAAATCTCGCGCAGCTTCTGTTGGACCGTAACCAGATTGCGCTGTAGGCGGAAAAGGTCGATTCCCACCATGAACGAGGGATGCACCGCACTTTGTCAGCTGTTCGTCTGTAGGCTCAATGATTTGAGCCTGTATGCGGTACTCACAGACGTTGGAGAATTGCTTTTACATAAGAAAAAGAGTGGATGTAATTAATAATAGACAAATTGCATGTTATTTATCATTACAATGGCGGAGATACTAAAGTAGTAGTGATACTAGACAAAGTAACAACGCATGACGCGACTGTGTGCTATACATCTTCAGTTGAAAGAGCATTAAGAGCCAAGAGTTTTTAAAAATTTTACACAGCAAAAATAAATGCATAAATTGACTAAACATTCAATGTAAAGACAAATCAAATTGTATTCATCAGTTAACCCCAAGTCACCATATGTAACTAAATGGATTGTCATAACCACAGAAACAATAACTGAATTATAAACCGTTTTACAAAGTCAATTAATATTAATAGGACAATTTTGAAAAAAACCATCATTGTTAACATATAACAAATTTATCTAATAAATTTTTCTAGATAAACTTTTAATTATATGTTTCAAAAATTTGGTTTTGCTGTTGAAAAAATATTCAAGTAAGCTTTTCTCTCCGAGATAAAAATATATATATCAAAATCGAAACTTTTCGTTAAAAATGAAAATCGTTTGTCGATTTAGCACAGAGAAAAGAAAATTGAATTTGGAAAAAACGCTATTTATACCATATAGAGCATAAATAGACGCACGTTATGTGTATGATATGAACACATATTAGTGAATTCCGATACCAATATTATGTTACCGTAAAGGTACGTGGTACCAATGCTATGATTGCCGAATTGGTACATGTTACCAACACAATGGGTTTAAGGAATGCTAACGTTCACCAAAATTGAAAAATAAAAATAATTCTGAACACCTGATGCTCCAAAAAACTCCACAAAATCGGCCTTGATCAATATTAGCTATCACATTTCGCGATAATCATGAAATCATTCAAATCCATAGTATGAAATACCTATTTTGCCTTGATTTAATCTAGGTATTCTACAAATTTGAACATAAAATAAAATAAAACAAAAAAAATTATTAATGATGTGTATTTATTTGTAGTCGGATGTAGAGGTGCAATGTATAAGAATTGGCTCAGTCTTTTTCAAATCGATGCCCTTCCCTTCTCCCAATCATGTGCTAATGGATGCATTGCGAAGGTCTCGAGTAAACAGCCAATGCATCATCAAAGCAAACTGGTCTACAGTGTATGAGTATTTCTCATAGTAAAAGATCAGAATTGACTTCTTACTAAATACTTTATTGTTTATAAATCCCTTTATTACAAAAATTCCAGCCCGAATAAGGAAACACCATGCCCGCGTAATGGGGTGAAAATTTAACACATACAAAACAGATAACAACAATTGCTACCTTGACAAATGACATAATGTCGAGCATAAATACTAATTACATTATATAAAAGTTGATAATTTGATCGAAACTTCGGTTAGCCAAATATACTTGGCCTTATTTTGGACGATAAATTCCAAGCTCTACATTTTGACGTAAAAATCAAATTTAAGCAATAGAGGTTTTTTAAAAAATAAAAGGTTCGTACATAGAATTTTTAAATAAACACATTTCAATATCTGTTGTCATTTTTAACGAAAATCAAATTAATAGATTGAACGAGAAATTTCTTTTGTTTCTCAGTTATTTACCTTATCCCCACTGTAGCGTGCGTAGATACCGATTACATACTCGCCAGATTTTGGAAATCTAAAATTGAATACCGCCGTGTTCGTCTTTCTTTCCAAATAATGCATACCCAGCGTGGATGTACTTGAACCCTGAAAAAACCGTTAAAACAATTAAACAAAGATTAGAAGAAATCCAATAATTAGATCAACAACAGTCAAAAAACCTCTTTTTCAGATGAGCTGCGTCACGGCCTTACTTGTTAAAGAATTAAAAGCCTGTGAGCTAGAATTTAGATGCTTAACTTTAGAGCATATATTCCTAAAATATCATCAACCTTATTATTACCAGAATCGTAAGCAACAATCAATACACCAAAAACAAATTTAAAAAATTGACTGGTATGTAGTCGATTCTACTTCTAATTTCAAATCTTATTGAATATTGGTCTAAGTTTGATTTATTTAGTCTAGCTTTTGCGTAAGTTTAGTGTAAAATTTCATATATGGACGCTTATAATTTAGCATTTGAAACTACTTCCTTCGCGATGAGTTAAAGGCTTTTAAAGTAGTTCCCTAAAGTAGTCCGGATTCGCCAAATGAAACCAAATAATTTATTGAAATATACTGAAGACAATAATAATAACTTTTCTATATCTAAAGTTAAAAGACAGCTTTTATTGAGTACAAATTTTTTCCTTCTCGTTTACTATCTTAAATAATAAACACACACCCATATATATATATATATATATATATATATATATATATATATATTTCAAGACGAGACAAACAGAAAATGTAAACGTTGAGAGAGTGAGAAATAACGGACCAACCAATCAATTGCTTGCGTTACTTTCCGTTCAGTATCAATGTTCAAACATTCATTTTCTGCATGCCTACTCCAGGCTCCAGTTTGTTTCTCCTCACATCTTTCTATGTTGCAAACTTATTTCTGTTACTGATTTTAGTAGTCGTTTTAAATGTAACGTATGAAAAGAATACGTGCGATGTTTCAATAATATATTGCGCAATTTCGGACGTTATCTCATCAACTTTCTTCTGCGTTTAACGGGAAACAGTGTCCGCTTTAAATGCGATATTTAATTGAATTGCTTTCTATTGTGGTCCTATCCACGTAAGTTTCTTTTGATTTTTACTTGTAACTTTTGATTTAACCAATTTTCTAGGATAACCATTAAACATTAAATGGAAAAAATGTAACTCATTTGTACTAACGTGATACTGAACTGTTAAGATGTAAATACTGTGCAAATCAGGTTGATGTATGGTAAATTATTATAGTGAATTCACAGTTAACCGCTTTTTTCAGTATTACATCCAAGTTTGTTAGACGTGAACTTTATGTTGTTGTGCATTTCATTGGAACATTGAAGCAGTGATTGTGAATGTGACCTGATTTTAAGACGAAGGAACATGTAAAAAATTATAACCTGTTTATCGTGAAAATGTATTTATTCTTCTATTTATTGGTGTTCTTTAGTTTAATGGATACTTCCATTAAAACGAAGCTGTACTTATTTTGTGTGTAATTAAATAATCATACGTAGAGTATTTCCTGAAACCGGAGATGGTAATATGTTGTGATCTACGGTTTGAACTATAATGTCAAAGATTTCTTCAGTTGTAACATTTTCAAACAAAGACGTAGTTTCAGAAGGCACCAGCTCAATTTTTTGTAGTATTTGTATCTTAAATCCAATAAAAACCTCAAAGCAATCGGAAACCGAATAATTGCCTATTTTTCGTGCAATGGTTCCGGTACACGGACTAACCATTCCGTCAATGTACAAAACGGTAAATTGTCCGTTATTGGTCTCATAGTAAAAACTTTTTTTCTGTGTTTTTTTCAATTCGTACAGTGATGGTGTAGACGATCAGACTGGTTTAACATTCTATGCAACGGGTTTATCAAATAAACCGCTAGCATTTACTATCTAATCTAATTTATATTCTTCTGCTTAATCTTGTCTATTGCATCCTATGTGACATCTATTTGAAGGAATTTTGTTTTACCACTCAATACGCGCTCCATCTTTTGTATCCGGTATGATTTGTTCATTATAGCAATGCTTCTGCCTCTATCAGCGTGCAGTTTCTTCTTCTGCTGATACCTTTAGGCGCATTCAAATTGTGTTTTGTCAATGCCTGCTGTTATGCGCATTTATATGATTTAAATTATGAATCATGATCAACTAAAATAGTCTTCAGCCAGTTTTTGATTTCCGTACATATTGCATTAAGCCGGCTGTTTTTTTAAATAGCAATTCGAATGCAACCTCAAAATCAATATCTCATTCAATAATTTCGGTTCACCAACAGCTTTTACATTGTTAGTTGGTCGATATTTTTCACATTTTAAGCATATGCTTAACAATAAATTACATAAAACTATCAATTTATATATATTTTTATAATTTCTTCAATACTTTTGTTTTGTATTTCATCAAAATAGCTGACAAAAATGTCTGAAATCGCATTCTAGCAAGAGGACTGAACTCATCCAACACACCATATACACATCCGATTTATGTCCTCAACACCGCATGATTTCGCAATCTCTCTCTCTCTCTCTCTCTCTCTCGCTCTACACCTCTCAAATCCACTCCCCTCTCTCCCTATCTCTCTTTTTATTATTCGAACTCACTCCCTCTCTCCTCTTTCTCTCTTTCTCACTCTTTTCCCCCTCCATTTCTCTCTTCTTGCTTCACGCTTTTCCGTTCTCTATCTCTTTTTCTCTCATTCGCTCTCCCCCAGCATTCCCCTGCTCCCCCCGCTCTCTGTCCCTCTGTATCTTTCGCTTTGCCTCTTTCTCCCCGGTTAAATTTCCCGTTTGCAATGAACTTCAATGTATATAAACATATGCAAATTTAAAGAAAATTGAGGAGAAAATGGAAATACATAGTTCTTGTATGAGGTAGAATTTCTTCTCGTCTTTCTGCTTAGGAAGAATATCAGTATATCGTGCATTCCAAAATAATAAAGTTCTTGACATAAAAAACGTAACTGAAGAAGACCTGTTTCGGTGTAGCATTATTATTTTATTTTATCAAGCATAAAGTCATAATGGAGTTCTAAAAAGGCGTAGTTTTAGAAATGAATTACATTTGCGAAATAAAAAAGTAAAAGGAGGTAATCAACATAGAATCGCTAACCTGTAAAATGTGACAGACCAACTTCTCAGTTCAAAGTAATATCAGCTTAAAAATAATATCATTGTGTCTGTTCATGCTTTTGTTTTGTTGACGTCAGTTATATACCATCTCCCTATTTCCTGTAAATGTTCTTAATAAATAACCATATCGTCCAGTCAATGCGTAGCCTGCCAACAATGGCATTTTTGACAGTTTGGCGTGAAGTAGCTTATAAGTTTATGTTTATATTCAACGACGCAAGTATTTTTCGATTACCGTTACAAATGTAATCACCTTTTCTTCACATAGACTGATAAATTATAAAGTTGAATTAGCGTTTGATTTCAACTTTTTAGGCATCAATGACCGGTCGTTGTCGCGTGATACTTACTTTTCAACTGTAATAAACGCGCTTATATATATATATATATATATTTATATTTATATATATATATATAGATATATAGGTGTATTGATTATATTTCCTTATAAATTTTTTATTTCAAAATTTATAAGGAAATATAATCAATACACTTATCTATATTGCAGAATTCGCGTATTATGAATAAAATCTAATAATTTCTGTGCTTTGTACGTTACGCAACCTGTTAGAAGTAAAAGTTATCCTGAATGGATTTAGTTTGATTATGTAATGCTCATGGGGTTGTCACATATTCCACACATTGCTCGGAAGGTCATAACTTTTCTGTGATTTTCTTTGCAAGCATTATTTGTACTTCAACAAAACGTAAGTTGCAGTTAAAAATAAACAAGAACATGCAAATTCAAAGATATAAATTTCAATTTGAAAATTCATAACCGCCGACCTTGTATATTTCACCGAGGCCGATCTTTTCCAAACTGAAGGTGAAGAGTATGCGATCAGTATCTTCTTCTGGATAACGCAGTTTTAGTAACAATTCGTTCTGAACCGGCAAAGTGCCTTCTCTATGCGAGAATAGCTCCAATCCGTAGCGGAAAAAACTTGGTTTTAAAAAGACACTGCGTTCAAACACCTGAATCAAAAAATTACAAAAAGTAAAACTTAGTTTAATGAAAAGCAACCTGGTTATTTGAAATAGTACGGGTGAAACAGAAATGAACGTTTAAACATTATAAAACGAAGAGCTGTAGCTATTCCTAAAAGTACAAAATATCTAAGAAGAATTTTCAACGCACAATCTTTATGCATATGCGTGATGCCACTAATTAGTTTTCAGTCAGTGAAAATATCAATACATTATGCGAAATTGAAATATATCTAAGGGCTAGTGAAGCAGTATAATTGACGTAAGTTACATAGACTTGTGTGTTTTGATCTTAGCTCGGCAGCGTAGACCACCTCATGAATCGTACCGCAGTCTCACATATAATTTAATCTAAATTAACTTTGGCAGCTGAATTTCTATACACTACCAAAAACATTTGTTTGGAAAGGGTCGACAAATATGATTTTCTTTGGAGTTTTAGACAACTTCAACGAATTTGGAACAAATAGTATATCAGTCTTGTTTTAATCAAATATATACTCTAGTAGAGCACTATCCTCTCACCCAGCGTCAGATTAGTGTAAGAAGCAAAGTCGACAAATTATCATTTGACAGAAACAACAGAAGTCAATTACAATCACATTGTATGGTAGAGAGCGCATTTGACTACGAGGATAGTGTCCATGTGCGCATCAGATTTCATGGTGGGAAGTCCTGCACGATATGACACCAAATTAAGTTGAATGGCGATATTGTTAATATTTCTTGTTCAATCACATTCATTTAAAACTTATTTTCCTAGTTTGGCAGAAATAATTTCGATGATTTTCCATGAATTTATAAATAAATTGTGCAAATCGCCGGGCAACTGTAGTTCCGATGTCGCTAGGACTTAGAGTGCTTTTCCTAAGTATGTATCTCGATAACAGTAGATCCTCCCCTTCATCAATCTTTCTCCATTAACTACTTGTTCGCTTTAAATTATTATTATTATTATTATTATTATTATTATTATTATTATGATATTATTACTGATATTAATAATAATAGTAATATTTTCCCTCGGAAATGTTGCGGTGAGATTTCATTTATTAATCTATATTGTATTACTGTCTAAGTATCATTTTTCGACTATGTGTGAAGTCTACATAATCATATTTAAGAACTCGATCATGATATAAAGATCGAAAAGTGGCCAAAAACGTTATTGCGACTAATTAACGTCGGATTTCATAACATATACACCAGATTGGTGTCCGCGCAGAATATGCAACATGACTTAAATAATTATCAGCGCTAAAAGCGCGAAAAAGGATTTTCTGTCTGATGCAAAATCAGCACAACTGTAATGATCGTAACAACGTAGACTTAAAATATGAATAAAATTTAGACATCACTATCATGCATGAGAGCTAAACTGATTTTCCTCAAACCATTACTCGTTTTTTTGGAAAAGTTATAATTTTTATAATTGTTACAATAAATATATATATATATATATATATATATGTCAGTAAAATACAATTACTCAGTATAATGCTTCATATTAGCCACAGCATAGGAGATACAACTTTAAACTTGATAAATGTATTGATAAAATACTGAATGCAAATTCATCATCATCACCATCATGACCATCCTCATCACAGTTATTAGCATTATCAGTATCATTTTCATCATCAATGTCATCACATATAACAATGCAACAGCTTCTAGAAACACATCTCTCACCGTCAACCACGAGAAATAGAAAAAGAAAATGAAATAATATTTTGAACTTTTAAATATAGCGTAATAATAATTTTGAACAAAATAATATTAAAAGAATGTGATTTATGAAGGGAGACATTTATTTAAGTATACACACGGAATTGAGGCAACCTAGACAACTAAACAACATCATTATAGCTAATTTATCATGAAGGTCAAACGACACAGGTAATGCAGTCTCCTTGTGGGTTTCATTGTATCGCTTCATGTACAGAACCATGAATAACGTGTAGATAAATGTTATCATTCACATTCAATACGAAAGATGGCATAAGACTGAATAACGTTCTACGCTTTGTTTTAATTTATTCTCTTCAAGCTCCAGTGTGTCCTCTAAATGAAGTAGACGCGTAAAATATGAAAACCCTCTAAAAAGAATCTAATGACTGCAACTAGTAGCAATGCAGTCAATAACACCAGCTGTCAGACAATATGCCGACAACAATTACAATGCGTATGTCAACAATCTAAAAAATCGATTATAAAAATTTAGATTTATATATTTCTAACATATGCTTAAAGGCGGTTTCAATTTTACATACACGCGTTGTACGCATACACTGGACTTCTTATATTGTCAACAGTGTAACCAACGAATCACAATTTCCTTCTAATAGCCTAGCAGTCTGTTTATAAACTCGCAAAACAATTTAGCGCCATGCATCTATTTAAAATAAGATATTTTTAAGTGTCTATTAAGTCGACCTTGAATCTGAAGAACTATAAAGTTTTAACACCAGCCAACAGACCATACTTGGTCGGAAAGTATTTTAAAAACACTAACACCCTAGCACTTTATGCAATAACAAAAGCATTTATAGAAAACGAAATTAACTCTGGTTTTGTGCGATGTCCAATAATAAAGACAAAATGACTTTTTTAAAACATGAACCATTACAAGTTATGTTTTTAAATGTTAAATCACCAAATCACGTTTTTAGAGGAGACTACAATTATGAATTAAATATTGTTGGAAAAAGGGACAACACTTCCACAGTACTCAAGCGATCTAAACCATACCGGTTTCCAGGAATTTACGAAAGTAAAAGATGAAAAGTAACAACGCATTGCTGAAGTTACAAGTTGCATCTTCCTCACTCCCAATTTAACTTGATAACGGAAATCTGTATTTTAAATTAGTTTAAGCCACCGAATTACTTTTGTGATAAAGTTTGCGTTTGTGTCCCCGTATGTGCTATTTTGCTTAAATTTTACTTTTCTAGTTCCTATATTAATTTAACTCAATCCCAATTTTACTATATACTGAATTACACATTCAAACAAGTTGAAATCATGCGAAATCAATTTTCCTATTTAAAGCATGTTTTTGAGGGAAATAACATTTAAGGTTGAGCTAATTCTTCCCATTTTAACCCGAAAATGTCTCGGCATTTACTCTATGCTAATTTGTAGGATTGTTAATTGAAATAAATTGGATTTGGTTTGATATTTTGAACTGTTAACAAAATGCATGCAAGATAATATTTACAGACCGATTAAATTGACATTTGAAAATCACCAATTACAACCTAACCAAAACGGAGGGTGAAATGAATTAAAGGGAAAAAAACTTCTCGAAATGATAATTTTTTTAATATTTAGTTAGAATAAAGCAGGAATTTTTATTTAAGCACAGACAAAATAACCATTTTACATTATTAAAACAGCAAAGTGTTTACTAGTTTCTTTAAAATTATATAAAATTAAATTTCGTGAAGCATAGTAATATATTAGATCAAATTCTGAAATAAAATACTGATGTGAGGCGTCTCCAGACAAACATGAAGAAAATAAATCATGCATATTCATTTGAGTTTAATATGTGCATTCTTTGATAAAAAAGAGAGCTTTATTTTGTATTTTAATGTAAAAATTTATTTAAAATTTTGCTTTTAACATGTCAAACATGTAGTTTTAAAAACGGGTGGAATGGCTTTCAATGATTGATTTTACTTTGAGTAGATAATCTATATAACAGTGCTAGAAATAGTAGCTGACAAATCAACTTTGTTTCATATTTTTAATAGACTGCAGCCAGCAGAAAATTCCTACTTAGAATTTTCTTAGGTATCAATGAAAATAAATTTTTACTGTAACCTGGCCACAAGGCTCCTTAAGTTTCTAGGTTTTTAAATGAGACTAGTTCAAAGGAGGTTATACAATATAATGTTGTTTTGTGACCAATCGGGCTTGTAAAGTGTCGTAGTATTACTAGTTCAAGAACATTTTTTTAATACAACAAACGTTGGTTGCGCGGGTGGTGATAACAATTACTTTCAATCAAGGTTTCGTTAATGATATAAGCACCTAACCCATTATGTACATGCATTTTCCAGTATAAAATATATATATATATTGTATAGTGCTGAAAGGAATTTTCATTCAGTAGACCGGTTTCGTCTTTTTTGGGAACTCATCACTTTCTGACCATAATTTGCCGTGGAATCTGGTGCTCTAACCAATGAGACAATTTTCGTTCGTTTAAACAGTTCTTGCCATCGTATTATTATGTGGATAGCCTCAAAATAATGAAGCATGCCTGCACACTTCGCTTAAATTAAAATTTTAAAGCGCATTGTTGAAATGTCACATTTTTCCCAAAACAAAATTTGTTTACTTATAGAAGTAGTTACAACTAGTCTTATTTTGGAGACACTAGGTTGGTATACACTATGACAAGCGATGAAACAATTTTCAAATAAGTATTCCTTCCGCAACACTTATAATTTCCCGTTACTGTAGATGCAGATGGAAGTTTGGTAATCTTTGAAATCAAAGCTAAGTCAGCTACAAAATTAAAGAATGTCAACACTGAACGCAATAGATCTTTTATGCGCTAACTTGCCTCCCGGTAATTATATGGTTGGTAAATATGCCCCTTTCTTTATCATCTTTACAAACTTTCCTAACGTGTTTTAATATATGAAAAGGTGTATACTTGTTTATAAAAATAGTGGGTAACCATTAATGTCAAGATTATCATGCACACCACCAACGCAGTCTTCAATCATTGAGACAGAATTTATTAGTTAAGACCTTCTCCGATTTAATTCGGCAGTATCCGTAAAATAATAAATAAATAAATAAATAATAAATTTATTTGGCAACAAAGACCAACAGGCCCAACAATAGAAAGGATGAGGTAAAAATCAAAATTAGGATATGTGAGGTTGAATGTAATTGTGACTAGCAATGTATATAACCATAGGGGAGGAGGGAGTTGAGAAAGAGAAGTCCTTTCATCAACTTCGTAATAGATCGTTCTGATGGAATGGAGATTTCATTGGACTAGGAAGGATCGACTAGATAGAAGAGAGTCTATCTAGTTCGCTTTCATGTTTTCCTTTGGGAGACTGATCTTCACAATGTACCATCCGTTTACGTCTAACAAATATATCTAGTTAATCTACAGAGTCATCGTCTGTCTTTTCAATTATGTATCCTACATATGGATACAAGATATAACAGCAGATTAAATGCTGTATAGTTTTACTTCGTTCAATTGTATAAAATTATTTTATTCATGTCAGTCATGACAAAGCAAAAACTATCCCATGACCATCATTTTGTCTGTATAGTTGACTATTGAAAATGAATTAAATATATGAACAACACAAATAATTAATCTTTCTGATGCACAAGTTCAATAGTTTTCTTTAAAGTGGCATTATAAATAATTACCCAACATGAAACTAACACATCTGAGTATTGCGGATATTCAATTTTTCTATCTTCTCAACAAATTTAGAAGTATTTCAAGCTATCCTAAAATAATTGAACTCTAAGCGGCTTCAACAGACTGGCAAACCAATTAAATAGACAATGCCTTGGCGTATTTATCTGTAACTCAATATGACTTTAGTGAAAACGTATTTGACAATCATAAAATCTAGATGTTTGTGGTAAAATTGGCTTCACTTATTTTGTCCGGCATGTGTGGTCTGTCTTAATGGTAGAATGTATGACAACTCAGTCGAAACAAATCGTTCAATTTTTGTTGCATTCCTTTTCGTATCGATTGCAAATTACGCATGACCTTAGAAATTTACCCATCGCAATCCATTTTGACAAATCCAGACATTTTTCTTGGTGAAAGAGACGAAAAACACGTTCTTTCGCTAATTCTCATAAAGCTGCCATGTGTGCTTTACAGAAAGGTCGAAGACCGCGACCAAACTTGAGGCAGCTAGCAAATCTCAACTAACTTCATTCTTGACATCATTATTGGTATTTAAATCAAATAAATGATTGCAAATTGATTCAAACTTTGCATCCACTAGCATATGACTTTCTTTGCAAAGAATGCAAAAAAGGCCATAATGGAGAGCGTCAGTTTTTGAAAAATTGAGTTTCTTTTCAGATAACTTAATAATACATTTGACCGGTTCGGGTGGTGCACTAAGAAGAGAATAATTCAACCAGTCAGTAGTTGCAAAGCTATATTTTAAGTAACAAGCTAGGATAAAATTCTGAATACTTGATTGTCGCAAACCGTGAGATAGATCATTCAGATATGCTGTGATGTGAATTAATTTCACGTCAGATATTTCGGAAAGGAAGAATCTTGTGTTGCACGTTTTCCTTAATATAATGTAAGTCTTGTTTCTTCAAAAAAACGCCGGATTTCAGTTCCTTTGCTAATTTAAATTTCAGTTTCAAATTTTAATTACATTTTACGCCGACACCTGTCGTATATTGATATTTGAAATAAGAAAAACATTTATTCACACATATGAATATATTAAAAACATAATTTATTATAATGTAATGATTTTAATCCATTTTATAAACTAATTTACAAAAGACATAGTACGTAGAAATTAATTTTGTTTAAGTAATCAAAATTTCTCAACATAAATAGTAAACATAAACTGTGCAAATATAATCTAAATCAAGGTTGCGATCTTGATATAAAAATCAATCCCGCTAATGCACACATTCAGTGTGGTAGATTGGATTAGTGATTAGAGTAAGAGACTCCAACTCAGATGTTCCTGACCGTGGTAAATTCTGGACAGTACGTGAATAAGGATAAATCCGGTCTACTGAATGCATTGTCTTTTCTAAATTATACAATGCTTATTTTGTACATTCAAATTTATGCATATAAAGGAACTGTTGTTTATATCAAGTTTACAACGTTGATTTAAATAATTGTAATCACCGCTTGCGCAATCAATGTTCGTTTAATTATATACGCATATCAGTCTAGAAGGTTCAAAAAGAAGAAACAGAACTAAACACAATTTCACCTGCGCATTCGAAAATTCTATGCTAATGTCAGTGTACAAACTATTTTTTATGTTCTCACAGTTCTGTACGACATTTCTTTATGGAGTTTGGAAAGTCTGACGTGAAATTAAATTTTATCGACGAACAGTTGAGCCATCTATCTTATGCTCTTGAGAAACTTTCTAGGTTTGCGATACTAAACGTTTCAAACTTTTGTCAACCCCAGGCTCTTTAAAGTGGGCAATCAACTAATGAAGGGCGGAAACGTTCTAGCCACAATAAAATACTTGATTCAAACAAGTTTGTCATTTACTTATCAAAGAAAAAACTTATTTAATTGAAAAATAAGGCTCTCGATTAAGGGAATAAGATTTGCATCTAACAGTAAATAAGGTTGTATATTAACGGAAGCATCGTTTTAATTACGTTTCAATTGGTTAACTAAATTTAAATGCGAAAAATAACGACAGTCAGTTGTGGTTCAAAGTAAAGCTTGACATTTGCCATTATTATCAAAACAAAATCTTCTGGCAAAAATTCACACATGGCACCTTTACGAGAATTGTCTGCGATCTTTCTATTCATTCACCAGACAAATAGTCTAGATTTTTCTTCATGGTTTCCACGTATATGTTTCTAAACTGAATGGCTTGATCAACAGTCCACTACATGGAAATTGCACTAAAAGCAATGCGACAGAAAAAATGCAAGGCTTTTTGTGACTGAACGATGGAAAGTTCAAACACGCCGAATTTAAATAAATTATGTCAATGGGTATAAGAACACCTATAGTGTATGCTTCACAGAAATCACACAAATCAAGTGTTCCGCTAATACCGCTTTTTTCGATGAAAGGCACGTCAATACATGAATTAGTCAAATGCTTAGATAACATGTTGATGTCGGTAACAAATCGTTTGTCTGAGTACAGTTTAAAGGATTCTCATATTTTTGGTGGAGAGAGACAAATTGCATGTTAAAAAACTTTAATGTTGAGATATTATTTACTAATGTTCCATTTTGTCTGTATGTTTGATATAATTTCCGAAATGTTATACTGAATGAATAGCAGCTGGAAATATTACTTTATTTATGATGTGACATCCAAACCACTTTCAGTGGCCTCCTATACAGAAAATAGACTGTCTTAAGTTGTGCTCGGCTGCAGTACCTGTTATGGCCGATAATTGTTTTGTGTACTTTGGAAAGAAAGGACTCTAAACTATAGCATGAATTTAAACTAGATAACCCTTATAATGATGGTAAAGGTTTGGTCTGTTAAGCCGTAGAATTGCTGAAAACTACATAATAATTTAAGTAAATTGTATCAGGATATTTTATTTTTATTTGAAAAAAAGGATGATAATAATCTAATTTTTCTTGATGTGTTCCGAAAATTAAGAATTGATGGCATATTATGCAGATTAGTCTTTCCTAAAGAAATAGCAACCACGAAAAGTTAGCATTTTAACCACTACTGCCTTTTGAAATGATAAAATTCCTTCGTTAGCGGATTGCGTAATAGGGCATTGTGTATTTGGTTGCCTGATTGTTCGCAAACTTTGTCGGATGGTGTGCTTAATACTCTTATCAATAATGGTTATCATCCATATAAACCTATTCATAAAATGAAACCAGATGCGAATGCCTTTACGGTTGACAAGAAATCGGTGTATATTCACATAAAAACAAAGTTGAAGAGATAACGAAGCGCATTAAAGATAGATTGCGTTCAGCAAATGCTTATACAAATTTTGCAGCTGACTAACGTTTAATTACATCCATGACCATACTTCCCCTATCTAGTGTAAAAAACTAAAATCCACAACAATCCATATCTAACGTTATCTAGAATAAGAATTGACCGGTGGAAAAAACATTTAGAAAAATTCAATAGAATATTGATTTGATGCTAGTAGGAGCAGGTACGAATAAGTTGTTTGAAAATAAAATCGATATTGCACTTAAATTTTAAAAGTGCGAAGCCGACAAAACAAGTTACAATTATAAATAAGGTTAGGTTTATCAGCAGGCTATACTATTCGAAGGCTATCGCAATAGATAGACTTGGCCTAAAACTTTTTTTTTACATTTGTTCTCCTACTGGCATTTCAATGGATGTGCTCCTTCTAATTTAAAATTATGTGCTAATAATTATAAATTTGTTTGTATGCTTATCATTTGCCTGTATTAAAATAAAGTTAATTAATGTTTTATATTTCCCCAGGAAATCAGTTGACAAGAAAAAATGAAAGCGACTCTGTACAACATATAATGCGAATTTAAATTAAACAATAACTATCAATTTATCAGCCAGAATTTCACATAAAAACGCGTATTCACAGATTTATTTAAATTATTTTTTTAAATAAAACATCAATTAAAATGAGAGTGATTTTCGACCGTAGTAATTAAGCTTATCGTTTATAAATCAAAACTTAAGAAAAGGCGTAATATTTATTGCACAGGGCAAAATACTTCTTCAGCTATAGTAAAACCACTTGAAATTTGGCCCAAATCAGAGAGTGAAAATGTGCTTCAAAAAGTAAAATAAGAACGTGCTGATTATGGTCTTCGAGAAGAATCTGTGCTGTCATTACTTTATGCATTTTAAACAAAATTGCATGTAATTGAATAATCTTCTAAAGGTTTATATAAATTAATGAGCATATGATAAACAGTCATTGTTCAAGATGTAAAAGAGAAACTAAATGAAGAAAATGTCAATTAGGCGATTGAATGCAAAATAATGTTCAAATGAACTCACAGGAAAAGCCATAGAGGGTAAATGACAAAAAATCATGTGGTTAAGTCTTCCAAACGGGACAAAGAAATTGTTTTCATTAGTATGCGAAATTAATTACATAAAAAAGTATACAAATCCTTCTAGACTGGGAAAGAAACTTAAGATACCTGCAAATCGAACATATGATCATTGACGATGACGCTCGGCAAATATATGTGTCAAATTTATCAGCCCGTACTGTTTCAGAAAAATAGAAGATAATGTGAAATTTCTAAGCGTTACTTCTACAAAAAGACAATCAAATCAATTTTGTGCATATTTTAGTCCTATATTTGTGAAACAAATCACAAAAGCAGAAAATCGCTTAATTTTTAAATATATATGTTTTGAAAACTACACTTTAGTTATGCCAATTGGTCTGCGATATATGTTTTTCAGTTTCTCGGCCAAAATTTGTGTGACTATTGCACTGTGAAAAATTATTATTACCACGGGAGTCTACACTTAGCAGCAAAGTAAATTTATAAATTAAACCGACAAACAAATCGTGTATTAAAGCTCAAATTTATTATAAAACGGGCATATAAAACACAGTTAAAACAGGAAATTTGCTTTTCGGCAAAGCTCAACTTGACTGTAATATCTCGTAGTTTAATAGCCAATTTTGTACAAAAAGATTAAATTGGATTAATCAAACACATTATACAAGAACACGCATACCGAGGCACGCATGCACGCACAGGCACAAACAATTCAACAGTTTATAAGCAATTCTCGTACGAACATCGTGTTTTATTTAGTTAAGAAGTTATGGCGTTGAATATAACAGCTTCCGGTGATCGTAACACATTTTATATATTTGCATTGATTTTGAATTGCTCTCGAGTGTAATTTTTATGAAAAACGTGGAGATCCTATCCTTTAAATTTTTGTTTGAAAATGTTTTTTGTACAAAAATCTCAATTGTGTATTGGGCATCTGAGAAGCCACTGTTTTTTATTTATTCTAGTAAAGATTTAGTATAGTGAGTATCCATTAAAAATTAAACTGACACATAACGCCATTTAGTTTGGAATTTTAACTTGATTTAAAGACCTGTTACTATTACCCGCGCAATTAATGAAATTTTGATTGTGTTGTCTATTTATATATGAGAGGAAATCTGCAGAAAGTTAATGTTCTTGAATGTATAGAAATTGTGCAGCCGATACATTCAATCATGTACAATGTATACGAAAATACTAGAGGTGGGAGGCGAATATCAAGTTTTGCTTTCCATATTATATATATATATATATATATATATATATATATATATATATGTTGCGCTTTGATCCCAAGTAGTCGTTTAAGTTGCCGTGATGACCCTAGTTGGTCGAAACGCGTTAGTATGTAAGGACTGACAGTAGTTTTGTATATAAGAATTCGACGTACCTGGTTAAATACAATCGGATTGGTGCTTATTTCATCGAACTCGCAAACTTGATTTAAAGGAATGCTACATA
This sequence comes from Eudiplozoon nipponicum, assembly GCA_029291075.1. Lineage (NCBI taxonomy): Eukaryota > Metazoa > Platyhelminthes > Monogenea > Mazocraeidea > Diplozoidae > Eudiplozoon > Eudiplozoon nipponicum. The sequence continues at coordinate 95,028 of JAQBSW010000022.1, forward strand.
GTTTATATTGCGTGCTTGTTTCAAAAATACCTCTCGGGGTACCCGTTTTCCAATAAAGCCATGTTGAGCATCGCCATTACGTGGCGTTGAAATTCTTAATTGGGAAGTTGCGAGATCGCTTGGTTAGTCGATGTCTGCTTTTAATTTATTTTGTGTTTTAGACTACCATCTTTATATCGCCATATCAATGCGTCAATGAAAGGCTACGTGTTTTTGGGCTTTCAAACAAACTTAATATAACGGAGCAGGTAGACAAAACCTTCGGGTATGTCATGTGTTCCCACATATATATTTTTGGTTATTAATTTTTCATTAAATATCTCGGATACTTATAGTATAATTTTCGAATAAGTGGTCGTGGTTTTTAGGTTCAAAACATAATGTACACATTAGCTAGTAGACGCACTAATTAATTCCAACTTTGTCAGTTGTTCAGCCTTTTTGGTCATGTTGCTATCAATACGATTTCTGGTTTTGCATTACGTGAGCAGATTGGACTTTATCTGTTGGCTGAATTTTCCTGTTGCGTCTATTTATTCGTGGCCAGTCGAATACAAATTTGTTTTTAGAACTCTTTTCTAACGTTCAACACTAGTACTTGATGTTCATTTTAAAGTGCTTTATAGACAGACAAGCACACTTCTGACTTTGTTTTTGTAGAATGGAAAGCATAAGTCTGTTTGCTTGATGTTTTGTTTTCACAATGTAATCATACATTACAGACAGAGCAAGTGCGTTGAATCCATTCAAGACAAACTTCTGGAATACACAAATTCTCATAGTAGGCATTGCACGCCCATTAATAAATAAGTTTATCAAGAAAAAGGTGGTTATTCCAGTGCCAGCATGACCTAAATTTGTATTCGTATCAAAAAATAATGGTATATATGTCTTTTTCTAGGAGAAAATAGAAATATTTTGTTGTGGGTGTTTGTACATTCGAAAAATAGTCCGTTTGATTTAAATTAAGTTTTGAATATCAAAGCGTCTTTTGTCATCGCAGGTTCCACGGATTGTATATGGATATTTCTCGTACGGAATTCGATTGGCGTTAGGTTGACGTTTCGTACTCTTGTTCTAGAGGTTAACTTCAGAATTCGTTCAATTGTGACACAACTGGTAACGCGGAAGGCAAATAAAACAACACACAAGAAACTCTCTTTCTCGACGTATTATCCTTTATTAAACAATAATACAATTTACTATTAATTAATTATATTATTCCTTCAAAGAATAAACACATATACATGGACATCTAAATAAAACTATGAAGTAAATACCATTATATCTTTTTGCATTTACAACTCGGGTTCAACTAGTTCACAGCGAGTATCGATTAAGCATTATTATAAAGTAAGTTGAACTGTCTTATTTAGACAATTTATTTGGTTATGTAGTTTATGTTAATATATATATATATATATATATATATATATATATATATATCCAATATATCTCTACATTTATTCATGTCAAACAACACCAGGTCTTAGGCAAGATGCCGAAGTTTCACAAAATTGTCAAGCTGCATTTTCTAGCCAGTGAAATTTTTTCTTGTATATCGAAATTCGTATCAACTTACAAACATGTTAAATGATCGATACATTAAATCTGGCTACTTTAATAAGTAGGTTTGTTGACGTATTTGTATTCGAACAATAATTGATTCAACTTCAAACGGAGTTTAAAACAACAAGAATTCAAAGCCAAATAACTATATATTATACGTGCCAGACCAGAAAAATATGCAAGCCATTCTGTTTTCGAGATAGGCTTAATTCCACGAATATCAAGAATCACAACCATTCTGAACACTTGCCTTTACAAAAAAGCTCCATAATGCGGTCTCGATCCGATTTTTGCTATCGCGTTTATCGTAAGTGTGACATCATTAAACGAAAACTATATTAGTTATTCCTTTTTCGGTGAGCCAATATATATATATATATATATATATATATATATATATATATATAACTTGTAATAAGTTAGCTCAAATAAGAACAAAAGGATATTCAAAAATTGATGTCGCAGGAGCAACATTTTTGGCCAAAAAAAGCGCCAACGGCCCTATTTAGGGCGGATAGAAACGGCAGAGAATTACCTAATATAAACGCAAAATCCAAGAAGAAGAATTAGAAAAATGCTGAATTCATGAAGCTGGGCCTCCGGCATAAATAATAAATACACAAGTGTTGTTTATATTTGGCTTACAATCAAAATATCCAATGTAAAATAATGCCACATAAAGAAAGTGCCTCAGGTAATAGTACAATTTCTCCGTCTTGTCTAAAGAATTGGTTCGTATGATAGCGGGACAGATGAACATACAAGTAGAACACAAGAGAAATATTACGTCTCTCCTAGACGAATCGATTAAAGTTACCACTTAGGGAATCCGAAACACATCGGGAATCACAACTGACAGCATGAACATTAGATATAGCCCTATGTGCATATGCGTTTCATGCTTACTGGAGAATTATAAGCTGGAGCCTGTGAAACACCAAAAAAATTATATACTTAGTCAATTAATGTGGGGAAGTTCAATTGTGGAATCTCTTATACGTATGCGTTTTAAAGTAATAGTAGATTTAAATTGATATAAAGTTTTAGCGATGCGATTTAGATGCTAACCTACTAAATATAATACGTAACAAACCTGTAAAGGATGCTGATACCAAGGTTTTGCAGATAACGAAAATTTCACCAAACTAGAGAATAACAACAACTCTAAACACTTGCTACAACAAAAAACATATAATCTGGCCCGAATTGACATCAGTTTTCACATATCAATGTATTCGTGCCATAATTCATTAAAAATTATAAAAATTTATATATTTTTTCGGAAAACTAATGCATATATATATGCAATTATGTATTTCGTACTGCCTATATAGTAATAAATTAGTTCAATTACTATTAGAATCACATTGCATTATTAGTGTCACAAAGGAAAACCATGAAGCACAGAACGCACCAATAATTCTATTAAGGGCTGATGAGAATGACAGAGAATAGCCTCACGATAGCGCAAGATTTAATTAAATTTAAATGTTCAGAACTTTACTAAGGAAAGCTTGAGATTACACAAATGGATACCGAAGCTAGAGTTTCGTTGTTCCTCATGCCATGGCCATGTACGACCTTCGAGAGCAAAGCTATTCCAAGCTTCTGTCGCGATGATGTTGGCTTTAAATGAATATGAGCACAAACTTATTAATGAATTATGAAATCTACCTCATTAGAAAATGAGTATGGAACATCCTGTTTTAATGAAACCTATAAATGCCTTTCTTGGCCGAAGAACCTACGTCCCATGGATTTTACACGAAGAACTCCCGCACAGTGTGAGGTAAGTCTGCTTCCGCAGTGGTAGAAGGCGTTTACAATCCAATACGATATTATATTACATCTTATTGGTTGCACCGAATGTCCCGGGTTATGGTCAATCGCGTTAAACATTGGAAAAAATTTAAGTACGATAAATAGCGACAAAGAGTTCATAAAGCTTCTCCAGAATAATCTCGGTGGTTACTCAAGCAACACAAAAGATAACAGAGTGTGTCAGTCTGGATCCACATGCGTTCGTATTTCGAGTTCCAATAGATTGCTTTACAAAAAACAGAGAATACATTCAGACTGGCGACTGGTCATCTGAAATTAAACGCTGTAACTAAACATGCTCTGTAGTTAACGCCTGCTCTACACCATTTGGACCTGTATTTAACGAAAGGTAAATTGTTTAAAATTCTTGACCTTAAATAAGGCTTTCGGTAAACTGGTGTCTGGCCCGAAGACCGCTGGAAAGTCAAAGTGCAGGCACCCCTATGCAACTATCAATTTACCTTTCTTTAAATCAAATTTGCGAGCTTGAAATAAGCACCAATTGTATTGTATTTAACCAGTCGTCAAACAACATAACAAAACTGACGCCAGTCCCACGCATTGACACGTTTCGACCTTCCGTGATCATCATCAGATTGAGACGGCAAAATGGCTAACGAGGATCAAACCGCATTGCATATATATGGAAAGCAAAATGAGATATGCGGCTCTCACCTCTAGTAGACTTGCATGTATTTTACGTGACTCGAATTGTTGGCTGCACAATTTCTGTGCAATCAGGAACATTAGCTGTTTGTAACTTTCGCCACACACATATATATATCGACAATACAATTAAACAATAATTGATTGCGCGGGTAGAGGTAACATTTCTTTAAATCAAGTTTGCGAGCTTTGGGTAAACACCAATCCCATTGTATTTAACCAGTCGTACTCTGATGATGATCATGGAAGTTCGAAACGCGTCAGTGCGTGTGACTGGCGGCAGTTGTGTTATGTTGCTCGACGATTGGCTAAATACAATACGATTTCTGTTTACTTCAAGTTTGCAAACTTGATTTATAGAATTGTTACCACCATCCGCGCAATCAATTATTGTTTAATTGCGTTGTTCATATATATGTGTTCGGCGAAAGCTACAGACTGTTACAGTTAGCGACCGCATTGAAATTGTGAAGACAACATTTCCAGTCACGTACAATATGTGCAAGACTACTAGAGGAGAGACCTGCTTACCTAATTTTGCTTTCCATATATTTGCAATGCGGTTTGATCCTCGCTAGCTAGTTTGCTGTCGTACTCTGAGGATGGTCATGGAAGTTCGAAACGCGTCAGTGCTTGCGACTGGCGGTAGTTCTGTTATGTTTTTCGACGACTGGTCAAATTCAATGGGACTGGTGTTTACTTCAAGCACGCAACATTTATTTATAGAATTGTTAAGATCACCCGCGTAATCAATTATTGTTTAATTGTATAGTATATATATATATATATATATATATATATATATATATATATATATATATATGTGTGTGTGTGTGTGTGTGTGTTTGTTTGTGTGGCGATAGCTACAAACAGTTAATGTTCGTGACCGCATAGAAATTGTGCAGCCGACATTTCCAGTCATGTACAATATATGCAAAACTACTAGAGAGAGAGCCGCATATCTAGTTTTACTTTCCATATATATGCAATGCGGTTTGATCCTCGCTAGTGAGTTTGCCGACGTAATGTGATGATGATCGTGGAAAGTCGAATCGCGTCAGTGCCTGCGATTGGTGGCAGTTTTGCTAAATGAACAACCACTTGGAGTTTTTCATAGATGTCAACTTAAGACCACGTCTGATTCGTACAACAGGGGAAACCAACAGAAATGTTTTCCTCAACTTACCATTTAGAGGAAACCTATCAGCAACCAGTAGTTTTGTTATATTGGTCGACGAATGGTTAAATATAATGGGATTGGTGTTTACTTCAAGCTCGCAAACTTGATTTGTAGAATTGTTAAGACCACCCGCGTAATCAATTATTGTTTAATATATTGCCTATATAGGTATACGTGGCGAAAGCTATAAACAGTTAATGTTCGTGACTGCATAGAAATTGTTCAGCAGACATTTCCAGTTAAGTTCAATGTATGCGAGACTGCTAGAGGTGAGAGCCGCATATCTAACTTTGATTTCCATATATATTCAATGCGGTTTGAGCCTCGATAGTCCGTTTGCCGTCGTAACAAATCCTGCAATTGCCCCTCCAAATGTGAAAGAGGTTTATTTAGGACGTGTTTGCTTAACTACAGGATTACGTAAGATAGATGCATTCCTTCATGTTCGTAAGTCTGAAGTGGATATTTGCACAGCGGCTGAGAACTGGGTGTGAATTAACGTTCACCGAAAATATAAATTTGAAGAAACAATTAAAAGTCAAATGAAATATCGCAATTAGCATAAGTTTGTGCATATTTTACAGAAAAAACCGATTTAATTTATTTTACAAACAAAGCTACACTGTTATACGAGAGAAGGAAAGACTTACTATACGTATTACAAATTGTTTGAAATTTTATATTTCAATGCGTTGGATCGTATTTCGGCAGATAGAGCAACAAATTGAATTTACGCTTGTCAGACAGCACACCTAGATGGTTTGTGAGAGAAAACTGATGCCGCGCTTTAAAAAAGCCGATGTTGTCATGGAGGAAAGCGAGATACCATTACAACACATTTCATATTTAAAAAGGACAGATGTACGATCAAGCATATCTATACAAAGTTAATCGATAAGATTAAGTGTCGCCAAAATCCGTTTAGGCGATCAGTGTTTGCCTAGGAACTGGCAGTAAAATAGGGCTTGCCAAATACCATGCCAAAAATAATTCGTTTTCTTTCTTGAATTTCGAAATAATCGATTATCAATTTATAAGAAAAATTATTGACAGTTTTTATTTCTTCAGTAAATAATTTAAAAAGATGAGGCAAAAGCCTGTCTATGCAATTTTCACTGAAAATTAGTAATTTAAAAAGGTCATTTCCATAATAAATAAATGTCTAATGTGATAAAATAACCGATAATGTCGGATACGCAAGTTTGAGCAGCATAACCGCGAAAATCTAATATTTTCAATAATATATATATATATATATATATATATATATGTGTGTGTGTGTGTGTGTGTGAGAGAGAGAGAGTGTGTGTGTGTGTTGAAGCATTTACGTATTAATTGTCGCGCGTTTACTTTTTAGTTGAAGGAAGAGCTATTGAATAACAACGAAGCCTAATTTTGAATACGAGTATCCTCTACTAATATTTGACAAATTGTAATGAAGTTCAAATTAGCTTGTTAAACTGTATAAGCAAAAATTGAACTCCGCTACTTAATTTCAATTAAATAACATACCACGATTGGTGGAAAGGGCTTAAAACGTTAGCCGCTTCTAGTTTCAAAGAAAGTCAAAATGAGTTTCATTTAAAAATGGAGAATCGTTATAATTCTGTGTCAGGCGGAGTGCCAAACTTGGCTTAATAAATTCTGCAATAAAGACAATGCAATTTGTAATCATTAATTTCAATTAGGCGGAAAATATTTCCTGGTCTGCTTGACACCTATTACGACACTAAATTTGCTTATCTAAATATTGAATTCTAATTTTATCCCATCAATCACAGCATAATAGTTTCGCCAGCCAAATCAGTATAAATCGTTTTATGAGCATGCCCACTATACATTATAATACTTAATAACTCAGATTTGAAATTTCGTCATTAGAACCTATAAAATTTTCAAGATCTGCCCGCTGAAATTATTTCATAACATAAATTATAGTAAGGTTGCAGATTGGACATGTGAAAGATTTTTAAATCAATGCAAAACCAGGTGAATATCAAATTGCAAATGTTTACGTATAAGAAATAAGTACTTTTGTTCGTTTCAGCTCCCTATTTCATAGTATGAAATTAGTTACACATTATACTGCAAAGCAGAAATTAAATTGTAGCATTATATTGTGATTTTCAGCGAAGGCCTAAAAATTCTTATTAATCACACCCACCTCAAGTGCGAAAACGTCGAGATTAACACATAATGTTGGAATTTTCCTCAAAATATTGAGTACAGCAACAATTTATCTTAAAGTCATAAAATGCCAAAAACAAACAGCGAAATCGTGGCTTACTCCTAGATTAATCGGCGGTTGCAGGAGCTGCCAATCGCCACAAAATGGAAAATGCGAGTAGATCAACCGTATAGGCGGTGTACAGAAGTAGAAGAGATCCATGTCGCTGTTCATTCCTCCACTCATGCCGCTTGTCTATATGAAATCAGATAGGCAAAAAGTAGTTCAATTTTATATAAGACAAGAAGAGAGAATATGCCTTTTCAATGCTGTAAAAAGTTGAATCGTATAAAAAAATAATTCTCGCTCACTCGCAAAACTTTCTGTGTAATTTAAACTATTTACTATAAAATGTATAAATATGAAAATATATGCTTCTAAAGAATCAAACATCCTATGAGCTGTGCAACCTCGATTCCAGAAAACAGGGATGGATAAGCACTCTGAAGTTCTGTGTAAATAAGTAAAAAAAGCAAAATTCCAAAAGAAAAGGACAGTAATACTTACAATCTACGGACTTGTAAAATAAGCAAAGTATATATTCGTTTTAAATGTAACTTTACGATCAATAGAACATAATGTCTAAATAGTGAAGGTAATCCTTCATTTTACAAAGAACACGGTTGCATATGTTGTGTGTATATAAAAGTCATTCCCATGGTAAAAACACCACTGAGTACGTATTTATTAGTTTAAGCAAAACAACTGGAGACGCAACGGTTGTCGTTGTATTAAGGCGACTTAATGCAAAAATTGTGATTTATAATTACAAATAAGTAACGCAAGTGATCGCTTTAATTGGATGGATAAGTTATTTACATTTTTAATGGTATAACATTTTAAATTTTCATTCTACCTAACAGATCGTATTGATGGAAATTTATTATTTTTAAATATTTTTATTTGATCAAATAACTGAAATGTTGCTAAAAGTAACTGGATTTTACTTTGGGCATGACGGTTTGCGTGTCTCGGTGGCTCGTTAGGCCTTCCAAAAGACGCTCAATCGTTATAAGTGCTTTCATACTACGCAAACTGTAACGGCTCAAATTAATCTGTCAGCATTTTGTAAATAAATTCAAAATTAAATACGTTAAACCAATGAGAGCGTGAAATTCGTAGACCAATCACGTGCAACTTCGGATCAATTTAAACTCCATCTAATTACTACGCAATAAACTTTGAACTGTTTGCTACGTCCAATTGTTGTCGCCCTTTTTCTGCTGTACTGACTATCCACGCCTACTGTCTTAATTGCGTTTACCCCCGCTGTGTCACCAACTCAGCTAGTCATCAGTCACGACTATCTTCGTAGTGCTGCGCATCCAGTCACACGTAATCGATCATTTATTAATCGGATTTCTACGTTTGTCAGTCATTTTGGTGTTTCCGCAGACTTTTAGCAAGACTAGTCAAGACTCGAACAGCAATTAACACATCCTGCTTGGCCAACTCCTAGTGTTCACGTGCAACTACTCAACAGATCACTAGCCCACGAACAGGATACAAAGAGCTAGTGTCTAGAAAAACTTCTAGGCATCCGCTTCAGCCTAGCCTCACGAATTCTCAGAGAATTTTCCGGTGAACATCCCCCAAGCCTTATTAAGCGCCACCAGCAGTACAGATCTCCTCACCACTGTCTGACTGATTAGTAATGTTGCACGGTACTCTAGCCAGAGCGCTACAATACCAAGGTTGAAAAATCAGACTAGCATTGTCACAATTCCCAAAAAGGAATATGCGATCTAGCATTCATTTGCAGTTTTCAAATAACTATGAATTGTATGATAATGCAGCGGTGAAACATAATTTATTCAAATATGGTAGGGTGCTGTTTGTCGGGTGGTACCATTTTTTGTGCCTCTATAGTTCCCGATAGTATAGACAGAACAGTAAAATATCGGCATTAAGTAATTAATGCTTAACTCTTTCACAAAAATCAAATACATAATTATTTAAAGGCTGTAAGGAATACCCGGGTCGTTCATTCGTAGCCAAAACACCATAAAGAATGCTTCATTTTTTCTGGACATGGTTTTAAATCGCATTGAACAACATCTATGTAACCATTGATTACGCGGGTTGTCTTATTTGATTTGGCACCTTTTAGACCTCAATAATATAAGCTGTTTACATCAATACCAACAAAAAATGTTACAATTATTAAAACACCAGCATATAACCATGCGAAAAGATTGATTTCGCTAAGTTGAATAACGATTATTTTAAATATTAAATTATATCGATTCGATTCACGCAACATGCAGTCCGGCTGCACATTTTTCAGGCTGTTGTATCTTTATAGCATGCGCGAAAAATTAATGGCTAACCAGATAACAGAAATTAATAAACGCAGTCTGGATAATTATTTTTGCAAAATAATTAAATAGTTTAATCTGCGTTTAATCCTAAAATTAATTTTTGCTTTGGAAATATTTCACAGAACGCAAACATATTATTTAAAATTTAATTTGATTTGCAAAAATAATGCTTATTAACTTGTATAGCAAAACGCGCCGTTAAAAAAATAACAAAAAAACATAAATTGGTCCTTATTTATTTTTATGAATTTCTAAATTTTGGGTGTGAATAAATGGTTTATAATAAAAAATATGATTATATAAAACCTGTTTATTGTAAATAATATTTAGGTAAAAGCTTAAATTGAAATCTAGCGGAGAAGAATTATTTTATTATTTTAAAGAAAAAATACGAAAATTTAACCTTTAGATGTTATGCGAATATTCAGTGATAACACGTGCTTCATTAAATCATTATTTGGCGTTTATAAAAAATACGGCTTATCAAATAGGATTACCTCGCCTTTTATGCGCATAGAATTGATTAAATCCTTTGTCTAAATTTCCATTTACAATATTTGTAAACAAATGTGCGAGTTTCTTTGCCGACTGTCAACTCGTTATACTCTATATCGATTTGTTATTTAATTTGTCGATATTGAGTTAAATGGGCGAAACATAGAGAAAGAAATATGAAAATAAGTTTTTAAATATACAAAATCAAAATGAGGACTGAGAACGTAATCATTTCTTGTGCACACAAAGTGTCAGGTAATTAAGCAACGTCTTATCGCGCTAAATATTTTTTATTTTAAACAGTATTGCACACAAAATGCTCCTCATGAATGCAATAAATTGAGACTCGTAGTGTTGTGCGGCTTATCTTGTCGAACTTATGAACGTATGTTTAGAGCATAAAGCTTCGTGCTCTTGTAAGCGTTCTTCCTTCGATCTAGCTCCAACTACAGGTCCGATCTGGTACATTCTGCTCAAAACCATCTATTTGATTCCGTCCTCACGACGCTAAAACTACTGCAATCCTAGTTAGGCGGCTTTGCCTAACTTAGTTGTTAGCGGAAAGGCCAGGAAATGGTTTTGGTCTGGTTTAAAACATAAAAAATGAAGTTGCATTGTCGAAGACAGTACATTAGGTTCGCTTCACTACTGCAGGTTTACACATTCGTATAGGAGAATTTACCGTCCCGCTTTCCTACATTCCCCATCCAAATACCTACTGGGCAAAGGGCATAATACCGGCTCCTACTGATGAGTCGCCAATAAGCACGAAACGAATCAGCACAAGATTATACTTTCCGTTCAGTCTGTCTTTGGTCTATCCTTCTGGCCATATTAGAAATTATTTGTTACTAGGTTCGCAAAACCTAATTCACAATCGCATAACGAATGAATTTTGATGATCGCTCACGTGAACAAAAAACAAAATTTCAAGCACCAATAAACCATTAACAAGAATGAGTACACTCGTAGATAGTTACTCATTGACACATAAATATAGACCCTCATGTTTGCACGTTTCTTTCTTTTTTGCAATAGTTAGTGTAGACCTTACTACATTCAAAACAAACTCTGGATTGTTGCAACAGAAAGCTGAAAACGCATCATTTAAGAGAAATTTAAATGGACTTGGTTGAACAATATTTCCCACAATTTTTGTTTTTTATTTGTTTTCGTGCGAATGCTATATTAAGTTATCAACGTCGTACAAATAATTATGCATCGCAATGTCGACTATGAAGTTAATTAAATTATTGTGCATAAATGAATGCTGAATGGATCAATTCACTCAAGTGCAGAGAAAACGTTGGTAATTACAACAAAATAAAACTATCCGGAAATTATATATGGTAAAGTATTAATGAAAGCACACATCCTGACACAACCAATGCCTCTAAACTGCGTTACTTAAGTTTAGTATATTTGTTATTTTCGGTAGTATAAACATTAAAATCCTAGTTACATATGCGCTGTAAATGAGCACTAAATAAATCAATCTTAGCGGTGGATAGTTACTGAGTTTATCTTAATTTACTTCTCTGATTTGGAAAGCATTTGCAGCGCTGATGCAACATAAATAAAACCAAATCAGTCATAAAGACGACAAATAAGCACAAATTCTGAGATGCAGTTTCCAAAGTAAATATGGCCCATAAGTGAAACTATTAGCATTTTTGAAAACGTTCCTTCTCCATTATCATCTATGAAATAATTGTCTTTTAAAGAAATAAATTGTCGAGATACTGGGTATTGTAAAATTACCTGGTCCGTGCTGTAATTAACTGAGGAGTGTTCCCAGTTTTAATATTCAGCGAAACATTTTTTAGAACACTTTCTCTGATTCTTATTTCTTTCCGTAGCTCACCAGGCAATATGAGGTCAAGAGAATAAAGAAATTGTGTAAGTTCATTTGAACCGTTTAATTTATGCATATGACTGTTTAATGTCATATTAGCCACTGACTTTTCAGTAATTCAAAAGTGTGTGCATGTAACTGATTAGTAATCAGTTAAATATAATAAGATATACGTGTGCAGCCAAATAAGTGAAAATACAGTAGCTGAATGTTATTTTACTATTTGGACATATCAAGATTTTTAAAATTTGTTTATATGTAAAATAACGAAATTGAAGTGTGAGGTCAGTATTTACGAAAGGGAACAAAGTTAACAAATTCACCCTTAGTGAAATCATGCCAGGGTAACTGACAAAAAAGAAAGACAACAACAAAGCCATTTCTAAATTGAAGTAAAACTACTCCATTTGTACTTGTAACTGGCCGGACAAATAATAGCTGCTGGCGTTCAATTAGGCAGAACCATATCGCATATGTACGTGTACATGTGCGTTCATATAACTGGTAAGTATTCAGATAAATATAATTAAATAAACAGATACTTCCATCTATATAAAACTACAGTGACTGAATATCAATTTACTCCAAGCTCGTGTCAGATTAATTTTTGTTCTTATTATGTTATACAATGCAATCAAGGTTGACATAAGAAATGAAAGGGGAATGCACATGGAACAGTAAAGCGATGCCAGTTTAAGTGATAAACTAAGTTTTAAATTAAAAGTCTATATTGAGATAATAAGTAAAATAAATGAAGATAAACGTGAAAATCAATGAAATTACCCAACGATGGAATGAGCCATGTAAGGATAATGGACGATTAAGGGAAAATTGTGAATTTTAAAATCATTAAGAACTATAAGTTAAAATTAAAAACAAGTTAAGTCTAACGATGAAATTTTGAAGAGTGGCACGATAAAAAAATGATTATCTAGTAGAATATTTATGATCCACTAATAAATTTATCAAAATCCAATATTCTTATTTTTTTTCTGGGGCTATTTTCCGATTTAAGATCATGCAATCGCCTTTTCCAAGAATTAGGTAATGCTGTGCTTCAAATGGGACTTAGAAAAATTTCCAGCGCTGTTTCAAACATAAATTAAACACCTAATTCCCATAGACTATATAATCGAACTCTTCGTTCTGTTACAACTGAATATTGCAATGCATCACACATAATCCTAGTTATGTTTGTATCCAGAAAGAACTAAATGACAAGAGAGATAAGACGTAGGAAAACGTCAACATCTAAATGCAGTTCAGTGTAACCATTTTTTTAATAATAAATAACCTCATGATTTCACCAACATCCGTAATATAGAAATCCGTGCATGGGATTTCATACAAAGCTAATGCATCTAAGAGTTAAATTTTTTCCTTTTGCTGAAAATTTCCACTGCCCACCTTCAGGAACTGTCTTAAAACAGATCTTTAATTACATTCCAATGCTATTTATTTATTATCCTGTATAGTTTAGTGTCAGGTAATTTTGTAAGCATTAGCTCTTTCTTCGCTCTGTCAGATTCGATGTACTTCAGCTTCGGTTCAAATTTGCTTACTAACTAATTCTCAGCTGCTGTTGTATTTATATTCCTTTGCGCTGCTTCCTCATCGTTGATTTCATCTCTGTTAACACAATTTCATATTGTAAGAACAAAACGATTCGTTTTACGCGTGAAAAGGGCATATTAACATGGTGTCACTTTAGTATCAAATTGATAGATGTATCCGTACACGTAATCATACTCAACTGAACACTTACATGTTACACATTACAAGCATTAATTAATTTAAATGTCACTGGCTATTATGAGACTAGTTAGTCTTAAGTAGAAGTAGAGTGGTTTAAATGAAATTTCACACAGGTTTTATATTTTTTTCCTTATTTTTCATCACTTTCCCTGGCAAGATATTACAGAGAGTATATTATTTTACTTTGCACAAGTTCATAACCACTGAGGTCACCCTTAATTTGCGTTTTCTACATGAGATTACCCAGTCAATGGTGTAACTGAAACAGTCTAAATTAATTTGGAAACTTGCTTTATTCTTTTGTCTTTATTTTGGGAAATATACTTCAAATTGTTACTCTGAAAAATTGAATGAGAAACAATTTACCTTTCCTCCTAAAACAGATCAGGTAGTAGATATTTAATATATTGCAGGTTTACACATTCGTCTAGGAGATTGTACCGTCCTATTATCCCACATTCTTCAACCCAAATATATAGTCGTTAAAGAGCGTAATACCGGCTCCTACTGATGAGTTGCCAGTAAGCACGAAACGAATGTGCATGAGATTATACTTCCCGTCCATGCTGCCTTTGGTTTATCTAACAACTGAAATAATTTGTTACTAGGTTCGCAACACCTAATACATACTTGCATATAAATGTGAATTTGGCAGATCGAATTTCTTGTCAAACAGCAGCACAAAACTTCCCTAGCATGCAGAATTATAAAATTTAGTTGAGACAAAATCTTGAAATTGATAAACGGTATGACTTTCAATGTATTTAGGTCAATTTTGGTAATAAGATCTATGAATAACTCTTACAAAGCCTTCATTTTTAGCCTCATAGTAATAAATATGCTTCATTACCAAAAGGTATACGAAAGGTAATGTGCTCACGAACAGATTTTGTTCAAAAAAGAAATCGACAATCGAAAGGTTAAAATATGACGAGGGGTATAAAACACAGAAAAGCAAGAACGGAACCTATAACCTCGTGCAAATTCTTTTCGTGCTTATTTGCGACCTGGCAGTAGAAGACGGTAAATCGCACTTTACACACTATATATTCGCGTGAGGAATCTCCTATGTGAATGTTTAAATCTGCAGTAGTGAAGCTAACTATATGTCTTCGACAATGCGACTTCAAAGCTAACTCACTACAAATAATATAAATACCAAGACTGCAAGGGGTACCAGCGCTATGGCTATTGTATCAGTGACCGATACCAACTTAATGTTTGCCGAAAAGTTCCATCGTACGAAAACTATGGTTACCGAGTCGGTACATTGCACCAACACAATAAATTTCAATGTAGGCTAAAGTTCACAAAAATGGAAAATTACGATTATATCTGAACACCTGTTACTTCGGCAAAACCATGCACTCTGTCCCTGATAGATTTCAGTTATCAAATTTTGTGGTAATTTTGATATTAGTCAATTAAATATATAACAGTTAGAAAACTAATATATGCAATTATGTATTAGGTTTTGCGCACCTAGTAGTAAATGACCATAAAGATAAACCAAAGACAGCATTAAAGAAACATATAAACTTGTGCACATTCGCATTGTGGTTACTGGCGACCCATCAGTAGGAGCCGGTATAATGCTCTTTACCAACAATATATTTGGGTGAGGAATGAAGGAAAATAGGACGGTACAATCTCCTATACTAATTTGTAATCGTACAGTAGGGAAGCTAGCTTCATATAAAATCTTCCACTATATATAATATATATTCCAAGCCTGTATAGGTTACCAACACTATGGCTATTGTGTCAGTACCAGATACTATCACTATGGTAGCCGAAATGGTACATGCTACCAACACTATGGTTGCCGCATCGGTACATGTTAAAAACACAAGGGATTTCAGAAATTGAGATATACAAATATTTCTGAACACATGTTACTCCAGCAAATCCATACACGTTGGCCTTGATTGATATCATTTATTCAATTTTGCGGTAAACATGACATCATTCAATTAAATATACAACAGTTAGATACTGTTTTTGGCGAGGGAATAATACATGTAACTGTGTATTATGAGTTGCGCACATAGTAACCGATTAGATCAAATATCATCAGAAGTATGACAGGATGGTATAAACACCTATATGAACGTGTAAACTTGCAGAAGTAAAGATAACTATATATTCTGTCTTCGACAATGCGACTTCTAAGCCAACTAAGATTTAAAAGAAACATGTTGCGCGACAGGAAATAAACAATTTACCTGATTTTCGGATTGCGTACCGAAATATTTTAATCCACTGTCATCATGATTTTTGCAAATATTTCGGTCTCCAATTACGGAGACCTTTTTCAATGCCAAACACATCACACACTTAGTTGACAATCAATATGTCAATATGAAATATTCGCAAAAATCATGATGACAGTGGATTCAAATATTTCGGTACGCAATCCGAAAATCAGGTAAATTCTAAGCCAACTCACTGTATACAATATATATACCAAGCGCGTATAGGGTACCAACACTATGGCTATTGTGTCGGTACCTGATACCAACACTATGGTAGCCGAAATTTTACATGCCGATTTGGTGCATGGTATCAACGCAATGGATTTCAATGCACGCTAAAGTTAACTAAAATTGAGAATTACAAATATTTCTGAACACGTTTTACCTCAGCAAATCCATATACTTTGTCCTTGATCGATATCAGTTA
This sequence comes from Eudiplozoon nipponicum, assembly GCA_029291075.1. NCBI lineage: Eukaryota > Metazoa > Platyhelminthes > Monogenea > Mazocraeidea > Diplozoidae > Eudiplozoon > Eudiplozoon nipponicum. The sequence continues at coordinate 111,599 of JAQBSW010000022.1, forward strand.
TCACAATTCACGGAAATATCAATTCTATGCGACAAAGAATATATGGCTATTATATATTTAATTGAATGGTATAATGATAACGGCAGCATTTTATAGGATAAAATGAATCATGTCATGATTACCCCGGAATGTGATAACTGATATCGATCGAGACAAGAGTGTATGGATTTACTGGAGTAACTTTTGTGTACAAATAATTCAAATTCTCAATTTTAGTAAAATTTATCATATCTTAAAACCTATTGTGTTGATACCAAGTATCTATTCGGCAATAATTGTGTTAGTATCGTCTACGCCGGCGGTAACCATGGTTTTGGTGTCAGGTACTGACACAATATCCGCAGTACTGGTACCCTTTTAGGCTAGTTATATATATAGTGAGTTTTCTTTAAAGTGGCATTGTCGAATATTTTATATGAAGTTAGTTTCAATACTTTATGTTTATACATTCATATATGAGATTGAAATATCCAATTTTCCCACATTCCTTACTCAAATATATAGTGAGTATAGGAGGTAATACCCGCTCCTACTGATGAGTCGCCAGTAAGCGCGAAACGAATGTGCACATGAGAATATACGCTGCGGTTATGCTGTCTTTGGTTTATCCTTCTGGTCATATTTGAACTAATCTGTTACTAGGTGCGCAACAACTAATAAATATTTGCTTAAAGATGAGTTCTCCACCACAAATAGTATCTAATTCAAAGACTCCTTAGGAATAATTTTGAAATTCTTATGCCTATTCAACTTTTCTTGTAGCAAAACGAGACAAACCCGGTAACTTTCGCTGTAAGATTGTTGCACAACAACGGAATAAGCCAGATATATTTTCTGTGTGATTGCAAAATAAAGCGGTAAATTTCTACGTGTATGAAATATTCTCGCAATTTGTTTAGAACAGTTTGCGTTAATTTTATTTTAAAACGCAAGAATGTCACCACCTTTCCTTTTTCAATACCAGTTTCTGTAAATTTTACATTTTTCAAATTAGAAAACTTGTTTATTATAAGAAGGCACTTGTGAAATAAAATAATTCTCCATCTTAAATTAAACTAAATTCTACCACGCTGCATGCTTCAAATTCTGAACAAATTATATTAAAACATTAGATTATACGGATTTGAAAATAGTGCACAATGCGCCGTGTCGCATGAGAATTAACTAATATATATATATATATATATATATATATATATATATATATACTATATCAAAACTTAAGTCGTGGGACTCGGAATAATTTACTCGTAGAACAATCACGTTAATCAATTTATCTGGAATTGTAGAAAATTTCCTGTGGGCCACATCTTTCATTTCTTATTTAGAGATTCTCAAAAATGAAAAACTGGCCTAATCAGTCTTATTATCGCGCATGTGACTTTATCATTCTCGTTTATTTTATTTTCGTTTTGTCATTTTTATCACTTAATTACATTTTGCACATATTTCATGATAGTGTAGACAAATTGCGATACGTCAAAGACACTGTTTCTTAACAACTCGCCATTTTCACGTGACAAGTCGCAACACGGTAAAACTCAACAATCACTATTACAATCATATACAAGAGCCATTATAGTTTATCATGTGCTAACGGTACCCATTTGAAATTTACCCTGGTATCTTTATTTATATTTCTGACATTTTCCCTGTGCAACTTACAATGTTTGACCCATTATTTAATATCGTTGTAAACAAACTAAACTATGTCTGCTGCAATATTTGTGCTCCACTGTACGCGATTTTTCATATCGTCCAAGAAATCAATTTATTACATAACATACAATTTTGCTTAACTTATGACTGATTCACAATTAAAACGTTTCTACAATTCCATGTTCTTTAACACATTATTGTATCACCACTGATTAATAACGCGAAATAGCGTTCTGTTAGATAAGATTTCTTTTTCATGTTTAACAATTATGCTACTAATGAGCAATTTGCGTTTTCCACAAATATGCAGTTTATTATTTCCCAAACGACTGCATATTTTAGCATTTGGTTGTACCAAAACTGTCATCTTATGTCATACATTATAATTTTAATCCAATCTTTTATAAAATTAGAAGTACTTTTCTCGAAAAAGAAAAGTCAACGAACAGTTATTTCGTGCATTCCTTTAAATATCAGTAGATGTGCAGCATTTTAGAAATTGTAGTATTTACATGCTTCACTATAACTAAAGTTCGCGATAGGCTGTTTACTTTATGGTTGCAACAATACACCTTCTTTGGAATATCGCGCATAAATATTAAGTTAGTCACTTTGAGAGATAAATGGAATGAATTGAAAAAGTTTGAGTCTCTAAGGGCACAAAGTCGATGTAAAAGAGTTTAGAAAGTTAAGCTATACTAAATAGCCTATTTAGAACGAATTGATTTAAATGTGACACACCCGAGGACTTAACTATAGAAGGGTAGTAAAAAGCTTCAACTATGCACGTCTCATCTTTGTCTGCATAAGTTTGTCTGGTTTATTTCAAAATCTTTCAAAAATGGATAAATATATTAATTTGTTGCGTAAAGAGTGGAACTCTAAGATATTTTGTAGCGCAATTATGCGCCGGCTTCAATAAAGTTCTGTACAATTGCATGCGTGTATACACCATTCTATTCTTTAAATCGTGTTCAACATGCAAAAGTCGCTTACTTTTACGAATGCCTGACCTGTTGATTGACCTATGTAAGTTGACCGACTGGTTACATATATTTAGTAATCTTCACAACATGGAGCAAAATGTTTTCCCGATAATCGTACTCACTTACACTCGGTATTCCAGATCTATACCTCAAGTACCAATTTGCTAGGTGTGTCGTGGTTTTCAGATCGAAAAAATAGCAAAACAATATGTGGAGCAAATAATGAATTTTATAAAATTATGGTTAGCTTTTCTAACTATAATATCGTTTTACTTTTAATTTCTTATTATTATTATTATACACTAAATTAGTTGTGCATGGCACTCAGTTCAGTTCCACGATATTCGTCTGATGTAGTAATTAGTAATACACTTAAATATAAGATAAACTTTTTTATTAACAATTCGAGTCATTAAAAAAAATTTCGGTGGCATTGTAATTTTGCGGCAAATTTAAGTTTTTATATTTACCTCTTATTATGTAGTATATAATTGCATGCGTTCATGAATATATTGTTGTATAAATATTTTATAACGTTTTGGTTATATAAATACCCTATGTGGAAACGTTTATTTCAAACACTTAAAAGCTGAAATGCATTATTCCTTTTAAATCTTATGTTTAAATACGGAGAGTCCATTCACAGGAAAAGCTTCAATTACACACAAACAAAATGTTTCTGGTTTATTAGTTATTTTGCCCAAATTTCAAGTAAAATTCGACCTAGGAGTATGACTAATAAGTTTTGAGTCCATTCGCATGAAAATTTCAATTACACACAAACAAAAATTTTCTCGTTTATTAATTATTTTGCCCACATTTCAAGTAAAATTCCTCCTTGGAGTACAAACAATAAGTTTTGAAATATTAAAACTCTATTATTGACCTGGCTTTGTTTCACCTTATTTCGTGCATTTCTGCGAGGACTTCCTTTTGTATGCCTAGTATCTTTAAATAGGGCCATTGGAGCGTTATCTGCCTCATTGGTGACTACTGCATTTAAATTTTAGCTTCACACTTGCGGTCAACTGTATAACATTCTGATACTTGGAATTTGATATTAAAAATGTGGTGTAATGAAAACAATGTCACGAAATCGTCTATTCCAACTCAGATGTTAGCGTATTTGCTTCATATAAGGCATTGTTCTAATAAGTAATTCGTCAAAAATAATTACCCATTTTAGTAATTTTTTGCTGTGTAAACAAAGGTACAAGTTAAATTTTAATGAGAACCATATTGAATATCAATCAGGTAGATTAAATGCCAGACGAAAAATTAAGTTTAGTTTCCCAGTACATGCAATAATGATATGTATAAGAACTCGTAAAAATATTGTTCATTAAGCTGAAGTGAAAACTGATAACCTGTTTAAATTAGCTAACTATGCACCATTAAAAGTTAGAGGCACGGCGATATGTGATGGTAATATAGATCTATATTTTGTAGTTAAATGTACAGTTAAATAAATAATTGCGTTTTTGGTGATTTGAATTAATTAAAAATAGATCACAGTATTGAAGTGGGCACCAACTATGTATACACTTTTATTATTTCAAAAAAATAATACCGGCAGTTACAGATACGGATGCATTTTAAGGTTCCTTGCTCATGTAGTTTTTTTGAAGGTTTTGAAATAATCTCGGAAGTTAGTTTAGCAGGCAAAGATTTATTGCGCGTGTATTTGATTTCCTTCTTATTTTACAATCCCTTCTATTAACCGGAGATATGCAAGTTCCTCTTTTTACTACCTCAATTTTTGGTTAGCCATTCATTCAGACGGATCCGATAGAGAAACGCTCTTGACAAAGTTTCCACTTGCCATTCGAGACAATTCATTATAAGAAAGGCACTTTGTCACCTGGGTAAGTGATGCCTAATTTGAGTACAAAGACAGGATTTGTGTTATATGTATGTCGTTTGTGTAAATAAAATACCTCTTCAGATAGCAAATAGACTTAACCTGTTACTCATCACAATGCCTGACGATAGGTTTCTTCGTTAAAATATATCACAATTTTCGTTGGCCTAGCCCGTTAGAAAAAGCAGGCACATACCGCCAAAACCAATTTCAAATCTCTTGATTATTGAGCTGCGTATAGCTCCTACTTGGTGTAAAAGAGCCTCAATGCAAATAACTTCAATGCCCAATGTAGTAAATGTATGATAGGAAAAAACATCTGCAGCCCTGAAATTTTATATCAATAGGCTAGAACTGACAATGAATTTACAACTCCGTGAACGTTAAACATGTGCGAAAGGGAATTACAATTTCTTAACCTGTAAATTTAACAACTTCGCAAAGTAATATCTATTTAGCCGAAAATTAGTATTCCCATGCCAAATTTGCAAAAAAACGTAATGCTTTGTGTTTCTATATTTACAAGGCAAGTATTGATTGTTTAAGCATGCTGACTGAAATACAATTAATTAGACATGGCAATATGAAAGGCAAAATTGTAAGCTATAAACCAAGTTCATAACAATTAATCATCTTGATGCCTTACTTGAGAGAAGCGTGAATTCAATTCGGTCCCATCAGGACTGACTGCTCCACTGCCCAATTTTGATGATTCGGTTTGAAGATGGTGGGTTCTGCGCGCCCGATGAGCAGACCAAGTGATGTCACACAATTGCCAGATGCCATCCAGTCGAACTGCATTCCATGTGTGTCGCATGCCGGCAAGATGTGGCGCTAACCTGCCTGTTTCTGGATCGACCAAAACTGGTGCCTGTTCCGCAGAATTTTCCGAGGACACTTTGCTTCATTAGATACAATTAGTATAGCAAATAAAAATGCATAGGATTTTGTTCAATACTGATGTGATCCGCTTTTAATTAAATATAAATATAAGTACCCCAATTACACTAGTTTTTTACAGTTAATGAGCGTGCCATATTAGTATCATTTTAAGCTAAATTAAGAGATTTTAATGGTAAATTTTGTGTTCTATATCTTTGTTTCTTTGAGAATTTAATTCGGTCTCCGTAATCTACAAGCGTCCAAAAATGACGAATCTCAACTGGCCAGATGATAGTTATTCACTCCTTGACCTTCTAATCGAATGTAATTGTCAACACAGCTCATGTTAGCAATGCTTAATAGAACCAACTTTAATATTTCACTTGTGTTTTAAATTAACTACACCGGCAAGGTCTGTTGTTTGGTTGTCATTACGACAGTTTTTAGTCGGTCAATCGCCAGATCAAACAAATTTACAGACTTCTTCTTCACAGATTTTAATTTAATAGAGAAGCGGCCTAAGATATTCAACTTCTTCACATTATTAAAAAGAGATAACGATGACAATGACACACCATGTCCTTTTTAGCTTAAAAATGAAATAGCTAATATGACTAGACGTACAATAGACGAGTTTCATTGCACCAAAGTAAAATAAAACATGCTTCCAAAGAGAGGAAAGGAAAGACCTTGATATTTTTGCCAAACCATCAGATAGCATTAAGTTACATTAAATGCACAAACCAAAATTAAATGACAAATGTGTTTTTTAAGAAATATATTGTTATGTAATAGTTCAGAGAATCCAACTGAACAAGTACATATGCCGTTCTGGTGTTAGTTCCCAGTACAATATCCGGCATCCTTCAATTAGGTAATCAATTATTGAGAGGATGTTGATAGAAATTATTAAAAGCTAATTCTCGTACATCAGATAAAAACCAATGTTGTTTTATTTAACCAAAATTAGTTTCATTTTCGTTGCGTTTAGCCTTTAAAAAGTATCATCCGAGCACGAAAGCAAACAGACAATTAAGGATCAAACAGAAATTTTATTAAGGAACAATATCCAAGTTCAGTAGTTAAATAATTGTTATCCTCACCGATGCAATCATTGGTTGATTACTAAATAAATTTTATAAGATATGTTATACGAAGCAATTGATTATAATAATCCAGCAACATTTACCGCAGAAAATAAATAATAAACCCTTAGCCCCGCCAGCAAAATCAGATATTTCCGATCATATATTAGAAACGGGGCACCCAGTCAATTTGACCAATTTCTCAATTTACACAATGCAAAATCAGAAAAATTATTATCTTTTTATGAAGCCGTTTATATAAAACGACAAACACCTGGCTTAAATATTCAAAAGTTTCATCAACATGATATTCTAGTCGACTGGCCACGAATCACACACTGCAACAATTTACTAGCATCCAGGCAAGACCTAACACGACCTCGACTAGACTCAACAAACATTCAATTGGATTGTCAACAAACTGCAGAGGAAAAAACAGATGCACATACGATGACAAAAAATTCCAAACAATATGATCGCTCAACACTTCAATCCACACTGGCGCTGTTACCAAGTGAAGAACACAAATTTGCGCAAAAAGGTGAAACCAAACACTACATTTCAGAAAAGTAGTACTCGTACACGTAACAGCGAACAATACGAACAGTTGGTTAACCCCAAATCCATCAATACAAGGATAACCAGATTCCAGTCATTACGTTGCAATACAACGACAAAGACATTTACATGCAACCTGGAACACACCCACAGACACAAACGCATACCCACTTACAAATCAGCCCAAACAATATATAGAATTAACATCGATTCAAATTTTTTGCCACCCACATAATCAAATGAAAGCCCAGGATGTATATAAATGAAGGATTATAAAGTTAAGTTCATTCATTTGAATTTGTTGAATAAACAGACAAATTTAGCATTAAAAACTTTGGGTTTGTTGATTTTCTAATGAGCCCTTAGTTACTGATGTTCGGTATAATTTCCAAAATTGGTGGATGACCCAGGCTCATTAAAAAGTCACTTCATTTATATATTTCAGTTATTCATGTATTTTTCAATAGCCAACTATACTGCCAAAAACATTATCATAGAATTGGTTTCCAGTTGGCTCAGATCACAGCACGTTCGAACGAAAGTATTCTTGACTACAGAGTAAAGTGAAACTATACAACCGATATTTTGACGATATATTTTAAATGTGCTTATTTTGAGCATGCTGAAGAACTGATCAATAGATTACATAAATATCATCATAATATTGGAAATAAAATTCATAGCGAACAGTATGATTCTGCTACTCAAATTAGACTTCATGTCACAGCGTGCAGATTATTCTTCCAAACGAAAATATTGATAGCACAGTATTAACATTTCAAAAACAACCGTCCATTGAAATATAAAAGATTACTTATTGGTGTGCTAGGGCATTGGATTAATTGGCTTTTATGTTTGCGGAATGTGTGATGGTGTGTGGAATACTCTTATTATATACACAACATTTTGTGGATAATTATGAATCAGGTATTATAATAAAACTCGTGAAAATTCTAACCGTTGATCAGAAACCGTTGTATATGAACCTACACATTAAAATTTGATTGACACTAAAGTGTACAAAAAATGCACTTCTTCCGCATTGACGTGCGTGAATTTCAACTGGCATTATTTTAATTTCATCCGCAACAAAATGTGAAAGACAATATTTAGTAAAATGTTAGTCTAATGTTACCTGCAAATAGAATTTTATCTGTTGGCCATCATATTTATGTATACGCATTAGAAGAATCAAATTACGCTTTTTGGAGAACATACCAACTTGGTGTGTGCATTTCGAATTGAAAATTAATTTAAACAAATTTACATTGCATACTCGTTAGTTCGTGCGTCATCTTGTTTCAATGAAGGAAATGGAAGGCGGAAGTGCATCATACGTTACACCAGGTTAAATAAAGTGGAATGAGGATGCACCCAAAGTTGCACTAAAATTTGCAACAAATTTATGATCGTAATTGCTTCAGAATTTTGCAGTCGTTATTCCAACCAAGTGTAATGCAAGCAAAAATGCCACAGTTGAGAGCCACATCGCGTTTTGGTTTGTTTTATTCCGTTTGCCGCTATGCTCTGATGATGACGATGGAAGAACGAACTTAGATAATACGTTCAATAGACGTGGGTTTCGCTTTGTTTTTTTGCTTTTTTTAAATGATACTTGATTTAGATTACTGTTAATTCTTAAAATTAAATACGGAGTGTTTCTTCTGTTTTACAGAATAGCTTTAAAGCTAACTTTATTCTTACTTCCAGTGTATACAAGTTTATTCCTTGTAAACATTTTAGAAAATGACGAAAAAAATTAGTTTAATTTTGAAATGTTTGCATGACGCAAGAAAAAATTTTTTTTTCACACAAGCAAATTGAATGCAGCTTTCTTTCAACGAAAGTGTTTATAGTGAATGTAAAAACATTTTCGCTCTAAAGTTATTCTACCATAACGCTGGATAAACGAAAAACGGTTGGCGTTTATTTAAAATTCGCAAATTTAATTTAAGAAACCTTTAGCACTACCCGCGCAATTAATGGTCACGAATGTGTATAAACATGTAGAGAAAGCAGCCAAAAACGTTATTTTCAAGACAACACGAAGATTTGATTTTTGCCTCACATAGGCCTTGAATTTTTATCCTCAACAGTCAGAAACCAAGCAAGCCCTGATTATTACCATGAAGAACGAAATGTGCCGGTACGTGTGATTGACGACCGACTTCCCACATCGTGTGAATTAATGAATAGGATAGGATTGATGATTGTCTCAAATACATAAACTTTATTTTAAGACGATGATTGTAATTTTAATGTATGCACGATTTCTTTCGTGGGTGGTAGATTTGCACTATCAGTTCCGATATTATCCGATTTATCCTCATTTCAAGTACGTGTTGCGTTCGTCTTCGCAGTGGCTGGGTGCTGATTCGTTCCCCTACACCGAAGGCTCCCACATCATACGTAATAACCACTGAAAATAAGGCAACGGCCTAATCTTGGTTGTCTCGTGACATTTGCTAACACACCACCAGATTTAATTTGAATTAATGTAAGCATTCTACTACGTGTTCTTAGAAGACGAATTCAACGCGTACTTGCAAATGAGGATCAATCGGGTCATTGTGGAACCGAGAGTGAAAATCGACAACCCAGGAAAAAAATTCTTGGTTACATTAAAATGTATTGATCACACTGCGCATCAAAAAACAATAACTTTCAAAAGATATAGAATTGTACATGCTCGTTTTCAACCTATTATCCGTGATGATAGTTGTATCGTTGAACAATATGACAAGAGACATATTTAACAGTTAAATACTGTTTGTTGCGGAGAGCTAATATATATATATATGCAAGTGTGTATTAGGTGTTGCGAACCTAGTAACAAATTAGTTCAGTTGTGACCAGAATGATAAACCAAAAGAAGCATGAACGGGAAGTATAACCTCGTGCACATTCATTTCGTGCTTACTGGCGACTCATCACTAGGAGCCGGTATTACGCCCTTTAACCTCTGTATATTTGGTAGAAGAATGTGGAATAATAGGATGGTACAATCTCCTAGACGAATGTGTGAAACGAATGTGCATGAGATTAAACTTTCCGTTCATGCTGCCTTTGGTTTATCCTTCTGGTCACAACGGAACTAATTTGTTACTAGGTCCGCAACACCTAATACATACTTAGAGACATATTTGTTCGATGTGCAAAGGTGAATAACTGGACCACCTGGCACAAACCGATCTAATAATATAAATGGAAAGTTCATTATATATCGAAGATATGAAGATCTTTCTTATTTTATTCAAAACAATTCAACGAACACGAACTAGATAATATTTCATATTACAGAAGGTATAAATGAATGTGATTTCGTTTCGCGTAATCGGCCCACCCACCAATACATTGCCAGCATGAAAAAATAGAAAAAAAAACTTAAATTCACGTTCACGGTGCATATAATAGCACAACAGCAGCTAAAAAAAAATTCTTTTAAGAAAAACAGTGAATAACTTTATAAAAAACCAAGTGATAACTACCAACTCTGACCAAATGGGGGGGGACAACTTTGCATTATACGACGTAGGTACCGCAAATAAGCAATAAACCTAAAAATTGATTACTTTTACCATGAGATGTCAAGCAGCCGAAATTAGTAAATAAAATTTAATTTAATTTACCTATCGAAGTGGATGGCCAGTAATAAAATGCATCTGGAAGATTAATCCGATTCACATAAAAAAACTTATAAAATTTTGAAGATAGCCAGAAGACAGAACATAGGGAACATTCAACACATTACCTGGATATGCGGTCTTAAATTGAAGCTTTATATGACATCAATTATTGATTGCACCGATATTGATAACAAATATTTAAATTAAGTTTGAGATCTTGACATAAACACTAATCCCCTTATATTTAAAATTGTCAGTGTAAATGAAATTAGCAAAGGAAATTCATCCTGTAGACCCGGTTAGTACCCATTTGAAACTTTTCAAGTACTGTCCAGAATTTTAGCAGCTGATAATGCTCTAACCTACTGTGCTTCACACTACACACGTTTCCACTATATACCAGCCTAAATAATTATTATCTATGTTCGCTATATCATCAATGACAGGGCACATTCCTTAAACTGGTTAATAAGTGGACACGTGTTACATTTGCAATCTACAAAATGGCATGTGGAAAGAATTTTAATTTTAAAATAACCGAAAATACAGAAAAATTGACAACAGTCATACTTACTATGACTAAAGGAAAGACTTTTTAATTTGAAATAACATAAGGGGAAAATGTCACGATATACGGAGAATTTCTCAGCGTACAACCAAAATCAAAAAATCAATCAAACAATCATTTTCGTGAAAAAAGACATGCACATTTCATGTCAACAAAGGGGACGCTGAACACAGTTAAACATTAATTGCTCCCGCATGATTAATTAGAACTTTACCAGTGTGGCAAAAAACGACCTCAATTGACATTTCAAATAGCATACACACGCAATACAGAACACTCAAATTCCATGAAACCTCAATCCATTTTCATAAAACATTTATAATTTCATCTTTGCACATTCTATTAATAGTTAGCAGTTATGTAGTTAAGCAAAATCGAATTGTCGATACCAAATCTACCAAAAGAAATAATTACACGCATATAAAGTTATAAATATATATTCCAATTATCCCTTACCTATGGATATCCGTTTGTTGTAGTAGAACTAACATATACGCAATTTTGTATTATGTGTTGCGCACCCACTAACAGTTTAGTTCAAATATGACCACAAAGTTAAACTAAATTCAGCATATCAACGGAAGGCATAAATTCACGTGCATATTTGTTACGTGCTTATAGGAGACTCATCAGTAGAAGCCGGTATTCCGTCCCATAAACACCATATATTTGAGTGAGGAATGTGGGACAATTGGACGGTGCAATCTCCTATACAAATTTGCATACCAGCAGTAGAGGCGATAACTTCATATAAAGTCTTCGACAATGCGACTTCAAAGCCAACTCATTATTATATATATAACATAACGACCCTGTAAATGGTAACAACACTATGGCTGTTGTGTTAAAACCTGATACCACCACTATGGTACCAAAACTGTGGTTGCCGAACCGGTAAATGATACCAACCGAATGCCAGAGTTTACAGAGTTGCTAAAGAAACAGGTGTTTATAAGTAGTTATAATTATAAATTTTAGTTAAATATAATATATCCTAAAATCCACTGTGTTGGTACTATGTGTTAACTCGGAAAAAGTATTGTTGGTATTAGGTACCGACTTAACAACCATAGTGTTGCTACCCTTTACAGGCTCGGTACAAATAAAGTGAGTTGGCTTTGAAATCGCATTGTCGAATAGCTCATGTGAAGTTATTTCCACTACTGTAGGTTTGCACATTCGTATAGAAGATTTTATCGTCCAATGTCCCCCATTTCTCACCCAAATATATAGTGGTAGTAGAACGTAACAACGGCTACTACCGATGAATCACAAGTAAGGAGGAAATGAATGTGCTCATGAGATTATACTTCCTGTTCATGCTGACTTGGGTTTATCCTTATGGTCATATTTATACTAATTTGTTACAAGGAACCAACATCTAACACACAATAAAGTTTTAATGCTATTAAATACTTTTTTTACGAAAACCAAACGCATTTAATAACAATGAGTTAGCTTCTTGTGGGTAATGACTGGTACACTTAGAGAATACTTAACCACATAATACAATCTTTCAGTTATATGAATTCTTGGTTTTAATTTGATAAAGTAAACGTGAACTAGTCTGATTTTTACTTAATCTATCTTGTGACTTACACAGATTTGTTCTTCGTTACTTCTTCTGCTGGAAATATTTCGGATATATTTTTCGTTATCCTTCATCTATTCACACGTCATCACAATTCTTAGGTACAAGCTAATAATTTAAGTGCGATATTTCATTTAGTCGTTACATTTATCACATTGACTGGTTGGTCTCATAAAAGCTAACTGACGTCTGAGTAAAAAAGCGCGCTTCGTTTAGTTGTGTATGCCACGAATTTATGCGTGCACACAACTAATTGAAATGAAATTGGCTGAAATTGGATATAATATACTTGCTTTATTAGTTTGTGCTAAAGATTTCTGATGTTTTGTAAACCGATGCCTGATATCGACAAGGATATCCTTAATATTTACAATAAAGGAAGCAACTGGGAATAGTCCTACACAACCCAAAAATCAGATCAGGTAATTATGTAATACCCAATTTAGCAATAAAACTTTTACTCCTTTAAAATTTTGCGATTTTCAATTTTAATTCTATTTCTAGTCGAAGATAAAAAGCCAAGTTTTTCCTTCATTTCTCGACTATCGTATGGCACTGTCCATTATTTTAATTTTGTCAAATTCGTTACAACGATAGGGTGTGCAGAGGAAAAAACAACGACTACGTTGAGTTTTTTCAATAAAGATGAACTTCGAGATTATCCTACACACATAAATTACTTCAAAAACCTAATATTAGCATGAAAAATAACCATTAGCCAACCAAGCCGCATAGAAAAACAATTTTGCAGTAAAGAAACTGTTTTAGTCAGTATTTCATTCAGATGGAGCTAGCTTGATATCGCTTCGACCTAAAGTTCCAACTGGCCACAGCGGATTAACCCTTATTGAAAATGCATTGTTCCATCTACGGAAGCTATATTAATTGAAAGGTTTATTGCAGGAATATATTACACATTTGCATTTCATCAAGTGGGAAGATTTCTTCCTGAATTACCGTGATCAGGGCTCTTACCAAGCAAATTTTCGCCACTCTAAAACACGAACAAATCGAACATTTAGTTATATACTAACTTGACCAGTATTTTGTCCAGATGTAGACTATCTAGCATTGCTTTAACCGGAAATTTACAATTGGCTATTCACAATCTGTTATTGTAGACCAAACATGAGAGTATTTTAGTAAATGTTTTGTCAGTATAGACATAGCATTATATACGGTAGTAAATGCAATTCTTCGAGTATACTGGTTTTGTCTCTATTGTGAATTTATTATGCACTTATCAGTGCTGCTGCATTCGTGGCTCCAACTGTGGCACATCTGCTCGGTTATCTTGCAGCTCACTCTCTACATCAAAGAAGCCGCACCCTAAATGCAATTTTCAGTCATGTAGCAACTTATTCTTTGGCTGAGTCTTTCCTGTAGATGGAACTTACCTGGCATCGCTTTCGGCCTAAATTTTCAATTGACATCTCGTGATATGTAATTATAGAACAGACACTTGTCGCAATATGAGGTTACACTAATTTTAAAGTTTATGGCTGGTTTTATTTTGAGCATCTTGATATTTCACATGACAACAAATTTAACGTATTAAGCAGACTAGTTTTGTCAAAAAAGATGCAGAAATTATGGAAAGTAATGAAATATCTTCCATTAAGAACGAAACCAGTCTAGTTTATGAATTTCATTTTCAAAAGTATTCAGTATTGTTGATACTGGTAATATATACTTATGCTGATTTACAATGTTTTTAAAACTCAAAAACACAATATTGTTTGAACTACGCTTTGAATTTTCTGTTGCCGTGTTGAAAGAAAATATATATTTATATTATATACCAAAAACTGGCATCTGCAAAATTTCGGTTTTTAATAATTCTAAAAACAAAAAATTAAATAAATTTTGCGGTTTATTATTAAAGGACACTATTCGCTAGTCAATCGGGCTCAGTTTGATCATTGTGAGCTGAAATAACAGATTATACTCAATAGCGTTGCATTTATAATATAACTAAAATTTTAGGCCAAAGTCAGCATGAAAACAAGATGTAATCTCATGCATATACGCGTTTCTCACTTACTGAATACTTATCAGTAGGAGCCAGCAATAAGCAACTTACACACTAAAACTTTTGTCAATAAATGTGGTATGTTTGGGCCTTGCAATAACTTATTTGCAATCACTTATTTGTGCTCAAGCAGTACTATATTAAACTTCACATTAAGCCTTTAACAATGCGACTTCAAAGCTAACTCACACTGTACAACTTTTACGAAAACTGTTATGTACACCAACACCAAGTTTTGACAGTAATGAAGTAAAATAGAGCCTCCACATTCGGTAAATGTCACCTTCGGTATCGGATTACCACATTTTTCGTTTTGCTAATTTATATAAATCAATAGTTCGAGTATGATTTCAAATCAAGTTGGAATCTGTTGAGAAGAATTCAACACTGACTACAAACTAAGCTAGTCTTGCTGTTGCTTAAATGTCTTTCTCTTTTTGGGAAAAATTTTTCTTAGACTAAATGTTTATTTTTGTGTTTGGAGATTTCACTTTTTGCTAGATATTTTGTTTTTGTGGAGTTTATGTAATTTCTTTAGCAAAAAGAAAGAGAAAACTAGAAAAATCCATTGGATGATTTAATGAATCAGAGCTATTAAAAATTACAGACATCGTTAATTTGATAGAACATAAGTGAATTGTGCAAACACCACGCAGGCTGAAGTACACTTAATAAAATCGAAAAGTAAAATCAAATATTTCATAAATTCAAGTATTTTGGCTAAAACTAAATCGAAATTTCATTGCATCCTATCAGCAGAGTACTAGGGCAAACTAACTAACGATGAATATATTTAAAGTATAGGAAACCCAGTATGCAGCTCTGATCCCTAGTTGTCTCTCATACACGATGCCATATAGTCTTTTGGTAATTAAAATGTAAAGTAAGCACACCATATCACTTATAGATGCTCCACTGATTCCGAAGTATTTCTCCAAAATGCGTGATATAGCTTCAGTTAAATCAATGTATAAAATCAGCACGCACAATCATTTGCTATTTTATTATTTATAATTTGTGGGGCATTGAAATTCTGTTCAGTCGACGGTTTTTGGCCAAGATCTGACTCGTTTATATTAAGTTGACAGAAATAATATAATTTATTGTAGTTATAATGCGTTAACATTAAGAATAAATTTGCCTAATTGATGGCGGGCTAGAGAATTTCTTTCACTAAGACAAGCCCCTTTCGCCATCTGTACACCTGCTGAATTTGGCACAAAATCGTTTACTTTTGACCTAATTAGCTAAACTCAACATCAATTTAATTATTACTTCAAATGATTAAATGTTAGAATCAATGAAAATGAAGCAAATTTGCATCCGTATTGAAAAAGGTGGTGAATTTAGGCCAAATAATCTGGATGTCTACAAAATTAGACAATCATTGATAACGTGAGTAGTGATAAAAGTTACTTAAATCAAAATTGCCAGTTTGATATAAACACCATTCTACTGGATGAATTGCTTTTTCTATATTATAAAATGCTTAGTTTAAACTGAAAAATATATATATATATATATATATATATATATATATACCGGGTAGTATAGTTTCATTTCATTAATGACAGAATGGGAGGGGCTAATTGGAACTTTAGGTCTAAAGAGATGCCATATACACTCCACTTGAAGAAAAGGCTAATAAAATACTTTATATATTATATAATTGTTAATTGTGGTCTCGAACTAAGCATTTCCAGGTTATGCGTGCAAATAACTGAAAAATTAGAAGAAATACAACACTCCATTGCAAATAGTTTTAATTTTTCCTTGAATAAAAACACATCTTCAGGCAGAAAAATTTCTTTGGGTGATAATTTTGGTTTTCTCCAATATATTTGAAACTGATTCGCGTTAT
Organism: Eudiplozoon nipponicum; assembly: GCA_029291075.1. NCBI lineage: Eukaryota > Metazoa > Platyhelminthes > Monogenea > Mazocraeidea > Diplozoidae > Eudiplozoon > Eudiplozoon nipponicum. Next base: position 128,308 of record JAQBSW010000022.1, read on the forward strand.
TCTTAGGTTTTCACTCTTCGTTCCAATGGTCACCTGCAAAGCTCGTTCAATTGTTACGCAAATGGTTACAAAGAAAGCACGTCTGTTTTGTTCTATTGTGCTCCCTCTGTTACAAATTTGTGTGGCTATTGAACGAGCTCTGAAGATGACCATTGGAATGAAGAGTTAAAACGTGAATAAGTTTCATAAACGTTGGAAAAATACAAATTAAACATCCACACAATTTGTACTGCCTGAAGTTACTTAGTCATTTAATGCAAAATTTACATATATGTATGTATATATATATATATATATATATATATATATATATATATATATATATATATCGAGTGGTGAGTGGACACCACTTGTACCAAATTCCCAAGAAACTCCATGAAATGTGGAGCCGGCTTATCCTCCAAAAGGAGTCAGCCGCAGTAAAGTAAAGTAAGTATATATATATTTATATATATATATATATATATATATATATATATATATATAACTTGCACCTACCATACCACTAAAATACCAGTGCTGATGTTTCTGTGTGTTATTGAGTGTAATAATGATGATAATAATAATAATAATACAGATTGCATTTGTTATTATTTTAATTTAAGTGCATGTGTGCGTATAATTATATACAAATAATATTTAAGCTATTTTTAAATTCAATATTTATATGATTCTTGTCATAGATATTTTTATTTTATTTTATCATCTTATAAAAAGAATCAGTTAATAGCACTGGTAACTAGTGCCAAATAATCGATAGAAATACATATTTCAGATTGATTATATATTATTTTGGTGTATGCAGAGTAGATAGCTTATTTAAACAAGGAAGCTCAAATTATTAAAATAAAAGACCCTTTTGAAAGACAGGTGCTGTAAATAGGCTTCAATTTAAAAAGAAAGCTTTAAAATGCAACTAGCAAGTTAAAAATATATTTTTAAAACCCAATCCTTATTGATTTTCTATATTTGATATATAAAAGACAATGTTATGTTGCCAAGTTAAGGTTAGTCGCACAAATGCATCTTTATATTTAACCAGTCGTCGAACAACATAACAAAACTACCGCCAGCCGCAACGCACTGACGCGTTTCGACCTTCCATGATCATCAGCAGAGTACGACGGCAAACTGACTATCGAGGATCAAACCGCATTGAATATATATGGAAATCAAATTTAGATATGCGGCTCTCACCTCTAGCAGTCTCGCATACATTGAACTTGACTGGAAATGTCGGCTGCACAATTTCTATGCAGTCACGAACATTAACTGTTTGCAGCTTTCACTACATATACAACAGGCTATACAAAAACAATATTGATTGCGGGTGGTACATATAAATCAGCCGCTTGAGGAACACCAATCCCATTGTATTTAACCAGTAGTCGAACAACAAAACAAAACTACCGCCAGCCGCAACGTTGTTCGACGACTGGTTAAATACAATGTGATTGGTGCTTACTTCAAGCTCGCAAACTTGATTTAAAGAATTGTTACCTCCACCCGCGCAAAAAATTATTGTTAAATGCATCATTAGTTGCATTAAAGCCTGTCTTTTGGTAAAGTTATGCTTCACCAGACAAAGTTTTCCTCAATTTGTATTGGAAATAATTTTTGCCTATAATATAAACTACAATCCTTATCTGCATGCGACATTTAATAATTATTTACTCGTACATTGTCAGATTAAGTCTCCTATTTAATTACAAATAGAACTCTATTACTTAAAAATTACACATTCTGCAGATGCAGTATTAATAGTTTAAAATTATGGCATTGATCTATACTAACTAAAATAGTATAGTTAATTTATAATATAAATACATTGAGAGTTGCAAAAAACTAATAAATATGCAATTGTGCCTTCGGTAGTGCTTACCTAATAAAAAATAATTCTTCTGGGACAAAAAGAATATTTCACAACCAGCATGAAAGAATGATTTAATCTCATATGCACATTCGTTTCGTATATACAAGCGACTCAACATTAATAGCCGGTATTACGCCCTGTGCCCACTATATATTTGGGTGAGGAATGTGGGATAATTGGACGTACAATCTCCTATACGAATGTGTAAATCTTCAGTAGTGAAGCTAACTTCAATTAAAGTCTTCGAACACCATTTATGTTGAGTCAGTACCTGATATCAATATTATGGTTGTCGAAAAGGTACATAGTACCAACAATATGGTTGCCGAGTCGGTACATGGTAACAAAACAATGGGTTTCAAGGTATGCTAAAGTTCGCCAAAATTGAGATCGATATCAGCTATTACATTTCTCGGTAATCATGAAATCATTCAATTAAATATATAAAAGTTAGGCATTATTTGTTCCGGAGAAATAATATATATTCAATTATATATTAGGCGATGCGCACCTGGTAACAAATTATCTCAAATATGACATGAAGGATAAAGAAAATTCCGCATAAAAAGAAGGCAACGTATCCCGTGTTATCACGATTTTGAGGAAGATTCTTCATATACGAAAACGAAACTTAGTAAAATAATTTAAACCACTGTGCGCTAATCTGCAAACCATGCAAGAATAAGAGGATATGCTTAAAAGTTATGGATAAACTGCGCAATATAGTTTCAGAAATGAATTGACAAACTCCGAAACAGACATGCTCAAATATGAGTCCTGTCCACGACAAAATTCTGGACGGCATATATTGATACCCCAATAAAGGCAACACTGGTCTACTCGATCAATTTCCTGTTCTACATGATACATTTCTTAGTTTAGGCTGGAAAAAAGTATTTAAATAATGAGATCGTTTGCATAAAATAAAAATTGTGGCTGCCCGCTCGAGAACATTGTTAAGTAGTTAGTGAATCCACTTATACTGAAAACTAAATACCATACCTAAAATTTGGCATTCGAATGTTTGTGAATTTTTCTTCTCTACTAACTGGAAGCCTTGGTTACAATTAGCAAATATAGGAAAAGAGTTTCGCGAGATAACTTTAAACATGTTCAGTTTACTGCATATAGAAATCTAATTTCAACAATTAAAAATGAAAAATATTTGTATAAATTTTACAAAGCAGCATATCCCAAATATAGTCAGCTTTGTTTTTTTGTCTTAGCATTTTATCCAACGTATCTGTTTTTTAGTATGCACATAAAGAATAAAAACTAAGCAATAGCGCCTTTTCTAGAATGTAAAATATGTTCAAAATGTGAAAAAAGTATTTAAAAAAACAATAGATTTTAACAAAGTAATCACAATTTTATAAAAGAAAAATAACTAATTTCACCAATTGCCTTTAAATAAAGTATAAGAAATGTTGTTTTTGACCCAAATAAGACGGTCCATCGAATCAAAATCGGTAACCTTTTAGAAAAGATTATACCTCAAAAGTAAACAAGATCTCTACCAGATTTTAAAAGCCTCAATTATTAACAAAAATGAATACATTATTATATGAAATTATTCATAAGGTTTTGTGAACCTAGTTACAAGTTGGTCGGGATAGGACAAGACATATATCCAAATTTCAAAAAGACCAAATATAATATCTAATTTAAATCAAATTTGCGAGTTTGAACTAAATTCCAATACGATTGTACATAACCAGTCGTTGAATAACATAGCAAAACTGATGCGTTTCGTCCTTCTATGATTATCATTAGAGTAACACGTCAAACTGACTAACGAGGATCAAAACGCAATGTATATATATGGAAGGCAAAATTAAATATACGGCTCTCCTCTCTAGTATTCTCGCATATATTTTAAATAACTGAAATTTTCGGCTGGTTAAATAAAATGGGATTGTTGTTTACTTCCAGCTAGCAAACTTGATTAAACAACCGTTACCATGATCCGCGCAATAAATGATTGTTTAATTGTAATGCGTATATATATGCGGTGATATCTGCAAAAAATTAATGTTCATGAATTCATAGAAATTGTGCAGCATTAATGGTTATAGATACAGGCTTTGTTGTATTATAACTTATATATATATATATATATATATATATATGGTCATTTTTGTATCAAGTACTGCATATCTAGTAACATGTTAGTTTAAATAGGACAACAAGGATACGCCTTAATTAGCATAAAATTAAGTCATATCCCATGTACACATGCGTTTATGTTTAATAGATACTCATCAGAAAGAACCTCGATAACGCCCGAAATAAATAAAAATGATCTATACTTCTTTGTGGTTTTCTTAATACGAAAATTAACAATGTCTGCGTTTCACAAGACATTACTTAACGCTCTAGACCCAAAGTTATTTGAAAACGCGTTAAATGACACATTCAAATTTAACCCAATCGGATGATAAAATGCATATATATTACAAAAGATTATAATGTATGTATACCTTTCGCTACCGCCATCCGGTGCCCTGGACAACAGCTGACCAACTGTGTAGTCTGAGCCTTTTGCCAATCCCTGAACGCAGACACATTTGAGGCCGCTTTCTAGACACAGTGCTTCAAACGCCTGCATACAAAGTTGTGTTCAGATGAAGAATAGGGCACACAGAACGCAAATATTTCATTAGAAAATTAAAATATCGATAACCAACATGCAATCTCCCAGATATCGGCTTAATTAAACGGATTTTATAACAGATTTTTACGACACTTCACTGGGCAAATCCTGAACTAAATTTCAGTTGTTTAACTTAAACATTATTTAAACCCCTTTAAAGGACAATGATTCAATAAGTATATTAATATAGTGAAATTTGGAGCCAAAATTACATTTTTTTTAAATCACGCATTAATTTCTATTTTCTGAAACAAAATATATTTAAATATTCAGAAATGATGTCATTATTTATCAGAGCTAGTAAAGCAGAAGATTAAACTCACATATATACTTATATATATATATATATATATATATATATATATGTGTGTATGTGTGTCAGATTTTATACGCTTTGTTATATCATAGAATATTTGTAACAAAATTCTACATTTTAATTTAAATTCAGTGGCACACCCCACGTTTAAATGTATCTAATAATTATATAATGTTTGTTACGATGATCTACTATACGAGAAAGTTTGTATTAGGTATTGCGTAAAGAGTAACCATTTATTTTAAATTTGACCCGAAAGATATGCCGACTTTGGTATATTCTTTTGACCCTAGTTGGGCCATTTTTTATAGTTACGTAACGCTTAATACAAGCTTTGAATTGAATCTGTCTCATAATGACAGATTGGTGTGGCTTGTTGTACCCCTAAGCCAGACGCAAAACCAAGATATTTCATCTGATATTTAGATTTGCTAAATTTCTGTACATTGCATGCAACGCGAGACTTTCGAGGTGTTGATGGTGAATTTCATAACCCTTAATCAAATGCAAAGGGGTTTCAATTCTGACCCAGCAATTCTGGATATTACTGCTGGATAAAAAACGAAGACCCAGATAGGGAAATAAGTTGCCTCTTTTACACATATTTAAATTTACGGAAATTATGTACAAAGACAATCATAACTTGCGACTTTTTGTAAATTTAATATGAACACATTTGCATAGTTAGTCACTTCCTCGGATACATAAAATTTAGCGTTCACATTAAATTTCTAAATATCAGCAGCTGATCTCCAATTTGAGATGAACATCGTACAATCTTTTAAAAATAATTTCATATATGCATATATCGAATTTAATAAACTTTATGGGATATATAAAAATAGTTAGAGCTTCACTTTTTAAGAGATTCCAATTATGTACAACATAAAAAATACTAACCGAAAACATTCAGTGGAACATAATTTAACTTAATCAAGGGTTCCAACCTACCGCATGCTACATTCAATTTTCAGTTATTTAATAAGTTATGTTTTGGATAGCTTTTCTCTTAGATAGAGATTAGGCGGAACCTCCTTAAGCATAACGTTTTAACAAGCCACTCAATGTCAATATAGAACAGACACCACGCTATCTGTGAAAAAGGCATCTAAATTAAGATTTAAATTATTTTTAAAAGCATTGATTTTGTGGGTAGGGATAAAAGTTGTTTTAATCAAATTTACGAGCATGGTATAAACACCAATTCTTGTATAAATGCATTTTCCAGCATGGCCTAAGCATGTATGATGTAGAAAAGACAATTCATCGAGTAAACCAGTTTTTTATTTATTGGGGGCTCTTCAGGTACTGTCCCAATTATTCCGAAGACAGGGTTCGAATTGGAACACCTTTTGCTTCGGAGTCTGTGAATCTACTCACTGCCCCCAGCTTGTCGTACTAGGTGTAGACGTATGTTTCTTCTTTCTTACGTATCGCGAAACACTTAGAAAATATAGCGAAACAACTGCTATAATCAAAGTTGCGATCTTGATAAAAACACCTAACCCATTAAGTACATACATGTGTAAGTATAAGCTAAGAATTTTACAGTTTTAGAAAAGGCAATTCATCCAATATATAATTCATCCAGTGGATGAATTGGCTTTTCTAAAACTACAAAATTCTTAGTTTATACTGACAAACGTATGTACTTAATGGGTCAGGTTTTTATATCAAGATCGCAATCCTGATTACAATAATTGTTATCACCGTTTAATTATATAAATCGGAACAACGTTATTGTGAACTAAAATGCAGGTGTGACACTAATTAATAAATTTAATGAAACTGGTAGTCAATGTTAAAGCATTTAATAAAAAATGCGCACACAAAATATGATTAATCAGATAAAGCGAGCTAATTTTCGTGTCAGGACAACATAGTTGATTAATTAGAAATAATTCTATTTGAGGTAAATGCATCACGCCCAACAAGTATTAAACCGATCAACTTGATAAATTTCATTTGTTAATATATGTTGTACAAACAACATAATTATTATAAAATCCTGCCTTTAAATTTCTATTCAATGTCACTTCTATAGGAGGCACAGATTTTAATCCATAATGAAAGATCAGTGTTAGCCAGTTGAACCTTTATGGCGAAAAAGAAGCAGTATAGAATGCATATCAATGTGGGCCATGCTATAAAACGAAGGGATATTGCGACTTCAGTGACAAAGTGGAGCTGTTGCAATACTCTAAAGCAGATGTACCCTGATTACAATCCTGACTGCGGAAATTCTGGCAATTACTTCATTAGTGCCAAATTAAAAGAAAACGGGTTTATTTTATGAATTTCATGTGCAATCTAATGTTATTTTTAACTTAAACTGACAAAACGTAATAAAATCGCTCGGCTAAATCTGTCCACGAAGGAAAAATTTCTCAATGTGAAAAATAACGTTTATTCAACATAAAGAGAATGCGTAAATTGGATGGCAGAATAAAGTCGCCCTATCACCCTGTCCAAATCAATCATAATTTACAAAGTAAAAGTGATATTATGTGGCACATAGAGCTCGAACCTGGGCATATTTTCTTTGGAATCTGGATCTCAAACCATCGAGCCAAACTGCCACATACTGGACGAATTGACTTTTCTACATTATACAATTCTTAGTTCATACTGGAATTATCAAGTATGCGACAGGTTGGCTCAGTGGTTAGAGCACCATATTCCAAAACATACTTGCCCAAGTTCGAGCCCTGTCCGCGGTAAATCCTGTACAGAACGTGATGAGTCCCCAATAAGGACGAAACCGATCTATTAGATGAATTGCATTTCTTACACCCTACAATACTTAGTTTGAACCGAAAAATGTATTTACAAAATGGGTCAGGTGTTTATATCAAGATTGCAACATGGATTAAATTTTAATTTATTACTTATTGATTAACCAGAGAATTAAAACTTATTTAATAAATACTAAACCACCTATATTACGCAAGAGGTACTCCGCCATAAGATTGTAGGTACCACCACTATGATATTTTATTCTTCCGGCCACGAATTAATAAGTCAACAAATATGGTTCTAGTATCTAATCAAACCCAAGCATTCGTAAACCAATATCAACAAACATTCAGCTGGACAGGTAGAATCGGAAGCAGTGTAAGCTGCATAAACAATTTTATTAACAATGCCTGAAATTATACAACTAAATAGTAGTTAATAACGCAATCTTTAAACACAGCGTTGGTACCAGTTGAACAGCTTGGCTCACGAACAGTGTGACATGACAGAATGCGTACGAAGAAAAAACAGTCGTACATACAGTATACCAAAACACGAAAGCCAAATGGAAACTCAATCCGTCGATCAAAGATATCTCCAGCATTACTTAATTATACAGACACACACCCATATACATTCACAAGCCAACACGTTATAAACCAAAAATACACGTACGACCGCTGCACCAAAATAAGAGTAAAAAATCCGACTATGTGTCAGTCACAAATTGAAATGGAAATCATTGACATTTATAAGTATAGAACTGTTTACGCATTGGTAATTATTCACGAAAAATGTTGACATGATTTCATGAAAATATCGTATTTTCTCGATTATTCAATATAATTTTCCTATATGTATAGTAAATTGTCATTGTTATCTTATAGAATATTTATATTTTACCGACAAAATAAATGCAAAATAATTCCATCAATTCAGTATCTCATCACCAGATGGCACGATGTCTGTCCTGTAATGAATAACGGTCGGTTGCTAGTTAGAACTTTTGATTCAAAATGATTCCAAATAAGCCCAATTTAAGAAAAAATTGAGTCTATGAGAGTAAATTAAAGGTAGGAGGCAGCTTTGGTGGCGCAGTGAATATGTAAAGAGACTCAAAAGCAAGTTTGTTCTGGTTCTTGCCTCGAACACATTAATTTTGAAAATTAATTAATTGATTCACAATATGCACGTAACCGATATAAAAATTTACTTATATTTGCTATCACATGCCAATTGTAGATTATACTAGCAATATATATATATATATATATATATATATATATATATATATATATATATATAGCACGGCCACTTTTGGGGACATTTCTGTTCTTGAATATACAGAACACTACTATCATTTTAACAATCATTTTTAATGATTTAATTCATGCTAAATAAAGAATAATCTTCTTTTGCGTAAGTTATGTTATTTTTACCGAGCAGCCATTTTCGTTGGCTTTAATTCTTCATTTTTTTAGGGGTAACTGATTTGACTGGGTGCGGGCACGTTAAAATAAAACTACCGCGAATGGTACGCACTGATGGTAGTTTGGTTATTTTGTTTGACGAATGGTTAAGTACTATGGGATTTGTGTCTACTTCAAGCTCGAAAGAATTGTTACTACCACCCACGTAATCACTTATTGTTTAACGCTCGTATTCTTAGAATTATAACATCTGTTATGACATATTAAAATTAATTTGCATAATCAAAAATTTTTTCAACATATAATATTTTGGGGAATCAAATTTTGGTACTTTACTGTTTTTATCATGGGCTGCAACAAGAAATATCCTATATATATATATATATATATATATATATATATATATATATATATATATATATGTGTGTGTGTGTGTGTTTATTGTGTGTGTGTTGTGTGTGTGTGTTTAAATGTTTAAATATTGTCAGTCTTAACTCATAAGTGTATCAGGTAGCAAGGGAAATTCATTCAATAGACTGGTTTTTTCCTTATTTGAATCACTTCAAGTACTGTCTGGAATTTGCAGCGGATTTGATTCGAACCGCGGAACGTGTGCTCCGGAGATTGTGAATCTGTTCACTGTGCCACGAGATCCATGTAATAAGCCTAATATGAAGTTACACACAAACTAATGGTTTCCGGTTTAACTTTCCTTCACGCGAAATCTACTTGGATTTCCTAATACAGGCAATATGAACTATCCACCCTCGATTTTACGTTAAATATCAGACACAATGCCACTTGGAGAAGGCATACTGCATTGAAGTATAAAGCCATAAAATTGATTTATGTATTTTGTCAGTATAAAGTTAATATCAGATAGCAAAGGCAGTTCAAACAATAGAACGTTATCGTCCTCATTGTGAATTGTTCAAGAACTGCCCAGAATACGCCGCGAATTGGAAACGAATCGGTTCACTATTCACTTCGCCAGCCGTGCCGCATACTACACGCAATTTGAATTTATATACAAAATAGTGTCTTTTATTTCATTCAGTTGAAAACCATTTGGAATCTCTTAATACCTGAAGTATGAACAATCCACCACCGATCTATCGTTATACAACAGGCACCATGCCATTTAGGGAAGAACTAGGAATTTAAGTTTAATGGCAGGAATTTTACTGTGCGTATTGTCTGTATAAACTTAACATTACATCAGGTAGCAAAGGAAATTAACCCAGTGGAACGGTTTCGTCCCTAAAGTGAAATCATCAATAACTTTCCTGATTTTGCCGCGGACGGACCTCAAACCTGGAAACATTTATTATAGAATTTTTGACTCTATCCACTGAGTCACCCGTGCGGCATATTGCGATCAATTTGATGTCATATACCAAATTATATTCTTTCGTTAGCCTTTGCTCTATTCGGATCCTTTTCGGCATCTCTTAATACCCGGTGTCCTGGCTAGCCAGGCCCACCTAGAAACGTTACATGAATTTTTAGTTTTAATGACAAGTATTTGGCAAGTTACCAACAAGGATAACACCAGTCTACTTGTTGAACTGCTTTTCGTCTTTGTGCAATTTGTAGTTTATACTGACAAGATATATCATCAAATTCCTGTCATTAAAACTTCAATTTAACACGAACACCCACGTACACACGCACGAATATTATATATATACGTATATATAATATATAATTCATTAGCCGAGAATAGAATCAATAGGAAAATTTGACAGCATCACTAGATTATTTTGCTGATACAATAGAAAATCTATTTAGAATTGGCCTGATGCGCACGTGGTCGAATGCATGCACAATGGTTGTATAAATTAAAATTAAATAATGACTTAAAAATTCATAGGCGTATCTTTTTCTGTTGTGCACTGGTGTGTCTGCACTTTGTACAATCATCAATAGCAGGAAGAAAGTTATGAATATAGGCGTACACGAACATACTCCTTCACACACACACACACACACACCATAACTGTGTCAAGTGGTCGGTCTGATCTCTTGAACAACTTCTTAGTCAACTGCTTGTCTCAACAGGGCAATGATTGTTAGGCTAAAAACAGCAAAAAAATCAATTTCTGTGTCAACAACTAATATGTTCAGTTCGTTCAGCATACAACACTACTTGCTAATAAGCATTTGAAAGCATTGCATAATAAAATAAATTGGATGAAAAAATTTCTAGATTGAATGCAATATTGATTATATCGAATATAAGTATTTTTAACGATTTAATAAGAACATTGCGTATGGTCATCTTAAGAACTTCATTTGTCTACTTTTTATTCAAAATGAGCTATTTACCGTGCTTGAGCCGATTTTAAAGATAATCCAGGCAAAATCTTTTTTATTTCCCTAGAAGAGATTAAACAAATAATCAATGATGCAGATTTGTAGATCAAAAAGTAATAAAACCAATTTTTCCTGCTAATAAGTATGTGGCCAAAGGCATGTAGACGGATTTCATTTTGCAACTAATGTAAATTTTAGTCAATACAAACAAAGGAAAAATTTATCTATACATAAAAACCAGAAATCTACATATTTTTGTAAAGAACACTGCCCATCAGGCTTCAGGTTAGTTATTATTGTACTCTAAATTTAAACCTAACTGAATTTTCACAAAAAGTGACAGTTCGTAGGCCTACGTGACGATCTGAGGCTCATTCTAAGTAGGGAACTGTTGCCCCCACTCCATGTCATGTAGTAACTAATGTAAAAGTAATTTGGTTTACACACAGTACTCAAGGGAAATGTACAATTACGATTAATTAGGTAAAAACAATAAATCATTAGCTTCATGTGCATATAAAAGGCATTACTATCATATTCAGTATTTTGTTTATACTTTATGTGAATTGGTCGAAATAATTTGATGAAAAATAACCTAGTCTCTTTTCAGCACAGATTTATTACACCTCAGGTAATATGTTACATATATCATTTTACAACTTTTCAATTTTAGCTTCGCCGTTGTTCGCAAGAATGGTCGCAAAATCGTCGACGGGATTGTCTGCAACACGAAGAGTAAGGCCAAATTACGTAATAACTTGAAGCATTGAAATTACCTGATCTGCGTTTTGACTAACGCAGCTTTCATTGTTCCAGTAAATTTCTTTTTTTCATTTAATAGATACAACAATGAGGGACATGGTGAAGAAATTTAATCCTAGTTTGAGATACATAAAAGCAGATAAGGAGAAGGAAGAGCGGAAGATCATGGTATTACCGGACTCTATATTAAGTAGGAAAGTGAAATCAATAGCTTTAAAATACAATATAAGGACCGTTCTAAGACAGCCCCTTACACTAGGCACTATACTCCCTAACCAAAAAGAAAAGATTGAACCCTTAGACACTTCAGGAGTGTATGAGATCCCATGCAATGATTGTAGTCTCAAGTATGTTGGTGAGACCATGCGTCCAATCAAAGTAAGAAGAGGTGAACATAAAACTGCGTGTAAGTATGGACATATTGCTAAATCAGATCTTGCTCGTCATGTAGTGGAGACTGGGCATACTATCGACTGGGAGGAATGCAAACGCATAGCAATATGTAGTCGTAATAGGGTGACGAGATTGATTAGGGAATCTATAGAAATTAAATCTAGAGATGATATTATGAATGAAACAGCTGTTGAAAAATCTTTAGGTCCGATTTGGAATACTGCACTAGCTAATGGAAAGAAAAGGCAATTGCATGAATTGGTAACTGAATCTAGCTCCAGTAAAAGATTAAGAACATCAGATTAAGATTGACTAATTATTAGGCTTTTATTCAAGAAATGAATAAACAATTATGAATATAGCCTTCAAAATTCATCTCTAACTATTCATTTGATTTTAAAACAAATAGTGATTTCAACCTTAATTTTCTGTTTACACCCCCACCCTACGCATTGGAAATATTCTAATAATACAATATTTATAAATAATAATTTGTCTGACGCGTGCAAAGGGTAAATTAATGTCTATTGACTGCAGTTTCATTTAGATGTACGTACATGTGTATCAAAATAATTTAACCAAGTTTTTTCTAGTTATGCATACACATACACATGCACATGCGTGGCGTGCGCCAATAACTGTTTTTAACTTATCTATCTTGAGTATAACTTAGTGGTTTGAATTGTAAATTAACATGTGCATTAGTCGTTTTGGACTTCTGGTCTTATCACTCATGGCATGTTTTTATGACGAGTGTTTCTGAATTATGGGTCTCCCCATCTCAGTTACGTCATTTACATTGAGTGTGAAAAAAACGAATAGTTATTGCATGAAATTGATAAATTATTATTCAGCCACTCTGGTCTAAATTAGTTAGATGAAAACAACGGTTATAAAAATGCACACACACATACATGTGACACGCGAATATCTAATGAAAGGTCAGTCTGTGGTATATATAAATATTATGACTAGAGGAAATAACACATTTGCTTCATTTGTTTCGTGAAATGCATCTGATGAAGATCTACGGTAATGTAGATCGAAATATTATGAAAAAAGAAATTTACTGGAACAATGAAAGCTGCGTTAGTCAAAACGCAGATCAGGTAATTTCAATTAATTCAGTACCGCACAAAAAACATTCCTTCAAGAAACTTGAAGCATTGTTGATTGTTTCCAGCTAACCTCAAAAACCCCAAGCATCCGAAGGATAAGATCTAATGCTGCAAACGCACTTTATAAGACAATCCTGTTCATCTGAGCAATGAGTGTTTCTCTCTAACTCAAAGCTCGGTTGTGCTCAGTGGTGAATATGCATCTTTTGTTTTAAAAAATTATTTTCATTCTACGCAAGATATGACTGTCAGATATAAATATGCAGTTTTATATGGATATGCAACTGTTTCACTTACAAAAGGAGATGCCTAGCGTATTTGATTTTATTAGAATTGAAATCTATAAATTGGACTTTCTTATAAAAAATTGTCATTTGGATTTTCAAAAATTATTGTCGCTTTCGAAACATTAGGTAGCCAACTGTAAAATAATAAATACACTCCTTAATTTCAGGGTGATGTTTGAGAATAATTTTAGTATGGCCTACTAATTCACGTGAATTCTGGTTTTTGGAGGAAGAGATAATGGGTTATTGAAGCGATACAACTCAATGCATATAGAAGGGGAGCTTAATTGTCATGACACAGGCCACATAATTAGCTTCTTTGAAATAGTTCGAGAATTACACATAACGTAACTCCTATGAATGAGCAATCTTGCATAAACTGTGCAAGTTAAGAAGGAAGACAGAAAATTTTTATAAATAAACACAAGGAAGAGTTTTTCTGAATAAACAAAAGGAATATAAACTCGAATAGCTGAATTCTATACATAAAAATACGACAAAATAAGATTGCGAAAATACAACAATTACAATTTTTTTTAAATCCTCCATTAATTTTGCATGTGATTGCATAAACGTGTTAACAAAAGTAAATGAATTCAGTTTTTTATCGTCAGATAAGTATGTTAACAAAATTGTGAAAGTAAAATTGCGTTATCATATCTAATTTATTTTTTCCAATTCGACACCAAAACTGAATGCTATCAAGTTTAACAAATTCCCGGTCATGATCTGCAGGATTATTTTTAAACATTTTCTCCTAAACATCAGCAAAATTGGCAGTGCATTATTTTGCATTCTTAAACAGTAACCGTTTTTGTTTGAAGTGGCTCTAAGTTAGCATAAAGTAGTCGTTTGCGCAAAGCATTTGATAGGCTTTGAACATGTCTATGTTACACGTGTTTCAATATATATAAATTTAGCTTCTCTTTAAATTCTACTTCACAGCAATAAAAGTTAAATCTCAAGTGGAACGCAGTTAAAATGTTAAGACTGAGCAAATATTTAAAAATAAAGTGACAAACGCAAAACTAAAAGGCATTTGCGTTTTAACAGATCAGTATTGATTTTTTTTAGATTGTGCACTCAGATACAGCAATTATATATCAGAGAAAATTATTGATTTCTCTTCGCCTAGGTAAAAGTGACATGTTATTTTAATGAAAGTTTTGCGTTTATTTGATTATCTAGCCTACAATTTCATGATGAAATATTAATCGATTATTTTCTAAAAATTCTGTGACACTGACAATTAGTAGAAGATAATTGATCCTCATGCGTAAAACTTTCATTTCACATGGCGCGTTAGTACGTGATATATCTCGGCTGTAAGAATTCGATGGAATGTGACATTCTAACAGACAATATTCCAATTTCGAAAGATGGTCTGATACAGGAAACTTCATGAACGTCAATTTATTGATATAAATAAATCTATAAATATATACTTATGTTACTTTTCATCAATATTTTTCACATGCCATTTGTAAACTTTTCTTTAAAAACTTGCGATATTAATGAATAACCGGCATAGAAGCTGATATTGAACACTGTAAGATATTGAGTCAATTGAATGTATGTAACTTCAGAAGTTAGTTATATACATTACTAATCAAGTGCTATTGAATTTATAACATAAATGCTGGAAATTCGTTTGAAATATATATATATATATATATTATTTCTACATTTTTCTATTTTGTTTGGCCTTTCAATTAATATATAACGAGATGTTCATTTGTAGATATTTAAGAAGAATATGAGAAAGAAACGGTTCTTGTATCTGATAAAATTTCTTTTTTAAATTTAGCACATGAAAAGGGTACTATGAATTTCATTAGGCTCGCAATCCAAAAGAATATATATATATATATAGATATATATATATATATATATATGTGTGTGTGTGTGTGTGTGTGTAATTTCCTATTTGTAAGAAATTGAATTTTGATATCCAAACGACAAATTTCTTTCTCATGATCTATTCAATAACCGAAGCCTAGAATTTTGCAGTAAAATTTAGTCGAAAAAAGTGGAAATAAGACAATTCTTGAGGATCGTCTAAAGGAGCCCTGATTTAAATATCATTCAACATTTAGAAATTCTTAAGTTTCTATTGATTTATGTAGATCGATCTACCAGTTTGTCAACCATGTGAGAAAATGTGCTTTTTAAATCTAAATGTGAATGTTTTTAAGCAACGCAAAGCATATAGCTGAAACAATACATGCATGCTAATGAGACAATTCTCCAATAATACTTGCCAAATACACAAACAAAAATATTATGAAAAACTGCAAAACGTTTCAGATCAACAAATTCTAGACCGATTTTTTAAAAACTTTCATGAACGTTGATTCTCAAATGGATTTGATATACTGCAAGATATGAATGAATTATACCTATTATCATTTCGATTTACGTTTGAATTTTCTACATGATTTGTTATTTAAAGAATCAGTTAAAATGTTCATAAGCATACTCTTGCGAAAAATACCAAAATAAAAGAAACTATTTTGATTTTATATAATTAAACGGGCATGTCATATGGACAAAACTGAAAGAAGAGACTGTGCAGCGTGCATTAGAGTTGTTCAAGGGTTAGTGCAATATACTCCGAAGTAGACTTGCTCATATTCGAGCCTGTCCACGGCAAATTCGAGGCAAAACGTGATGCGATACCAATAAGGACTAAAGCGGTCTATTGGACGAAATGCATTTCCAACATTATACAATACTTACATTATACTACCTGTTTCTAAATAATGGGATTGGTGTTTATATCAAGCTCACAAACTTGATTTAATAAGTTATTTTGCTTTACAGAAAAAAAATATTCTCTTCGTCCGCGGGAATATAATGCGAGCATAGCAAAAGTATAAATGTAAAAATATATATATATATATATATATATATATATATATATGTATATATATATCGTTAAAATTTACACCATTTTTTAAAATATGAGAATAAAGTAACGTACTCCATGGTATTTAAATACTGTTTGTTGCGGAGAACTAATATATGCAAGTATGTATTAGGTGTTGCGAACCTAGTAACAAATTAGTTCAGTTGTGACCAGATAGACAAACCAAAGACAGCATGATGGAGTATAATATCATGCACATTCTTTTCGTGCTTACTGGCGACTCATCATTAGGAGCCGGTATTAAGCCCTTTAACCACTATTTATTTTGGTCAAGAATATAGGATAATAGGACGGTACAATCTCCTATACGAATGTGTAAACCTGCTAACATCATATGGCGTTGCAGTCGCATTGTTGTAAACTATATGATGTTAGCCTTACTATTGTAGGTTTACACATTCGTCTAGGAGATTGTACCGTTTTATTATCCCACATTCTTCGACCAAATATATAGTGGTTAAAGGGCGTAATACCGGCTCCTACTGATGAGTCGCCAGTAAGCACGAAACGAATGTGCATGAGATTATACTTTCCGTTCATGCTGGAATAACATTTTTATTATTCATTGTGATATGTTACTTTGTTCTGATATATATATATATATATATATATATATCGTCAAGAGATATAAAATCTTTTCTTGCAGTTTTACTTGAATTCAGACTTAATATAACGGATAGCGTGCTGTTAATCTTTTAATGAAAAAATCAAAGATTTAGTTTGAAGATAATATTTAAGAGGAATCAATGGAAGAAAAAGCCGAATAACTTCTTTAGTTTGTTTCATAACTGAAATTTACCTGTAATGTGCGGTTCCAGCAAAGTAATGAATGGGTTTAAATACTCTGCAACAAACGTTCCTTAATTTAAATATCTACCGGAACATTTTTGCCCCAATAAAGCCCGTTGTATTATAAGCAGCAAACCGCTGTAACAGAGTGCATTTTCCGGAAGTACTAACCATCGCATATATATAGTACATTTGCTGTGTAGGCTAATTTGAGCGTTTTGATGTTGTCCGCACAAATTTGAAAATTTGGATGATCATTTTTAAACAAACCACTAAGTAGTATTGTTTTCTTTCTTATAGAATATATGTAAACAGCAAACGTAGGTCTAGTGACACTATTGAATCATTAGAAAAGATATACAACTTATTTCTTACGTAAATTCAAAGGAATCTTTAACAGTCTTAATATCTATAGCATGTACTTGAGTGTATATCTTAGAGTATAGGCAACATTGGACTCGTTCGTGGGATCGTAAATGTCGTTTTAATACTGCATATTTCTGCTTCTGCATATCGCCTTACAAGATTTGTTCTTATCAGTTTCACTTAGTAATTTATTTACAAACTTAACTTTCCAATTTAAACATATCTGTGCTAATTCCAAAGTTGAGGAAGAGTTAGAAATTTAGAAATTGACAGCAATTCCAATAAATCTATTAAGGTTAACATGATATCTAATATGGTACGCTTAACAGAATGGAATAATAGATAAATCTACCCGAACCTACCATTTCCACAAGATCTTCAAGAATCAGTAATTAATATGATAATATGCATCACAAAAATTTATTTCCCAAATATTACGTTTAATATCAAATTTAATGCACATTACGTCATATTTTTTACTTCAAAAATCAACTATCTGATTTATCCATTTGTTCAAAGTTTCAAAAATATGTCTGGAGCATGCAGATTCGACGAAAAAATAGCGACTTATTAATAGAATCTATCAACACATGCCTCAAAGTTGATTTGAAGTGGAGTGGTAGCAACAGCTTCATCCTAATTTTCTGTTTATTAAATCCAAATTCGGCACTTCTGAGAAAAACTAATTTTTCCAAAAAAGTGTAGTCAAACACAATCTATTAACATTTATGAAGCATTACAAATCAACTAAGAAACATCTTTCGCTAAACCTTCATAAAATCTATCAACAAAGTTGAGAAATTTATATGCACACAAACCCAAAATATGAAATTATCAAATAAGTAGAATAACTCATCCGACTCAAAACTCAAATCAAACACACGTATAGCATAAGTTATACATCATCGACAATTTTTAATTCATGCATTCATTTGGAAAAAGATATTTACATAATTGTGCATTTATTTTAAATTAAATATAGTAAAACTTAATTTCAATATGATATAGAATTATCAAACTATAAATATTGAGAACGAAATCATCTTTCATTATATTCAATGACTTCGTTTATTTCCTGCTGAATGAATAATGAAAAATAAATGCATATATACATATATAAAGTCCATCCCCTCCTCAACGTGGTACGACGGTGTCAACCATGTCTCGATGGCCGATCGTACATGGGCTAACGGAGCTATGGCGGTGGTGTCACCAGGGCGTGGTGGATCTCCGACCGGCAATCGGATCTCCTATAAAATACCACATGAGCCCGACGACGGCACCATGACTCGGCGTGTGTTCCCCGCCACAAAAGGGTTCAACAGCCACAGGATTACATGGACTCCTGGACAGTACCCCGTACTTCCGAATGGCGAATGAGCTCTCAACAGCCACCGGCAACCATGCAACTTACTGCTGCCTTGCAGACTGCGCTTGGATGTGCAAAGGCTAGAGGTGCGTCCTCGATCAAAAAGCCGAGTGGTGAGAGGACACCACTTGTACCAAATTCCCAAGAAACTCCATGAAATGTAACATATCAATGGAGCCGGCTTATCCTCCAAAAGGAGTCAGCCGCAGTAAACAAACAAACAATATATATATATATATATATATATATATATATATATATTTATATATTACGGTCTTATTACCCATAACAAATATTGACTCGTGAATAAATAATGAAATATGAAGTTGGAAAACGACCAGTAGACCAGCGAGATGGTATCCTAACATTCTGTATCAACTGTAATTAATACCTAGAATATTTCTTTATATTGATTTCATATAAATTAATTAAAATTTTGTTTGATGTATCAAACATAAAAGTGCAGTATTTCCACTGGACAGTAGCTATAAAAACAAAATATCCTTGCTTGAACAATTTAAGACATATTCCTATTAATACTACTCGGCGGAAAAAAACATCATTCTGTCTATATAAGAATTCGTAAATATATTTAGTATGCATCTGGAAAACAAAAAACATTTGTTGGAGTCATAAAAATTCAATAATTCAAACTTTTGTTGACACAATCGTCAACTCCAGATTTTCTATTTTTTAATTGGTAAGAAACTGAGAAAATCACTTGAGGAATTTCTCAATAAAAGGCTCATGTCAAATAATTTAAAACTAGCCTAGGCTTGTAAAATTGGAGTCAGCAATAAATGACTATGCCTGAAAGCATAAATTGGTGAGGTTTAAATCTGTCTGGCTTGTTCATTTGTTCTTGCTAAACATCTTCTTACTAGATCAGTATTAAATACTGAGGTGAAACCAAAATGACTAAGACACGGCTTTACAATTTATAAGCAACTGCAATTTAGCTGTACTTATTGAAGAATGCATTATATGGACTTTGGGTTATAAGATAACTACACTCATGCACTAAAATACTCGACAAATATTTACAGAAATTAATTAAATAAACAACAAAATATCACGTGGATCGTGGGAGCAATTATTAAACTGAATTACACATATTTCAAATAAGCCAATATTCCTTGGTGGCAACAGTCACAAAGGTACCAGATTTGATATCCGCCCAAGTTAATTGGGTCCCCAATGTTAGCTTTCTCAGTATTCACAATAACACTGCCATATGTAAAAGTCTTAATAATGATGATTTTCTGCTTTTACCTTTTTATTCTCCCACTTGCCCCACACACACTTTCTTCAAGCAAAGAACCCATATTACAACTTATGATAATATTCATTAGCTATGTACAAAAAGTGATTTTCTCGCATATTGCTTTCCACTTTAATAGAACATACTTGATGATCGGTTGCTGTGTTAAACAATCCTTTCTGCTAATCGCAGCTTTGATCTCTTACCCCGCCTATGTAATTCTGTGCAAGTCAAATCAGCACATAAAAGAACCATCTGAACATTAATGGCCTAAAAGCTAGCCACTGTTACTGCAAAACATTTTAGATCTCCTTTGCTTTAAATTTGAGCAGAATGAAAAAATGACTAAAGATTCTCAACCTAAACCAAGTTTAATTTATGAAAAATATGAGATGCAGATCTTTTGTGTAGTAGAAACATTTATGTCTTGCTTAACGGAAAATTTGTGTTACACATTTTCTATCCAATTATTTGATTTAAATATCCATCGACTATTATTATCAAATAAATTTCAATCACCTATTACGTCAGTCAACTAGCATTTATCATTTGCCTGCCCATTCTCAAAAAAACAAATAGTAGTAGTTCTTATACGAATATTATTTGCACACGCGGTGATAACAATTACATAAATCAAGGTTACAATTTTGATATAAACACCCAACCCATTATATTCACACAATTGTAAGTATAAACTAAGAATTGCATAATGTAAAAAAGAAAGTCATTCAGTACACCGATTTCGTCCTTATTGGGAACTCAAAACGCACTGTCAAGAATTTGCCGTGGATAGGGCTCAAACGTGGTCACGCTTGCTTTGGAATCTGTTGCTTTAACCAATGAGCCAGCCTGTTGCTTAAATATTAATTTATCTTTGTTTTTTGTAGCTTTTTAACTATCGCTGTTAACATGCACAAAAAGAAGTGTGTAAGAGAAATCAGTCGAAATAAATTTCTAAAATTGCAGCACATGTACAAAAATATAAAATCACTCAAAAAGGTGGTTTTGAAAATCTTCTAAGCCCTGGTGCCAACAGCGTGTGACAAAACATTATTACGTTTTAATCATGATGTGCTTTAGTGCAAAATCATTACTGCTTCAGGTCAGAAGCGTACATAAAGTAAAATCTTAGTCAATAAGCAGCGTTCGTTCATTTGCGTGCACTACCTAAAACCAGCAGGCTGTACCACACCTCAAGTACATCATAAAGTTAGCAAGGCGTGACAGGTTCTAACGTGAAAAAGCCAATTTTATTACTTATCGATTTTTTGCACTGTAACGTGTCTGACGTAAAATTTAAGTGCACATAAACGCCCATGAAAACAAAATGATTAGTTTGTAGATATCACTAAATTTACCTAATTAAAAGGAATGTATATATATATATATATATATATATATATATATATATATATATATATATATATATATACATATACAAGTATATAAATATAATAATTTAAGTTTAATTGTGGGATCTTGATTATGTATATTTTCTCAGTATAAAATATTGAACAAGGTAGCAAAGGAAATTTATCAAGAATGTCGGTTTCGTCCATACTGGAAACCTGGCAAGTACTTGTCAGAAGTTGACTCGATCGTTGCACTGAATGGATCATATTCACTTTATACCCTAGCACTCATAAAACTACACCATCCTTGCCACACACTACGCGCTATTGTCAATCATATATCAAATTATCGTTTTCTTAACCTTAACTTCAAATGAAACCAATTTGGAATCTCTGAAGACTTGAAATTCAAACTAGATAACCCAGATATTTCATTATACAGCATGCACCATGGCAACTGGATAGCCTATATTGACTAGAATTTCAAAGCAAAGGCAACGATTACATGCATGATTAAAGTATAAACTCGACATTGCACAAGGTAACAAAGACAATTCGTAATGTAGACCGTTTTGGTCTTTATTAGGATCTCATGGTAGAATATACTTGACGTCTCTCGGTTCGCGACAAATACCTAGAATTAAGATGGATGTTCCTCATACGGAAGAAACCGTGAACTTGAAGAATAGCCTTTGCTACTTTAAGCAATATTTAGTTCATTCTCATATATATATATATATATATATATATATATATATATATGAAATAAGCTGTTGCATCAAGTAGCATAGGCAATTCATTCAGTAGACCGGCTTCGAACTTATTCGGAACTATATCCATAATTTACCTCGGACAAAACTTAGAGATCTCAATAGGGACAAAACCGATCTAATGGTTAAATACCCTTAGCTAACTGATGCAACTTTTGGGTTTGTGGCCGATTCTGGAAAGGACTTCAAGAGTCCACAATAAGGATACTACGGATCTACAGGATGAATTGCTTTTTCTACATAACACAATTCTTAGATTATACTGACTATATATATATATATATATATATATATATATATATATATATAATGAGTAATGGTGTTTATATCATGATCAAAACCTTGGTTTAAATAATTGTCATTTCCGTTCGCGCAACCAATGATGGCCTAATTAGTATATAACTTCAATACATGAATATATACTATATATATATATATATATATATATATATATATATATATATTTGTGTTTTTTCGTATGTCTATGAAATTAAATCCAGTAATAATACCTTAGATATAAATCGCCTGCACAATTTTTATGACAAAATATGTCTGAAAACGAGATATCATTTTTACTTTCGAGTGAACAATTAAACTAGCAGATGACTATAAATAGCATAACCTAGTCAAAACTATTTATGAAGAAATTCAGAAAGGATTGGTAGTGTGCGGCTTTAATTTTATTCTAGTTAATCTGTATTGTTTTGTACGCAAAATTTAATGGTTTCCCTTATCCTGCAGCATTACTAACTACTAACGGCAAGTACCCCATAATGGTGAAACCATTGCCTGGTTGATCGATTTCATTTGCAATTTTGTCCGATTTTTAGGTTATATTCGCATTTATTTGCTTATTAATATACGCTTCCATTTAGAATAAAATTCAAAACTGTACTACGTATTCTGTAAAGAAACGGACAATTCTTTTCACAAAATCTTGACAAAAGAAGTACATTCTTCAAGATATAACGTGACGGCTACCAATTAGATTGACTGAATAATGACTAGTTTGATTTTAAATTTTATTTTTATTTATTATTAGTATTTGAGTGAGTTTTTAGGGTTGCACGCAGCTAAGGTTGTGAGTGTGCATGACTGCTTCTGTGTGGGAGCCGGAATCGCTCTCATTACATAAATAAGTGATGATAGGAATATGGTTATTCTTCACCGTTGGTTCGGGTTGTGACCAGGCTGTCCTGTTTTCGGATATTTCTTGTACGAATGACATTTCTCCAAATGTCTTCCGCCATGTCTAGGTGTTTATGTGATGCATTGTTAGCCCTAGTAACAAGGCAGTTGTGTTTAGATACGAATATTAATTCTTAACCTAGCTGAGCAATTTCACACCTGGTTAATGATAGCAATAATATCAATTGAGCGGTTGCTTTAGCTTTTCTTTGCCGCCAGTCAGATTCAATAGGTGAAACTGTTGGTCCAAGGAATGAAAGTGTTGGGCTATATAGCAGAGAATAATTGTTAATTTTGGTATTTCATAGTAAGTTATATCCAAGCATATGCTGGGAAATCTTTTGGAAATATAGGCTGGCAATTTGCTGCCTTCATGTATAAAAACTTTTCCGATTGCATTATTCATAACTGGTAAATTTGACAAATTGACAGTGCGCCCCATTTGAAATGTGTGTGCCTAGATTTTCAAGTATATTTACATTTGTGTGTATAAAAAATCTGTTATAACATTGTTTGAACAATAATGGAAATTTATTTCAGTAAGAAACTATTGTTAATCAATTCAAAAAATTTTCGCACCTTTCTCCTACTTATATAAAGTTTCATTTCTTCTATTCAATATTCCACACGTGGAACAAATTATGGTATAAACGAAAGAATGGTCTGTTTGCCTTCTCTTTTTCATTCATGCTAACGCGTGAAACAGAACACTAGCCTAATTCTTTTTTGTTTTTTACTCAATTGGTCTTCTTTATAAAACATTGCTACATTACCTTGTATATGACACACACGCGTATATGCATGTGTATATGTATACGCATGAACACGCAGATTTCATGAGAAAGCGCATATATTAACAACCGCACACACGAAGACACGCTCAAACAAGAGACTTAACAATTTTGTTCAAACTATGCTAAAACAAAAAATCAATACAGTGTCTTTTATTTGAAGCAAGTTGACTATTCATGGGTACACTGCCACGCAATGTTTCTAAATATCAATCTATTTCAGTTGGACACTAACTAAAAGCCTAGTTCAATACTTTAACGAAGCAAGTATTTATCTATGTCTACACTGCAATGCAATGCTCAATCTGTTCATATAATATTCTATTTCAGTTGGAAACATGCTAGAAAATATTGTTCAACAGTCTAACGACACAATAAATCAATTGAGCAGCCATGTCATTTATTTATATTCTCAAATTTTTTCAATTTCAAACAATATGCCAAATTATTTTCGCAATTTCATCTGTTCTACTCATCAACCACTAACCTTTCGCATTTAAACATTCCCAATTTCATGAAAATACCTTGCCTATACGTGATTATCTGTCACGTTCAATGTCGAGGCCAAACATTTAAGTCGACTTCTTAAAAAATATAAACATGCTACAAACACGTCACGCCATCTTAGTAAGTGCTTGCTTTGCAAATAGGAAAATAACATAATCGGGAAGACTAACCTGAGAATGAGATTTCTCCCCGGTCGATATGCCATTTACAATCGCCTCAACACTGTCAGGTTTAACGGTAATCGGCTGATGCGTCGAATGTGGTGAATTCGGCGTTCTAGTGCCTTCTATGTTAACAGCAAACGCGGGAGTCATTATTGGGAGACTAGCAAGCCAAGTGAAGATGGCCAGTGCAATATCAATCTCTTTAGTCATTTGAGCGGAGTCAACACGTTTGCCTATCAGGTTCCAATGTAGATCGGCCCAGCAGGCCGCCTGCTCACCAGAAAGAGCCAGTGCCTGAGCTACAGAATCTGCTCTCCGTTGCACATTACGATAGTCTTGTGCCTGATTTGCATTGTCGGTAGGACGGCTTGTTGCTATGGATATGCCAAACTAAAATTCAATTATTTAAAATTAAATTTAAGGACACTTATATTGGACAGACACAAATAAACAGATTAAGACAAGCTGCCACAATTACCATTAGCAACGCTTCGTAACCTTCAATCTATCATGTAGGGCAGAATTACGAAATAAAATGAGTGAGGGAAGAGTCGCAAGACGTTTTGAAATTAAAATTTAAATATTTCAATACAATATTAAAACTATATAAATTATTCCAATAATTTAATAATTTATTAAGCTTTTGTTTTGAATTTGAAAGAGTATTATATTTAAATATAGAAAATTTGTTTCACATGCTCATATTGTGTTCAAAATAAAAAACTTTCCATAAATTCTAAAAATAGACGACAATTCATTATAGATGTTAAAATGAAAGAAGCCGAGCCAAAATTAGACAATAATAAAAATAAAAGCGAAGATCCTTTATCATACGATGATATCTTCTTGTGTACATTTACAATTCAGTTATAAATTCCCCAGTTAATAATGTGAATGTGTGACACATTTCCAATAAATATTTCATGTCTAATTCACCGTCAATCAATACCTGAAAAGAATAATTCAAGATATTCCAAGTTTCGAAAGATTTTCTCTTAATTTAAAACACACGAACTACTTTAAATGATCTGTCCAACCTCATTAGCAAAAATGTTTCAAATCATTGCATTAACGTGGCTTAATTAAAGCAACTCCGTAAAATGGAGGAAATGAAACGTAACCAAGTGAAGTTAAGGAAAAAGGTACGGAAACATAACTTTAATATAAAGCAGGACTAGGAGGCCATTGTTTGTCAGCTCTCAACTCGATTGCAAAATGGCGTATTCGATATAGCAAGTTTTAAGTTAAGGCAAAAATGGTTTTGTTGACTTCTTTAAATAGGCATGCATTATACTAAAAATATATATACACGCAAAACTAGCTTCTCAATTCAAATAAATAATGAGCGAAACTGCATTTAGTAAATATATTATATATATATATATATATATATATATATATATATATATATATATATATATATGAAAACACAACCTTTATTACATGGAATAAATTTATTAATAAATCTTATTTCTACCAGTATCTACAGCCATTATTCTGGATTCGTTAGTATATTCGTTCATCTAATCCCAACTGTACATTTGTCGTAACCAATCCCATCTTCGTTATGTCAGTCTTTGGTTTGCGAAATTTAGACCACTCCTTTTGCATAACGTCATTTGGTGTGTCATCTCTTTCATTGTAATTGCGTCCGTAATTTATAGGTGTGTCGTATTTTGCGAAACGTAGGCTATTTTTGAAGGCCTGTCAGTTATGCCTTTGTTACAGTCCAATTTAATTTCTTTTTTAATTATTTTCTGCACGTTTAAGCAGGGCTTCAGCTTATTAATTGCAATAGCTTCAAAAGCCAGAAGCATTTTTTCTGTTTTTGCCTTTTACAGAACTGAAAAATTGTTACTACTAACAGCATGACCTGTGAGTAGTACATGCTCGCAAATTGCTGATTTTTGTGCAGGAGCTGCACGCCTCTTTAATAGTTTTTGAGGGAGATGCTGATTTATTCTAGTTTCGAGCCTCTTTTTTGATCTGCCGATGTACTGAGCGTTGCAGGTACATTGAAATTTGTATACAAACAAAGGTGTTGACGTCACAGAGAGACTATCTTTTCCATTCGTGCGCATCAGTTTTGTTGTGCCGAACACCACTCCCACCTGTATTGATGTAAACTGTGCTTTAGTCACTCAAATTACTTTTCCTTTGACGATTTCAGCTTGATGATCACCTCCAAAGGGAACACTAAGCGTTACTCTCTGGTGTGTTTTGTTTTCCTCCAAATTGGTCTCGATTTTGTTGCGTTGCCTCAAGTTGTATTCGATGAAACAGTCCGGACACTAACGAATCCAGAATAATGGCTGTAGATACTGGTAGAAATAATATTTATTAATAAATGTTATTCCATGTAATAAAGGTTGTTTTTGCATTTTAAAGAATAGTAAAGCTGGTAACGATATTTATATATATATATATATATATATATATATATATATATATATATATATATATATGTGTGTGTGTGTGTGTGTGTGTGCTCGTTAATAGATATATAAGGAGAAAATGAGAAAAACGGTTTTCACGTCTGATAAAATCTCTTTTTACCTTCGCAATTTCAAATGTTGCTATTAATATTATTTCAAGTAAATAAAATTGACTACTGCGACTTATGTAATGATGTCCATCAATAGTCCATGTCATATAAATGCACAATAACTTACACTTGGAGGAAGTGGCGATGCTTTTAGCTCTTCAGCTGAAGGCATTGTGGTCTGATGCGGCAGGGCTTGTGGAACTTTGTATTTAGCCGGTGCTCTCTCCATTAGGCGAGGTGCAATAGAAGAAGATAAATTGTTGGTCTCCACACGAAGTTGCCCGGGTGACGCCATCTGATTAGATTGCATTGTGGTAGCATGAATCATTTCTGAATCACCTTTGTTCGTGTTTATTATTCAATTTTGTGTTGAAATTTATGAAAGTTTATGTAAGATTACAATAAATAAATAATACATTTAAAATCCGATAACATGTTTGAGTTAAATAGTGTTTGTTGCGGAGAACTGATATATTTGCAAGTATTTATTAGGTGTTGCGAACCTAGAAACAAATTAGCTCATTGTTAGTACCATGTAACTTTTCGGTACAATAATTTAGGTATCGGTTACTAACACAATAGCCATAGTGTTAGTATCCTTTACAGACTCGGTATGTATATTATAGTGTGAGTTAGCGTTGAAGTCGCATTGTCGTAGACTATACGATGTTAGCTTCACTTTCGCAGGTTTACACATTCGTCTAGGAGATTGTACCGTCCTATTATTCCACATTCTTCTACCAAATATATAGTGGTTAAAGGGCGTAATACCGGCTCCTACTGATGAGTCGCCAGTAAGCACGAAACGAATGTGCATGAGACTATACTTTCCGTTCATGCTGCCCTTGGTTTATCCTTCTGGTCACAACTGAACTAATTTGTTACTAGGTTCGCAACACCTAAAACATACTAACATGTTTGAGAGTTTCTGCAATATTTTAATATACAGATCAGGTAATTTTGACTAATCCAGTTTCGCAATCTTTTAAATAGACAACTGTTTCTTTTAGAAAAGATAAATAGAAAGCGTTTTAAGTTGTCTAGGAAAAATAACACTGATTTTCAATTTGGTTTACCCAATAGATAAACGTTTATATATACACCATTATATAAAATGTAAAATTCCTATTATGAACTAGACAAGTTTCTCATTTAATGGACATTCATAATTAGTTTTTATAATTGTCATTCTGAAATTTGAATTCGAGTGCATTCGGACTACAATCACAAAATTCAACTCATATACATGCTGTTGTCAGTCATAAACCAACTTTTATTTGGTCAAAGTTTCTTTCGGGTTATTTATTTAAATGAAGTTTGCAAGCTCGATATAAACACCAATCACATAACATATTTGCATTTGTTTGTTGAAGTTATGCATTGAATAAATAACAGAAGACAATTTATCCAATAGACAGGTTTCAACCTTATCGGGTACTCTTCAAGTTCTTCGGAGTCTGTGACTCTAACCTCTGTGCTACCCTCAAGTTGATCTTCATTTTTGTCGATTTCGGCCTAAGTTCAAAGGGATATTCAGTAAAAGTAACAGTGCAGAATTCCATTCTACAAATTTTTGGAAAAAATTGAACATGTCATAGACCGGCAACGTCCCAATTAGACACTCGTCAGCAGTAGCTAAGATAAATTACCGTTTCCTTGTGGTGCGAGACAAAGTGTTTGCATCCACTGTCTACCTGATTATTCCAGATAATTCGACTTCCTCCGTTAAATATAATTAGGTAAAATTAGTTGGAATTCATATTCAATACGCGTGCGTGTTATGTAGCAAAAAATCTAATCAGACTCATCACTGAAACTATGCAGTGCATGTAGCTGTCAGGTAACTGCGAATTTAAATGTTTCGATCTTCTTTCAGTCCATTGGATCCTCGTCGGTTTTACTTCCAGCCTAATTATCCAACTAACCAACCTCGGTGTGCAATTTAAGCTCAATATAAACACCAAACACATTACATATATGCATTGTTTTGTTGGAATTAAGCATTGTATAAATTAACAAAGGCAATTCATCCAGTAGACCGGTTTCGACCTTACTTCAAGAACTGTCCAGAATTTTGCCGCGGACATGTCTTGAAACAGGGCGAATTTACTTCTGAATGTGTGAATCTAGCACCTTTACCACCCACAAGGTGTTTGTCATTGGGGTCGATTTCGGCCTAAAGTTCAAGGGATATTCAGGTAAATGAACAGTGACGGTTAATTTAATTCTAATAAATAGATAACTTTATTTTTCTTGAATTCGTTTCCAAATAAAAACGTCAATAAAAGGTATTTTTAAATGGTACGTGTAAATGTTAGGCAGTAGCAGTATGGATCATTTGTGCTTAATTAGGGATTAAATTTTAACTGTGTATGGCTGTCTTTTTGCGTAGGTGCAGCTCAATTTTACTGACTGCTTTCTGGATTTTGGTTACGCTTGATATCAAATTCTTTTTATAACGATCACATATAGTCTAACCTGGCACTCGTTCATTTGTGCGCAATATTTCTTGTAAATTGTTGTTAAATATGACTGATGTGTGTTGACTTTTAAAACGCATGCCGCGTAGATGGTAATAACAAAAGAAATTGCTTTAAAATTGCCTAGTTTCAGGCACTATTGATGATGAATTAGATGATAAATTTTAATAGACGTTTCAAATTGGAAATTTTGATAGCCCTACTGGCGTTTTGATTTTAATGATGCGTTGGATAAGACATATAATGCTTGTTATTATTCACTTGTTTTATAAGAGCCGATAAATATTTCTTTATATATATATATATATATATATATATATATATATATATATATATATAGATTATATGGTTACGTAAATAATGTATATGTAAGAATATGTATAGGTTTCATATCAACAAACACTAACCTGCAATTCCGTCTTCGTTTATTGCATCAACAAGCTGAACCGTTTTCTTTTTCTTCTTCTTCTCAGGAGTTGATCCCGGAGATGCTACGTAATTCCCGTTAGAGTCCTGTGTTTCAGTTTTTATTAAATGAGCAGGAAGTAAACAAAAAGAAAAAGAAAATATTATAACTAAGTAAATTATGCCGTCCTTTTTTTCAACATTTCCTAATTAAATATACAGTGGGTAAAGGGCGTCATACCGGCTCCTACTGGTGAGTCTCCAGTAAGCACGAAACGAATGTGCACGAGGTTATACTTACTGTTCATGGCGGTTTTGGCTTATCCTTCTGCTCATATTTGAACTAATTTGTTACCAGGTGCGCAAAACCAAATACACAATTGCATATGTGTTAGTTCTTCACCACAAGCACTATCTA
This sequence comes from Eudiplozoon nipponicum, assembly GCA_029291075.1. Taxonomy (NCBI): domain Eukaryota; kingdom Metazoa; phylum Platyhelminthes; class Monogenea; order Mazocraeidea; family Diplozoidae; genus Eudiplozoon; species Eudiplozoon nipponicum. Next base: position 159,526 of record JAQBSW010000022.1, read on the forward strand.
AGTCAACGGAAGCCTCAATATATATATGTATATATATATATATATATATATATATATATATATATATATATATATATACGTATATCTAAACAAAATTCCACTAAAATAACCACCCGTTGAAACTAATATTTTTGTCCTATCAAAACACGTTTTATTTACATTTTATGCAAAAGTCTATAGCTCCTTTCTATTTCGTACTTATCGACACTCGAATGAACGTTTCTAACGACGCAGATTTCCTAGACGTTTATTTTTCACTTTTTAAACCAAGTTGCAATATCCCTATTAACCTTACTGTAAACGCTAGTTACCCTGCTTCAATCTGATAGTTCAAAACTTCGGCAACAAATAAAATAAATTGTGCAAAAGAGTGTTATTCTTTCTGTAAAATTGGCTGAAAACACATTTTCAAGTTCATATGGTCTATATGTTAGATAAGAAATGAAATATTTATCCAGACCACTCAAAGTTAACACATTCCTAAAAGAGATTAAGTTGGAAGGATACGTCGAATACGGCAAGGAAACAAGGTTTAATTTCACGTAAACGAGCGTTTCATGCTTACTTGTGATTCAATAATAGAAGCTCGAAATACCCATTAAACCTCCTGTATATTTGGTCTAAAAAAATCTTGATTACAACGAAAGCATCAAAAATTCTTCTTTTAATGCTATATTATATAAGGCTTTTCATGAATTAACAAATGTATTCAGTGGTTACACATTATTTGTTTCGGAGAACTAATATATATGCAATTGTGTAGTAGGTGTTGCGCACCTATAAAATAGTTAGATAAAATATAACCAGATGAATAAACCAAAGTCAGCATGAAAGGAAGTTATACTCTCATGTTCACATTCGTTTCGAGCTTACTGGCGACTAGTCAGTAGGAGCCGGTATTTAGCCCTTTACCCACTATATATTTTGGTGAGGAACATAGTAAAATAGGACGGTACAATCCCCTATACGAATGTGTAAACCTGCAGTAGTGAAGCTAACTTCATATAAAGTCTTCGACAATGCGACTTCAAAGCTAAATCACATTTTATCAAATATATACAAAGCTTGTAATGGGTACCATCACTGGCTGTAGTGTCAGTAACTAATCCCAACACTATAGTTGCTGAGTTGGTACATGGTACCAACACAATGGATTTCAAGTTATGCTAAACTTCACCAAAATTGAGAATTAAAACTATTTCTGAACACCTGTTACTCCAAGAAATCCATATACTCTGGCCTTGATCGATATCCGTTAACACATTTCGCGGTAATCATTACATCATACAATTAAATATATGGCAGTTAGATACTTTTGGCTGCGGAAAACTAATATATATCAATTGTGTATTAGTTTTTGCGCACCTAGTAACAAATTAGATTAAATAAAACCAGATGAATTTACCCGTCGGCGTGAACGAAAGGTATAATCTCATGTACAAAAATGTTTCCTACTTACTGGTGACTCATAAGTTGGAGGCAATTCTACGCCCTAGACGCAATATATATATATATATATATATATATATATATATATATATATATATATATATATATATATATATATATTGTCAATGAATGTGTGACAATTGAACAGCCAACAATTTTGTTAAATAAAAGGTATTTGCAACAAATAGGCTAGAAACCAACATCTTGTCTTTTCAATTTCCATTAAATTCCAATTTAGTTCATATTTGTTGTTCGAGTAACTGTCGATAGTTCAGCTACGTAAAAATGGTTTTTGCTTCATATGAAGTATGCAAAGTTGAAATAATCTAACTTACCTGTACGATAATATGTTATGTCCTCCTGTAAAATTAGCTAAATTAAACCTTAATTTAAATTGTGAAAAAAATTTTTAGCCTTAGGTTACATATATACTGTGAAAATAATCATTCAATCTGCAAAACTCTGTGTACACGATTTCTCTATGCAAAAGTTAGACATAAAACAGCAGCCAAATCTAGCTATAGAGATCGATTTAAGTTAAACAAATAGTATCGGAATAAAAACTTCGAAACTCATATACATACACAGATACAAGCTCCATAAGCTATTGCTTAGAATTTCTATTTAAAGACTGTTTAGCGATTGTGAAAATATTTCGTGTTGACATAGTTTAACATTATGCTAAATTTCACATTTTACTACTGCTACTTACGGATGCCACAAGCCATCAATTTTATCTGTCCTCCCTTTCCTCAACAGGAAAATTATTTTAGTTTTGCATACAAGCGTCTGCTGCTTGTACAAATATTTATTTTATATCAAATTTGTCAGCTTATAATGTCTGCTACATAGCCGTAAAAATAAAATATTGATCTCTGCATAAATAAAAATTACCTTTCACTGGTAAATGTAAAATAAACTAAAATATCGTCTAGTCTTAATTATTTTAGGGTAGTAAAATAAATTATGTAAACTCCGCTTAGTTATTGCTTATTATCTGAAATTTCTCACTTTCGATCAGTAGGACGCTATTAGTTTATAATAACATATTTTAAGACAAAGGCATTTAGAAGTATTTGCCGCAGGTGTTTAGTTAAAGCAAAAGAACTTTTTTAAATTAATGTTATATTACCACCGTATTGATATCACACCAGCTATGACACCAAATCTTAATTAAAACTATTCGCCTTAAGTAATACAACTGAACTTAGGATTCTACTATTAAAATGTGTAAGAATACTGTAAAATGACATTTATTTTTCAATTTTATGAAACACTCATCTAACAGCAGAACTATTCTTCAATATCCTGATTAAAGACTACATACGAAATATGTAGAATATATAACAGTACCGTCCTATTATCCCACATTATTGACCAAAATATATAGTGGTTAAAGGGCGTTATACCGACTCCTACTGATGAGTCGCCAGTAAGCACGAAACGAATGTGCATGAGATTATAATTTCCGTTCATGCTGCCTTTGGTTTATCCTTCTGGTCACAACTGAACTAATTTGTTACTAGGTTCTCAACACCTAATACATACTTGAAATATGTAGAAGACTTTCGCTGGTTTCCCACGTGAGAACGCTAAAATTATTCTGTCGCCTTTTTCCATTAGTATTGCATAAATTTTAAACCAAATATGCACCACCATTTCCAATACACACACATGTACAACATGACTGGTATTCATATAACCTCCAAATGCAATGAGCCAGTCAGCGTTTTAGATGAATATAGTTTTCTTCAAAATGATACAACAGCACAGCGATTCATTAAATGATAAAAAAAGACAGATTCTCCAATTGGAATATGCATAATGTTACATGTATGACCGGTTTATAGACGAAAGATACAGTCACATAACTACGAATTATTCAAACTTTGATTACCAGGTTCAGAAAATTTCACTCCAGTATTTATTTTTAGTGATGATATTAACAAAACCTGGTTTGATTTTACACTTAACCGTGTAGTGAAATGTCCAATTAGGTATTCAAATATATATCTCACCGTTTTTTGGTTATTCGGCTGACATTTTAGTCCCTCCTTCGAAGTGAAGAGCAATTATTTTACATTCTGATATTTACTCTTGAACTTTATTTGTTTATTTATTAACCACGGCTAACTTTTAATATTATTGCAAACTATATCTAGCATAACAATCGTCTTTTAATTAATCGCTTGCACATATTTCTATATTCTAATAAACAGTTTTTTGCCATTGCTCTGCATAATTCCAAGTGCACACACTGTTCATATGTGTATATTAACCACTCCGTGATCTTAAAAATATGTTTTCGTCTCGAAAAAGAACATACTCAGTTGTTGTACTAACGTGCCACAAAATTTGTCGACAAATACAATGATCAAGGTTTTGATCTTGATATAAACACCTGACTCATTATGTACATACATTTGTCAGTATAAACAAAGTATTGTATATTGGGAAAATAGCAATTCATCTTCCTTATTGCAAACTCATCAGGTACTGTCCAGAATTTGCTGTGGACAGGGCACGAACCTTGGCACTACTTTACTTTACTTTACTGCGGCTGACTCCTTTTGGAGGATAAGCCGGCTCCACATTTTATGGAGTTTCTTGGGAATTTGGTACAAGTGGTGTCCCCTCACCACTCGGCTTTTTGATCGAGGACGCACCTCTAGCCTTTGCACATCCAAGCGCAGTCTGCAAGGCAGCAGTAAGTTGCATGGTTGCCGGTGGCTGTTGAGAGCTCATTCGCCATTCGGAAGTACGGGGTACTGTCCAGGAGTCCATGTAATCCTGTGGCTGTTGAACCCTTTTGTGGCGGGGAACACACGCCGAGTCATGGTGCCGTCGTCGGGCTCATGTGGTATTTTATAGGAGATCCGATTGCCGGTCGGAAATCCACCACGCCCTGGTGACTGGCACGTCTGCTTTTGAATCTGGTGCTCTAACCACTGAGCCACACTGCCGCACACTACATACAATTTTCGGTTTTATACTGAATATTGGAGCTCCAGAGCACCAGATTCAGAAGAAGAATTGCCCAGTTTCGAATCTTGTCTGCGGCAAATTCTAGCCTTTACGTGGTTAGTTCCTCAATAATGACAAAACCGGTCTACTTATTTATACAAACAAATGTATGTACCTAATGGGTCATGTGTATATATCGAGATAGCAGCCTTGATTATTATAATTTTTATCATCGCCCGCGCAACCAATGTTCATTCAATTATATAAAAGTTCACTTGCCGAAACATTTTCGTAAAGGTCCAGCACGAATATCGCATTTATTCATTTAACCACACCAATAAAGATAAAGAAACATCTAGAAATTGTATATTAGTGAGTTAATTAGGATAAAAACTGACTAGGTTAGGCAATAGGTAATAGTTCGTATATTTTACTGGAGCCAATTTAATTAAACAATCAATGATTGCGGGGGAGGTATAGCAATTATTTAATTAAAAATGCGAGCTTAAATATAAACACCAATACCATTGTATTTAACTGGATGCACAACGTAGTTAATCTACCATCGGGCACACGTACTGACGCGTTTCTTCCATCAATCATCATCATCATCATCCGAGCACGACGGCAAACTGACTAGCGAGGATCAAACCGCAATGAGCCAACTAGATATTTTTATAGTCTTCTCTACTATGTGCTATTCAATAAAACACGAAAAATTACCTTCAGAAAATTTAATCTACATCCTAAAACAATTGCACTTAGGATTTCCAAAATAAGTTTCGCCTGATATTCAAATTGATATAAACTTGCCTAGAAACAAACGATATTAACAAATGTTAAGTGGCTACACGAACATAAAATAAGACATTCTTATTCTAAATCTATTGAGCATAGGCAGCAACGCTGTAAACTACGCATGCTAAATTTAGCTACAAAATCTATTTAATAAGCAGTTTCTGTGGTAATAGTAACACAGACACTTTAACTGCTATCGACACGCGCGCATCGCCTTCAATCAAAGATGTAGTCTCTACGCGCAATTACGTCAATGTCAAGACGTAAACATTAGTATTGATTAATTATGACCAACAGCAACTAGTCTTGTTAACTTTAATCAATATTTAAGTCTATATTTACAAGAATGAAAAGTGTAGGTCTTTGTCATTGTAAGTAATTTAGGTGAACGATAGAACTATAATAGGATTTTTAACTTATCCACGAATTTATTTCGTAGGTGGTCGATTAGACCTCTCAGTTCCGCAATAATTCGATAGATCCACATTTCCAATTACACGCAGAGTTCGGCTTCGAGGTGGCTGGGTACTAGTTCGCCCCATCACTTCGAAGGCTTCCACATGATTAGTACTATCGGCTGGAAATAAGGTATGACCTAACCTTGGTTGCATGACGATCTTTCGCTACCTCATTTCCAGTACCATCTTCAGAAATCTAACAACGCACAATGCACTAATCATAAAACCCGATTTAAGCAAACACTTAAATCACGGGAAAAAATTAAATAAACTCTACATTAAATCAGGATCGCGAGCTTGAAATAAACACTAATCCCATTACATTAAACCATTCGTCGAACAACAGTAAGACCACCGTCAGTCGTACGCACTGACGCGTTTCAACCTTCCATGATCATTAACAGAGTATGACGGCAAACTGACTGGCGAGGACAAACCGCAATGCATATTTACGTGAAGCAAAATTAGATATGCAGCTCACACCTCCAGTAGTCCCGCATATGCAAGAATGTATTAGGTGTTGCGAACCTAGTAGCAAATTAGTTCAGTTGTGACCAGAAGGATAAACCAAAGACAGCATGAACGGAAAATATAATCTCATAAACATTCGTTCCGTGTACCGTCCTATTATCCCACATTGTTCACCCAAATATATAGTGGTTAAAGGACGTAATACCGGCTACTACTGATGATTCGCCAATAAGCACGAAACGAATGTGCATGAGACTACACTTTCCGTTTATGCCGTCTTTGGTTTATCCATCTGGTCACAACTGAACTAATTTTTACTAGGTTCGCAACATCTAATACATACTGGCATATATATTAGTACTCCGCAACAAATATTATTTAACAGTTATATATTGAATTCAATTATGTCATCCTTACCGCGAAATGTGATAACTGATATCGATGAAGGCCAGAGTGTATGGTTTAACTGGAGTAAGAGGTGTTCGGAAATTGTTGTAAGTCTCAATTTGGGTGAACTTTAGCATAAATTTATATCCATCAGGTTGGTATCATGTACCGACTCGGAAACCATAGTGTTAGTATCCGGTACTCATCGATTTCAAAAAAGGTATCAGTTACTAAAACAATAGCCATAGTGTTAGTATCCTTTACAGACTCGGTATATATATTATATAGTGTGAGTTAGCATTGAAGTCGCATTGTCGTTGACTTTAGATTATGTTAGCTTCACTATTACAGGTTTACACATTCGTCTAGGAGATTGTACCGTCCTATTATTCCACATTCTTCTACCAAATATATAGTGGTTAAAGGGCGTAATACCGGCTCCTACTGATGAGTCGCCAGTAAGCACGAAACGAATGTGCATGAGATTATACTTTCCGTTCATGCTGCCTTTGGTTTATCCTTCTGGTCACAACTGAACTAATTTGTTACTAGGTTCGCAAAACCTAATACATACTTGCATATATATTAGATCTTCGCAACAAACAGTATTTAACTGTAATATATTGAATTGAATGATGTCATGCTTACCGCGAAATGTGATAACTGATATCGATCAAGGCCAGAGTTTATGGATTTACTGGAGTAACAGGTGTTCAGAAATTGTTGTAATTCTCAATATCGGTGAACTATAGCATATATTGATATCTATCATGTTAGTACCATGTACCTTTTCGGTACCATAATGTTGGTATCGGTTAATGACACAATAGCCATAGTGTTAATATCCTTTACAGACTAGGTGTATATATTATATAGTGTGAGTTAGCGTTAAAATCGCATTGTTGAAGACTTTATATCATGTTAGCTTCACACACACATTCGTCTAGGAGATTGTACCGTCCTATTATCCCACATTCTTCACCCAAATATATAGTGGTTAAAGGGCATAATACCGGCTCCTACTGATGAGTCGCCAGTAAGCACGAAACGAATGTGCATGAGATTATACTTTCCGTTCATGCTGTCTTTGGTGTATCCTTCTGGTCACAACTGAACTAATTTGTTACTGAGTTAGCAACAACTTATACATACCTGCATATATATTAGCTCTCCACAACAAACAGTATTTAACAGTCTCGAATATATTGTACTTTTACTATAATCAAGGTTGCGAAATTGATATAAACACCTTACCCATTAAGTACTTACGTATGTCAGTATAAACTAAGAATTGCATAGTGTAGAAAAGGCAATTCATCCAGTAGACCGGTTTCGTCCTTATTGGCAATTTGCCGCAGACAGGGCTCGAACCTGGGCACGTCTGCTTCGGAATCTGGTGCTCTAACCACTGAGCCACCCTACCGCACACTGCACACAATTTTCAGTCATATACTAACTAATGTAACTCGGTTAGTTTTTCCTCTTTTAGGTGGAGCTCATATGGCATCCATTTAGACCCAAAGTTTCAACGAAGTTCCAATGTTCGTTTAAATACGTTTTACTTGACTGAAAATGTTGGCTTCACAATTTCTATGCAGTCGCGAACATAAACCTTTTGCATCTTTCGTCACATATATTCATGCGCAATACAATTAAACAATCAATGATTGCGCGGGTGGTGGTAAAAATTCTTCAAATGAAGTTTGCGAGCTTGAAATAATCTGTTTCTCCCTCAAGAAAATTTTGAATAGAAAGTTATTTTGGTAATATGTCGAACATATTTTTAGAACATTAAACATTAAATAATCGAACGTATGTTCATTGTGAATAAATAAGCTAATTTCTTGCGTCAACATTTAACAACACAGACATATTTCTTCACAGAAAACTGCCATGGGTTTCCATTTCATTGGGTACGTGATTTGAATTTATTTGCAGCAATCGTGCAAGTGTACCCAGGTTAATAATGCGTAAGAATGTGTGTTTGTGAAGATTTGGGCGGGAAGAAGTAATTTTCGTTGTATTAATGAGTAAGTTATGCTTACTCGACTAGCGTTGAATTAAGTTATTACTAGTATTTAGCTTCATTTGACCATTGAATATGATAATGCTTTTCTCCGCATGTTGCCTGCCATGCAAAATTGCTTAAATCTCTGTTGTATTCTGCTGGTAACTGCGTAAGGCGGGTACACAACAGTAATACTCGAAATTAATCGTGCAGTTTCGAGTATTGCTTATGATGATAATGGATTTTTCTGTGAGTCCTTGGACTTAGATATGTTGCCAGCCAAACTAAAAGAAATCACACGCTCGTCTAATAACAAGCCGCATTTTGGTTGGACTCGTTGAATATCATTGCTGGTGTTGGTTATTCTTTCTCAATCGAATGCGGAAATCATTTTGGTGTTGTTTGAAATAGATGTATATATATATATATATATATATATATATATATATATATATATATATATATATATATATATATATATATATATATATATATATATATATATATATATATATATATATATATATGCTTGTGTGTGTGTTTCGTGTTTCATTTAATGGAAATAATAAATCTGATATATTGATCTAGTGACTCATCAAAAAATTATTCTCAGAAGTTATTGATTATCCTGAAAATGCTACGCATTTCATAAAATACCTTTTTAAGAAATATCACTAGGTTTCATCTAATCAATTGCATTTGTGTTTGTGCAATATTTGTGCTAATGCAAACACGTAAACTTGTAGACAATTAAGGATTTGAAGAGAGTTGGACTGAATTTCGCTATCGATCTTCGCGGCATTCAGTATGCTAAATTTGATTTTTAGTTTTCCATCTGGAGAATTTGCCTCACTAATTCGATTTAACCGTCAGGCCGATCTGAAAGACAAACGCTTCGTCATCATAATATTGTATTCGACTGACTATGAAGCACTAATGCCAAAAAATTCAATTCTAGGATCCAGCAAAATTAGAAGCCGTCGAAACAGCATCAAAAACATTAACAGTAGGAGCTTTCGCACAAACGGCATCCTTACCATCATTTAAGCAGTCAAAATTACACAACCAGTTGATTAATTTATACTTCAATTTACATTATCTGCATTATTAACAGTGGGACACAACTTAGCGCATGATCGATGTTGCCTGGCAAACAATATGCGGAGTAAAATCATTGTTTTATACAATATTTAAAAATTGGAGTCTGATTAAAAGAACGCCCCAGAGAGAAATAAGAAATATTAAGTATGTATTAGGTGTTGCGAACCTAGTAACAAATTAGTTCAGTTGTGACCAGAAGGATAAACCAAAGGCAGCATGAACGGAAAGTATAATCTCATGCACATTCGTTTCGTGCTTACTGGCGACTCATCAGTAGGAGCCGGTATTACGCCCTTTAACCACTATATATTTTGGTCGAAGAATGTGGGATAATAGGACGGTACAATCTCCTAGACGAATGTGTAAACCTGCAATAGTGAAGCTAACATCATCTAAAGTCAACGACAATGCGACTTCAACGCTAACTCACACTATATAATATATATACCGAGTCTGTAAAGGATACTAACACTATGGCTATTGTGTTAGTAACCGATACCAACATTATTGTACCGAAAAGGTACACGGTACTAACACTATGGTTTCCGAGTCGGAACATGGTACCAACATGATGGATATCAATTTATGCTAAAGTTCACCGAAATTGAGAATTACAACAATTTCTGAACACCTGTTACTCCAGTAAATCCATACACCCTGGCCTTGATCGATATCAGTTATCACATTTCGCGGTAAGCATGACATCATTCAATTCAATATATAACAGTTAAATACTGTTTGTTGCGGAGAACTAATATATATGCAAGTATGTATTAGGTGTTGCGAACCTAGTAACAAATTAGTTCAGTTGTGACCAGATTATACTTTCCGTTCATGCTGCCATTGGTTTATCCTTCTGGTCACAAATGAACTAATTTGTTACTAGGTGTAAACAATAATTGATTGCGCGGGTGGTGGTAACAATTCTTTAAATCAAGTTTGCGTGCTTGAAGTAAACACCAATCCCATTGTATTTAACCAGTCATCGAACAACATAACAAAACTACCGCCAGCCGCAACGCACTGACGCGTTTCGACCTTCCATGATCATCATCAGAGTACGACGGCAAACTGACTATCGAGGATCAAACCGCATTGAATATATATGGAAATCAAATTTAGATATGCGGCTCTCACCTCTAGCAGTCTTGCATACATTGAACTTGACTGGAAATGTCGGCTGCACAATTTCTATGCAGTCACGAACATTAACTGTTTGCAGCTTTCGCCACATATACATATATAGGCAATACAATTTAAACAATAATTGATTGCGCGGGTGGTGGTAACAATTCTTTAAATCAAGTTTGCGTGCTTGAAGTAAACACCAATCCCATTGTATTTAACCAGTCATCGAACAACATAACAAAACTACCGCCAGCTGCAACGCACTGACGCGTTTCGACCTTCCATGATCATCATCAGAGTACGACGGCAAACTGACTATCGAGGATCAAACCGCATTGAATATATATGGAAATCAAATTTAGATATGCGGCTCTCACCTCTAGCAGTCTTGCATACATTGAACTTGACTGGAAATGTCGGCTGCACAATTTCTATGCAGTCACGAACATTAACTGTTTGCAGCTTTCGCCACATATACATATATAGGCAATACAATTTAAACAATAATTGATTGCGCGGGTGGTGGTAACAATTCTTTAAATCAAGTTTGCGTGCTTGAAGTAAACACCAATCCCATTGTATTTAACCAGTCATCGAACAACATAACAAAACTACCGCCAGCTGCAACGCACTGACGCGTTTCGACCTTCCATGATCATCATCAGAGTACGACGGCAAACTGACTATCGAGGATCAAACCGCATTGAATATATATGGAAATCAAATTTAGATATGCGGCTCTCACCTCTAGCAGTCTTGCATACATTGAACTTGACTGGAAATGTCGGCTGCACAATTTCTATGCAGTCACGAACATTAACTGTTTGCAGCTTTCGCCACATATACATATATAGGCAATACAATTTAAACAATAATTGATTGCGCGGGTGGTGGTAACAATTCTTTAAATCAAGTTTGCGTGCTTGAAGTAAACACCAATCCCATTGTATTTAACCAGTCATCGAACAACATAACAAAACTACCGCCAGCTGCAACGCACTGACGCGTTTCGACCTTCCATGATCATCATCAGAGTACGACGGCAAACTGACTATCGAGGATCAAACCGCATTGAATATATATGGAAATCAAATTTAGATATGCGGCTCTCACCTCTAGCAGTCTTGCATACATTGAACTTGACTGGAAATGTCGGCTGCACAATTTCTATGCAGTCACGAACATTAACTGTTTGCAGCTTTCGCCACATATACTATATAGGCAATACAATTTAAACAATAATTGATTGCGCGGGTGGTGGTAACAATTCTTTAAATCAAGTTTGCGTGCTTGAAGTAAACACCAATCCCATTGTATTTAACCAGTCATCGAACAACATAACAAAACTACCGCCAGCTGCAACGCACTGACGCGTTTCGACCTTCCATGATCATCGTCAGAGTACGATTCGTGCAGACCGACATTTCCAGTCAAGTTCAATCCGTATGCAAGACTGCTAGAGGTGAGAGCCGCATATCTAAATTTGATTTCCATATATATTCAATGCGGTTTGATCCTCGATAGTCAGTTTGCCGTCGTACTCTGATGATGATCATGGAAGGTCGAAACGCGTCAGTGCGTTGCAGCTGGCGGTAGTTTTGTTATGTTGTTCGATGACTGGTTAAATACAATGGGATTGGTGTTTACTTCAAGCACGCAAACTTGATTTAAAGAATTGTTACCACCACCCGCGCAATCAATTATTGTTTAAATTGTATTGCCTATATATGTATATGTGGCGAAAAGCTGCAAACAGTTAATGTTCGTGACTGCATAGAAATTGTGCAGCCGACATTTCCAGTCAAGTTCAATGTATGCAAGACTGCTAGAGGTGAGAGCCGCATATCTAAATTTGATTTCCATATATATTCAATGCGGTTTGATCCTCGATAGTCAGTTTGCCGTCGTACTCTGATGATGATCATGGAAGGTCGAAACGCGTCAGTGCGTTGCAGCTGGCGGTAGTTTTGTTATGTTGTTCGATGACTGGTTAAATACAATGGGATTGGTGTTTACTTCAAGCACGCAAACTTGATTTAAAGAATTGTTACTAGGTTCGCAACACCGTCCTATTATCCCATATTCTTTACCAAAATATATAGTGGTTAAAGTGAGTAATACCGGCTCCTACTGATGAGTCGCCAGTAAGCACGAAACGAATGTGCATGAGATTATACTTTCCGTTCATGCTGCCTTTGGTTTATCCTTCTGGTCACAACTGAACTAATTTGTTACTAGGTTCGCAACACCTAATACATACTTGCATATATATTAGTTCTCCGCAACAAGCAGTATTTAACTGTAATATATTGAATTGAATGATGTCATGCTTACCGCGAAATGTGATAACTGATATCGATCAAGGCCAGAGTGTATGGATTTACTGGAGTAACAGGTGTTCAGAAATTGTTGTAATTCTCAATTTCGGTGAACTATAGCATAAATTGATATCCATCACGTTGGTACCATGTTCCGACTCGGAAACCATAGTGTTAGTACCATGTACCTTTCGGTACAATAATGTTGGTATCGGTTACTAACACAATAGCCATAGTGTTAGTATCCTTTACAGACTCGGTATATATATTATATAGTGTGAGTTAGCGTTGAAGTCGCATTGTCGTAGACTATATGATGTTAGCTTCACTATTGCAGGTTTACACATTCGTCTAGGAGATTGTACCGTCCTATTATTCCACATTCTTCACCAAATATATAGTGGTTAAAGGGCGTAATACCGGCTCCTACTGATGCGTCGCCAGTAAGCACGAAACGAATGTGCGTGAGATTATACTTTCCGTTCATGCTGTCTTTGGTTTATCCTTCTGGTCACAACTGAACTAATTTGTTACTAGGTTCGCAACACCAGCTTATTGTGTGAGTTTTATTTAAATTTATTTATTAAAATCCTGTGGATTGTTTGGTTAGATACTTGCGTGTTGGTGTTTGTCTCTGTGAGCTAAAGAGTTATTTTCTGTGTACTGTTTAATATTACTTTATAACAGTTAAATACTGTTTGTTGCGGAGAGCTAATATATACGCAAGCTGGTGTCATTTTGACGCAATAAACTGAGAGCAATCTACTGTCGTATTTCAAATTAGTACATTATTTCATGATAATCATACGCTCAATGCACCTACTTCTAAATAAATACTACTTCTAAAGCCCAAGACGAATGACGCCATCAAGGTTATATATATATATATATATATATATATATATATATATATATATATATATATATATATATATATAAATTTCAGTGTAAACTGAGCATTGAATGAGATAGTTCATCAAGTAGACCGGTTACTTTCCGATTAGTAACTTATTAAGTATTTGCTATATTTTGCTGCGACTGCATCTCGAACCAGGGTCCTTTGCTTCGGAGTTTTTTAATTATGTACTTTACTTTCCTAGCCGCATACAACTCGCATTTTTTTATGTAATAGCGTAAAGTTTGGTAGCCTTCTATTCAGTCTGAGCTTCTGTGGCATCTACTTAGCCGCTCTCGTGCTGTCATTATGCGGCATACATTATGATGTGCATGTAGTGTGCACAAGTGTGGTGCAATGAACGTTTGTCCCGGTACGTGCTCGTGACGCCGCAAATTCTGTCAAGTACTTCAACAGATCTCGTCAAGGACGAAACAGGCCTAATTGACGAACTGCTTTTGCTGACTCGTCTAATTCCACAGGTGGTATTGTGTCTGTTCTATAAGGAAAAATAGGGGTTGGCTTTTATATATTTATGGCGAAAGCACAACATTCGAGCTACACTTAAAGGAAAGGTTAAACAAAACTTTTGTCGGTATGTAACTTCAAATTGCATGTAGTATGCAGCACGGATTGCACAGTGGATAGTGTCCTAGACTACGCAGTAAATGTGCCTCGATTCTAGTCCCGTCTGAAGGAAATTCTGTCCAGTAATTTTTGAAGAGGTTCTTATAAGAAATAGCGATCACACAAAATGCCTCGACTAGCTGATGCAATGATTTTTATACTGGGAGTATATATATATATATATATATATATATATATATATATATATATATATATATATATATATATATAATAAAATCCTGCTAACGAAAAATATAAATTTCCATATTACTTAGCACTAGAATTTAGTATGCGTCTCAGACTGGAAGCGAATCAGTTTTCACGTCCACGATTAATTATGAACAGTACTTGATGTGTTCGCAATAAGAATCAAAACCGGTCTACCAGTTGAATTTCATGTGTGATGCAATATTGAGTTCATACTGACATTATCAATTATATATATATATATATATATATATATATATATATATATATATATATATATATATGCGTGTGTGTTTCTGCGAAGTGGATTGAAAATGTACATTGCACGAGCTAGTGAATGATATATATCCATTAGTACGATTTAATGCCCATTGAGCAATCATAAATAATCAGGCAAGTAGTTAAATCTGGTGAACTAATTACGATACCAAAGCTTCGTGATTAACGTAAGTTTAAGTAACAAAACAAATTGCTGTTCATATATATCACAATCAGGTTTGAAGAAATCAGTTTTTTCTTTATAAATAAAATTATTACGTTTAGACTACCTGCATAGGTTTCATTTTTTATTATTTTGTTTCCTCTGGTGTGTATGTAAGGTAAGTAATGAACTGGTGTTTTGAATATGCAGTAGTGTCGCATTCAAGTACGTCTTAAATTTACTGCAACCTAACATTGTTAATTTACCAAATTCTCAATAGAGACTTCAATGAATAAAGAACCCTAACCTAAAAAACACAAACGTCGGTCCAGAGAAATCGCCTCTAGCAACACACAAACACAGAGACAAAATCGTAGGTAAATCTATATATCATTGCAACCCTACTTTTTAACCTTAGGACATTGTTTACAATAATATGCAGCATTCAATAACTAACTCATATTCGTAAACTAGTTTACATAGAAAAGCGTAAAAATTAGAACTGAAGCATAAATCTACTTTAATTTAGATGTGCTTCGAAATTGATCGTACAATAGATTTAACTTAAATTATTCAATCGATTTTCCTAAAACGAATTTAATGTATAATGTGGAATAAGAAATGTTTACGTTACTCAAATGGATAAATCAGAAAAGATTACAGTAGTTTTCCAGAGGTAGAAATTATCTAATCTTCGGTCTTTAGAGTTTAGTGGTTATTTTTAATCATTTAAATTGTCAAATAAAATATTAACCTAATTAAAAGGAAACACTTATAACTTCGAACCTCAACATCAAAATTGAAGAAATCAGCACAGAGATAACAAATTATCAACATTACTTTTATGTCACAATACCCATTAACAATTTCCAAATTTTATACATCAATAAGCAGCTGCGAAAACATAACTGTGTTAGAATGATAAATATAATATATTTCACGTAATCGTAGAAATTCGGCGCTTAATAAATTACATGGATAGGGTCAATTACAAAAGTTTGGAATTAGAGCCTAAAAGGTAACTACGCATGTCAAGCTTTCATTAGAAAATAACAGGAAGACATGCTTGAAGTCCTAACCAGAGCTCGCTTAATAATTCTTCTTTCAAATAACTGAAAACGGTAGAAGATATATAAGAATATCAAAATTAGTAAAATAAAACTATTTACCTTTATTACACAAAAAAGGAACGATTTAAAATTCTTTTGGTTTTATTCTATAAATTATATAAAAATATCTACTTTAGTCAATTAAAATTATTGGTAACCTGTTAAATCATACGTGAGTAATTTAAATTCTTATGAATCTAGGCAGCTTTTTCGATATTGACAGCAAAATGTTTGAAGCTCAGAAAATGTAATAAATCATTTAAATATTGTTAGAATTATTTAGAAAGGTTGACTATGATCTTCTTCATGCTTAAATATCAATATTTATTGCGACAGATTACGAAGTAAATTATATTATTAACATAACAATCGAAATTTTTATAGGGAATTAGATAAATATAAAGCATAACATTGCTTACATTATTAAACCTTTCTCAATATAAAATTTTCTTAATTATTTCATTTTAACCAAAGCAAAAAAGCCGAAATTAGTTAATAACCATTATAAAAAGCAAGAACGATTTTTTCCGATTAAAGAACTTACCAACAAAAGAAAAGTTGGCTTTTATCCCACAGTTACGAAACAATAGTAAAATCTGGAACAAAGTTTATGATATTCCACGTAGCTAAATTTTACTTTATTTGTGAAAGACTTTTGCTCAGCTGCAAGTCTATATATACCAACGTTTTCACTGTAACAGCGAATCACACGCATGATATATATATATATCATATATATATATATATATATATATATATATATGAGTTTGTATGAGAGAGAGAGAGCTATGGATAGAAATCATGCGGAATGTGTAAAATGACTCAATCATTCCAAATAATGGTTTAATATAAACTAAGTTCAATGAATACACAGTACAATTCATTGTTTTTCACAATTCGTTTGCATAGCATTCATTTTGGCCAAATAAATTATGCAAATCACGCTTAAGAATAAGGTTCAAATGCAATTGTCATACAGGCTGAAATCTAAAATTGCTATCGTTCTTAATATGCTTAAAGCTTTATTCTTGGACAGCCCACCCAACGATATAAACGAAAATGAAGAAAACTCTTTTGTTAAGAAAAGCCCACACATTGTCTGTGTATAACTTGACAAATATTGTTTTCCTTTATAACATACTTTTTCTACACACCAATAAAATCAATGCGTTATGCTGTTATATATAGAGCCTACAGATTGACAGGGAATAAAAAGTTTTGCTATGCTCTAAGCAATGAGATGGTGCTGCTACTCTACTGTACATTCAAGATAGGTTTTCAATACGTAGGCCACGTTGATGGTGGTCTTTGCTTGCTGTTCGCACAATTTTCTTATTTCTTGGAATCTCTGCCAGATCATGGAACTTTTTCCTCAAGACATCTGATATGCGCGTTAAATCCATAGAATTAATTACATTTTAACTTTATTGTACTAGATGATTTAGAGAAATTAAAATGCTCATAATGAAAACCGTGAAATGCTACATTTAGAAAACAATTAATCCTTCTGGAATTGCAATCCCTCAACTCTTAATAACAGCATGATATGCAATAGTAAATCTGTAGCCAATAATTCCATGGAGAAAGTACATCAATAACTTTATTGCGTCGAGAAATTTTACATTGTCAAAAAGCTTAATAGGATATGATAGTTCAAATTTGCGGACTTACAATAAATACCACTTCAGCTAAACATCGCGGAAATATTTGCAAAAATGGTAAAAACTGTAAACATTAAAAATAAGATTTTACCATATTGCACCCATTTTTTATGTAAATTATGGTTGCGAGCTTGATACAAACACTAATCCCATTATGTTTACATCTAGTAGTATAAACAAAACATTGTATAGTGTAGAAAAGACAATCCATCCAGTAGACCGGTTCCGTTCCTATTGGGAATTCGTCTTTACTGTCTAGAATTTGCCGCACAGTGCTCGAAACTGAGCACGCAAAAGAATTAAAGGTCGTTCATCATTGTGCCCTGATTCGAGCCCAGTCGGCGATATATTTCTGGAAATAAGTGACGAGTTCTTAATAAGTACGAAACTGGTCTACGGAACGAGTTGTCTTTTTGAACACTAAACGGTGCTTGTTTTATGCTGTCAAATTTATAAATAATTGGACTGTTTTTATATCAAGCTAGCAACCTTGATTTAAATAAACGTATTATACATAACGTTTTTATCTGCATTTAATTAGTTATCAATACAAGCATATATATATATATATATATATATATATATATATATATATATATATATATATATATATCCCATTATGTATACATTCGTTTGTATAAACCAAGCATTTTATAATGTAGAAAGACAATCCATCCAGTAGATTGGTTTCGTTCCTATTTGGAATTCTTCTGTACTGCTCAGAATATATATATATATATATATATATATATATGAGAGAGGAGAGAGAGAAAGAAATAGAGATAGAGAAGTTAACGCACCTTTATGCATTTCAGTTTATTTTAATTATTTCCTTTTATTTTCGATAAAAATATTCTGAATTTAAATGAACCTTGGTTTGGAGGCGATGATAACAATTAGTTAAATCAAGGTTGCGATCGTGATATAAACACCTGTCTCATTGTGTACATAAATTTGTAAGTATAAACTAAGAATTGTATAATGTAGAAAATGTGTCGAGTTCCCAATAGGGAAAAAACCGGTCTACTGGATAAGTTTCCGTTTCTACAATATACGATGCTTAGTTAATACTGACAAATGTTTGTACATAATGGGACAGGTGTTTATATCAAGCTCGCAACCTTGGTTTACTTAATATTCTGATTTTTTTAAATTAAAATGGTGCTAACTAGTTTACAAAGCATAATCAGACCACCACCAGTAGCACTGAGCTCTTGAAGGGGCTCCTCTTTGTATCATCTTTTTATATCAAGATTTCGAACTTAAACTAAACAACAATGTTTCTTATTTTATTGTCAATCATCAAAGCAAGACGACACATTGACTAAAAGGAATTAGACAAAATTGCATGTTAAATGTATAATACTACATAATTGTGACCAGGAAAGGCTTAAATCCGAAAGTATTTGTAATTGACGGCAGTCTTCTCTTTGTACGACTGGTGTAAACATTGAATTTGTTTATTAAAAGTCCATAAACTAGATTTGAATAGCAATATTTAATGGTTTAATTAAAGAAAAATAACGCAACACCAACTACGAAATTGAAACATACGACAGAATATTTCAATCTGTGCAGGTTTTAGTCGCGTTTGTCCATCATCAAGAACAACGAAAAAACCATTAAACAAGTGTGCTTAGAATGCACAAGCTTTATTTGAATGAAAATTAGTCGGAATAAGTGGGAAAGCGCCTTTGTCCAGAGAAAGTGATGACACAAGTTACGCTGCCAAGCATTATGAGTTTAAGTCTCTCATGAAATCGATCAATAGTCAAGGCCATCATAAAAGCACAGACAAATTGAGAATTCAGTAGGAGTGACTGTCGGTAGTTTCACTATCTTTTGCGACTGGATAAACACAATGGGATTTGGGCTTATAACAAGCTGGCAAACTTGAGTTAAAGAATTGTTCTCACCACCCACGCAATAAAAGCTTGTTTAATTGCCTAACTTACATACATGCAGCCGACATTTCCGGTCAAATTAATTTATGCCAGACTACTCGAGGTGTGTGCAGCATATCTAATTTTGCTTTCCTAATTTTTGCATTGGGGTATAATCCTCGCTTGTCAGCTTATCGTTGTACTCTGGTGATGATCATGGAATATTAAAATGCATCAGAACGTGTGACTGACGGTAGCTATGCTGTTTAAATTGTCAAATATAATTTGATTTTTGTTTATATCAAGCTTTGCACTATAAATTTAAAGAAAAAAATTGAGATGAATTTTTATTAAGGAATGACTATTTTATTAAGTTTTATTCATCTATGTGTGGTAGAGCGGCTCTGTTGTTAGATCAACTGAATCCGAAGCAGATGCGCCCAGATTTGAGTCCAGTCGGCTGAAATATTCTGGGTAGAACTTAAAGAAGTTTGAAACCGGTCTCCTGAATGAATTGCCTCGTCTACATTAAACATTGCTTAGTTTATACATCAAGATCGCAACCATGATTTATATAATTATTATCACCACCATCGCAAGCAATGTTCGTATGCTAGTAACTAGCTTTTTCTTATATTGCATGCATCTCTATCTCGCTCTATTTATAATAAATAAATTTTTATAAAACCTAAGTTAGTGCAGAATAGAAAATTACACGTTATGCGCGGCTTGAGTGGCGCACTTAATTAAATGAAAATTTGTGCAGCAAATCTGCACCTGTTTGAGCCTCACTCGTGAGTGTGCAACGAGGACAAAGATTATGCAACTGATGAAGTTTCTTTTGTTAATTTATGTTATGCTTTCTGTACTGTCAACATATACGTAATCATATCTCCCCAGTTTACTCAAATTAAATAAACATCCATAACTTTTAAAGTGATAATATGAATTATATGAAGTCCACATATTTTTTTCTAACATGTTTAGATAACGGACCAATGGATTTATCTAAATTCCTATTATAGTTAGTAACAAGCATTTTGCGTGAGTACGACTGTCTGTAAACTCCAATTTAGAGTATGCATTCTAACTTAAATTAAAGTTAGATATGACAATATTTTTAGCCGACGCGCACACACACATACACCAAAAATCATTTATGTTAATTTTAAGCTTTATTGCATATTTTAAAGTATGGATTTCATTAGTTGCTTACATAACAAAGAGCCATAGACACTACAACCTGTAGCGTTAAAATGAACTCTCCTGCAACTAAAGAAGTAACATTGTCGTTATCTTTATAAGAAATATATAATAATACAATCGTTTCTGTGAGAGCTGTTATCATTCTTCTGTCCTGCATGAAAAAGCCTGAGGGAAAGTGAGGAGACAGGTTACATATGACGCTAACTCCTTTCTACCGGAGCACAGTGTTTTTTTTAAATGTAACACAGTGGATTGTCTTTGCCTTCCGTCAAGTGTCCTAATAAAAAAGCCATAGACTTACAGTTATTTGGTCTCGTTACATACTTGACCATATATTTTCAATATGCCGTAGTCTTTAATTATTTATGCATGTAATTTCTAGCCAAATATATTTTATTTAGTAAACAATGGTTATGCTTATATATATATATATATATATATATATATATATATATATATATATATATATATATTCTAATATGCTTGGATTGTACTTTTCTTAGTTCGTCCATATGATTCTTTTTTAATGATTTCGCTGCCTTTGTAACTTTTTCTGTATTTTCTGAATGGTATGCTTGTGTAATTAGACATTATATATATATATATATATACTCATATATATATATATATATATATATATATATATATATATGTTCCGTATGCAAATGGTTTTGATACTAGTTTTTTATAACTGAGTACACGAAGATGTATTTGATTTACCATAAAATAATACAATAAAAAATTCAATAATTTGTATTTCAATATCCTATAAGGCTATAGAAAACTTGGTTTTGCGACAGTCTGCAATCATTTAATTTGTCATTCATGGATCACATGTAATCTATATCTTTCTGAGGCATCTAAGGTAGCATAATTTGGAAAAAATGAGTCCAACACAGGATTGGCCGTATGAGTACTAATAAAGTAAATAAATTTAAACATTTTGGTGCCGTAAAATCACTATACTTCTAGAAATTAATAACCACTTTATTAATTATGATTAACTTTATAAAAGAAAGTTGTATTTAAATTTCAATAAAACCAAAAGCATTAGTCTCGTAGATGCATTTGACTCCTGCTTGATGGATGCAACATTTAGAGTCCCCAAATACACCAAGTGCTTCAGAATATTTTGTTATATATTGTATGAACGTCCATTTGTCCCATATTATTTGAACAATTATGTTAAAAAACGATAATGCAGCTGAGTGGCTCAGTGGTTATAGCAACAGATTCAGAAGCAGACGTGCCCAGGTTTGAGTCCTGTCTGCGGAAAATTCTTTGCAGTACGTGATGAGTTCTCAATAAGGACGAAACCAGTCTACTGGATGAATTGCTATTTTCTGCATTATACAATGTTTCGTCTGTAATGACAAATGTATGTACATAATGGGTCATATGTTTATATAATGATCGCAACCTTGATTTAAAATAATACGTTGTGGATGTTTGGTATATTGCTACTGATGAGTGGCTTAGAAGCACGAAGTTCACCCTTCATTAAGCTGGCAAGGGGTTGTTAACAATGGACTTGGAATTTTATCGTCGCTCCTATATAGGCATCTATGCCACGCTTGCCGGCAACTTATAAGTACCCACGAAACCAACTATATTTTTCTTGAAAAGTTGTAGGGCAATTAGATTTTTAGATGTTCTATTTTTACGTATATACAAGCATCAGTAGAGCAAAATTGAAATGAAGCTATTCGCAGGAAATTTTCAAAGAATGTGTATGCACAATTTGTAGCCACGGTGTAAAGTTTGGCGACACCATGGTTTTAAACAAAATGGAAATACAATTTAAACAATAATTGATTGCGCGGCTGGTGGTAACAATGCTTTAAATCAAGTTTGCGTGCTTGAAGTAAACACCAATCCCATTGTATTTAACCAGTCATCGAACAACATAACGCAGCTGGCGGTAGTTTTGTTATGTTGTTCGATGACTGGTTAAATACAATGGGATTGGTGTTTACTTCAAGCACGCAAACTTGATTTAAACAAAATGGAAATACAATTTAAACAATAATTGATTGCGCGGCTGGTGGTAACAATGCTTTAAATCAAGTTTGCGTGCTTGAAGTAAACACCAATCCCATTGTATTTAACCACTCGTCGAACAACATAACAGCTGGCGGTAGTTTTGTTATGTTGTTCGATGACTGTTTAAATTCAATGGGATTGGTGTTTACTTCAAGCACGCAAACTTGATTTAAACAAAATGGAAATACAATTTAAACAATAATTGATTGCGCGGGTGGTGGTAACAATTCTTTAAATCAAGTTTGCGTGCTTGAAGTAAACACCAATCCCATTGTATTTAACCACTCGTCGAACAACATAACAGCTGGCGGTAGTTTTGTTATGTTGTTCGCTGACTGGTTAAATACAATGGGATTGGTGTTTACTTCAAGCACGCAAACTTGATTTAAACAAAATGGAAATACAATTTAAACAATAATTGATTGCGCGGCTGGTGGTATTGCAGCTAACATCATCCTATTTGTCTGATTCGCCGAACAACATAACAGCTGGTGGTAGTTTTGTTAAGGCGTTGTTCGATGACTGGCTAAATTCAATGGATTTGGTGCTACCTAAGCACGCAAACTTGATTTAAAACAAATGGAAATACAATTTAAACAATAAATGCTTGTAATACTTTAGTTCAGTAGCGTGCTTGAAGTAAACACCAATCCCATTGTATTTAACCACTCGTCGAACAACATAACAGCTGGCGGTAGTTTTGTTATGTTGTTCGATGACTGGTTAAATTCAATGGGATTGGTGTTTACTTCAAGCACGCAAACTTGATTTAAACAAAATGGAAATACAATTTAAACAATAATTGATTGCGCGGGTGGTGGTAACAATTCTTTAAATCAAGTTTGCGTGCTTGAAGTAAACACCAATCCCATTGTATTTAACCACTCGTCGAACAACATAACAGCTGGCGGTAGTTTTGTTATGTTGTTCGATGACTGGTTAAATACAATGGGATTGGTGTTTACTTCAAGCACGCAAACTTGATTTAAAGAAAATGGAAATAAACACGTTTTAATTGCTTACCAATTAGAAAATGGCCTGAGGCTCTGGCCTTGATCGACATTAGCTTTCACATTTTCATGCTAATCATAGCACTGTTCGATAAAATATATGATGTGGTTGAGGCGTAGTGCCAGCGCCTAATGATAAGTCCACTGCACACTACTGCAGGTTAACACATTCGTCTAGGAGACTGTACCGTCCTATTATTCCACATTCCTCGACCAAAATGTATAGTGGGTAAAGGGCGTAATACCGGCTCCTACTGATGAGTCGCCAGTAAGCACGAAACGAATGTGCATGAGATTATACTTTCCGTTCATGCTGCCTTTGGTTTATCCTTCTGATCACAACTGAACCTTTTATATCGTATGTAATATTTAGTACATAATTTTACATTTCTTTCGTACGAAAATGTATATGGAGTATTACAATCCAATTATATTGTCGGTTTTCGAAGTGGAGCTGGTTCCTACTTATTTGTGGCGTGTAACGAAAAACACATGCATTATGAGATTAAAAATCCGTAATTCATGCTGTCTTTCGTTTAAACTTCTGTTTTAGTATGATTTAATTTTTTATTAGGAACGCATTGTCTTAATTTCCACATAAAATTCAAATTCCAGGAATAGATCAGACAATCCAATTTCTTTTGGTTTAACTGACAATTTTCTGTTATTAGATTTGAGATTCTTCTAGAGGTGACTTAGATTATAAGGCGACTGGAATTCCACCGATGTGAAAATATCTTTTATATTGCCTCTTAAGTCAATTATGATTTGCGGCAAGAAATTTATTTATTTTTTACGTGTTACGGCTTCAATGCTGTACTGCCTAAATGGGTCTCCAATCACGAATATATTGGCCAATGTATAGTTAATGTTTGTAATTCCGACTCTATAGCGAAAAATGAAGTTTCCGTTCAAAGACGATTACTATGTGGAGAAGTTATCGCCTCGAATCTTTAAATGTGCCTCTTTTGGCTCTATTCGGCGTCACAAATTAAGTAACAGGTCAACGGTTCGTATTCAACTTTTCTCGCATTCAATTTCGGTGATATAATATGCTCCACGTAATAAGAGTGAAGAACTGGTTTAGAATATTCCTACCATTTATGCGCCTTACCGTTTAGAATGTTGCCAGCGACAAGTATTTTGGTGTCGACTCATTTATTATTATCAATTAGCCAAATTTTGATCATTAATAAAGCACCTTTTTATAAAGTTATCGGGATTATCTATCAGAGTGCATTTTAAAACCCGTTCAATCGTGTAGTCCCGCCATTTTTTTCATTTTGCCTCGTTAGATACAAATTCGAGGTCTCAAGATATACCCCTTTCAGATTAGCAACTTCTTAATTTTAGAGCAAACCAAATTCGACTAATTATTCAACTTATTGCACATCAGTGTAGTTGATAAACTATTTTGTCATTAGAACAACAATTGAATGCATAAGATGATTTCAGCGTCCTAATTCTCGACATTAGTAACAATTTAATCAACATCATCAAATTGGGCAACGGGATATAAGTTACCACAGTAGCCTAAACACAATTTTTGGTGTTTCATTTTAAAAAGATTTTACACACTTTGTCTCAATTGCAATGATTTTGATCAAAATAATCTTACATTCTATGTGGAGACACGTGCTGCAATGCTTTCATTTAAGTCGTTAAATAAGATTTATTTTGGTAGATTTTTCAGCAATTTCCTTGACATTTGTTTAAATGCGCTAGAAATGCACTGACAGAAAATATACCTTAAATTAATTTTTTTCTGTGGAATATGACGAAATGAGGACTTATTTATATTTTAATAATAGCCCTATGTCCCCTTCAGATATCTGCGTTTCTTTGTATTTAATACCATGAAATAAACCCACGTGATATGCGTTTAAATAGCTCATTTCACGTTTATTTTGCGCATTCCAAATTTTAAAAACGGCCTAAAATAGGAGTAACAATATCTTATTGAACGATCTATAAACTTTAAAACAATTGTTGATGCCTTCCACTTACCAAGTGGCTAGCACTAGGACGTAGTCAACATTCCAAAGCTCAAGAAAATGGATTAAGCGTTATTTGTATTTTATTTGATAAACTTTTCCCTATTGATTGGACGTGTAAAGCGAAAGGTATAAGCTATGTCGTGTGCTTTTGTTTGTCTGTGCGTGTGCATTTTCTAGAAGGCGCGTAAACTTTGAATAATGAATATTTTGAAGGCTGTAATATGCATTCATTTAATTTAATGACACTGAACCTTTTAGTATATGCCTTATTTTATAAAATTTTCTAGCATCGATTTCAATCAATCGATAAATTGGATTGTGAAGTCTTTAAAAATGAATCGAACGCTATCTTCAAAATCAGCATTTCATTCGCGCGTCTGGCAACAGTGTGGTATCATCTATTGAATGCTGATGTATTGCAGTATTTTCGGTCCGTCTACCAGTCAGGTGTCAAAATCGATTATTTGCTATTCAAAGGGATATTTCATTCAAAACATATTTTTTAATAAATAGTTTCTAAATTAGAAATCAATGCTGCGCGAATAGTTAGACAACTTATTTGGTGTTTATCTTAAGCTCGAAATCGTGATTTAAAGAATAGTTATCACCATCTGTGTAATCAATTATTGCGCAAATAAAGCCCTTTATCTTAAGCATCTGGCAACTGAGCTGAATACACAAAAGCGACTCTGAAATGATACTAAATTCGAATTTCTAATAATCCTCAAATACGACGATAAAATTCGACTGTATCCGCGAACAACAACCGTCTATCGAACCAGAATCATAAATCATTCAAAGGTTCTGACCGAAATTAAGTAGAAACAGCAAAAATTAGTAAATCACTTTTATCAATATTAAAGCCTGAAACTTTATAGATGGAAGAACGATTAATTATTTACAATCGCTTTGTTGTTGCCAAGCTGAACAGCAAAACTTAAAGGAAAACGACATGACGGTTAAAAATAGGGAAAGCACCCACACAAAAAGAGTTAAATAGGCAAAAACTTATCTAGAACACAAACTATCGATACAATTGTAGAGGCATTCAGCATTGTTTTTTACACACTAAGAATCCTCCCTTCCTGCACACAAACACAGGCTCGAAAATATTCAGAAGTCGACATATAATTAATCACACAAATGTAAACCATGACATTCATATCTTAAGAAATGAATTTTTGTTATTGACACTTCACGAAATCACCTGGATAATTCGCACACGGTCACACCTTCGATAATGTAATAGGTCTGTTCCTAAAACATATATGTATATATATATATATATATATATATATATATATATTTATTTATTTATTTATTTATTTATTTATAACCCGTCAGACAAGCGTCAACAAACATTCGATCGGATTAAACATTAATTGATTACTCGGGTGGTGGTAAAAATATGTGAGCTTGAAGTAAACACCAATCCCATTGTATTTAACCAGGGGTCGAAAAACATAACAAAGCTACCGACAGTCGCACGCACTGACGTGTTCCGACGTTCCATGCTCATTATCAGAATACAACAAAAAACTGACTAGTGATGATCAATCCTCATTGCATATATATATAGAAAACATGCGGCTATCACCTCTAGAAGTCTTGCATACATTATACTAGACTGCAAATGTCGGCTGCACAATTCCTATGCAGTCACCACATATTCATACTTAATAAATTTTAACAATCAATGGTTGCGTGGGTGGTGATAACAATTAGTTAAATCAAGTTTGCGAGTTTGAAATAAACAGTAATTCAGTTGTATTTAACCAGTCGTTGAATAACATAGCTATACTACCGCCAGTCGCATACAATGACGCGTTTCGACCTCCTATAATCATAATATCTAATTTTGCTTTCCATACATATGCTTTGTGGTTTGATCCGCGCTAGTCAGTTTGCCGTCGTAGTGTGATGATGATAATGGAAGGTCGAAGGGCGTCAGTAGGTCTGACTGGCGGTAGTTTAGATATGTTGTTCGAAGAGTGGTTAAATACAATGCGATTGGTGTTTAATTTAATCTCGCATAATTTATTTAAAGAATTGTTACCACCACCCGCGCAGTCATTGCTTGTTTAGTTGTATGAAATATGCATATGTGACAAAAGCTGCATAAATCATGTCCTTAAAAGCCAGAAAATGAAATTTCAGCACAAAAAGTATTAAAATAATACTTCATATTATTAGCTGCAGTATAAACTAGTTACCAAAGCAGCATATGGACTCAGAGAATATCTGGTTTATCATTTAAAAGTTTAAAAATTTAATGAATTTTTTTCGAAATGACTGACTGCATATCACTTAATAGTTGCCCAAATATTTTAGATTATTGCCGAATTATGCGGCCATTCGTAACGGAAGTCCGATTTCACAAGCAAATTTTAAACGTTTACCTATAGCAGATGAAAAAAATCATTGATTGCCTGAGTGCTGATAACAATTATTTAAACAGCAACTCTATTATATATACATTTGGCAGTATAAGATAAGCATTGTATCAAATTGTAAACAAAATGTATTAAGTAAATCGGTTTTGTTCTCATTGTGAATTCTTCAAATACCGTCCGACATTTATTATCGGTCCGGGCTTGTACCGGAGCACATTTGCTTCGGGTCTCTGACTCAACTCACTGCACCACCATGCTACACACTACATACAATTTCTTTTTTATACTAACTACCGTTTTGCTAGATAGGCTTTCCTGCAAATATTGTGTGGTATGCGGCATGGTGGCCCATGAAATAGAGTCACATTCTCCGAAGCAAATGTGCCCAGTTTCGAGTCCCGACCTCTGGAAATTTCTTGAAAATTTCTGATTAAGAACAAAACAGGTCTACTAGATGAATTTTCTTGCAAATATATGCAATGTTTATCTGATACTGCCAAATTTATGTATAAATTTATTGGCGCTTATTTCAATCTCTAAAAATTGATTTCAATTATGTAACAATAGCAACGGAAAGCTACAAATGGCTCGAACAAGCTAAGCCTACAGCAGAAAAAGCTTGTTGTCATCCTGACAGTTAAAATAAAAGAATACGATTTTATTCCAGACTAACAGGACAAAACCAGAAAGTTCAAAGGAAAAACATTTACATTTTTACAGACCTGAAACCATTTAACGTTTGGTACGATTTTTCATGAATTATTTTGCGCATAAATTACAATTAGAAACAGAGTTCACTAAAAGAATTTATTTCACACACCTGTAAATGATTTCAGGATGAAATAAATCATAATTGAAAACCAGATGTTTCGCTTTAAAAACTGATTATGTTTCCTAAGAAAGGTATCGAAAGAAGATTTACAAGTATAATCGCCTTCATAAAATGCGTCTTATTAAATACACATTGTTTAATACGAAGTTCCTACATTTTAGTCAACAACGTTCCCAGACCAAGAGAAGAAAACGTCGCAAACCAAATATGCATGTTTTTAACCAACATTTGAAATTAGTACGCGTATTAAACGCTGCCTCATTTTTAATTTCGGAAGTACTCTAATTTAAAATTAATGAAAATGCCTTCTACAGGGACATTGTGATTAACTACATAGACATAAATTCCAATAAGAATTTGAGTGAAGTAATTTCTAAAATTGGAAAATAAATATTTCACTAAATCTTAAAATTTGCCAACAAACTTTCCTAATTATGTTGAAGACCATTCAACGTGCTTGAATATGGATTCTGCAAGAATAAAATACAATGTATAATTAGTGTTAGATCTTATGAGAAATCTTCCGTTAAGAACGAGAAGGTGTTAACAAATAAATCAATCGCAATGGCATTTAATTTAGTAGCACGCTAAAATAGCAAAAACCTTTTCAATTTGCAGCCTTAGTAGAATGCGTGAAACCCCGTTTTCCTACATATGATGTAACAAGCATATCACCTAACTACGAATGCGAAGTTTTTTAAATCGACATAATTTGATTTGGTGTTAAATTTTTATAAAGCATGCTGAACTGCTCCTAGCCTAGACATTCACAAGTGTTACATCTTACTTTGGAGATAATTTCTCTCAAAAGGTTTCAAGAAACCAGTCAAATCTTACACTATATGCCAACGTGTATAGTGTCCTACTTTGCACAATTCCAACATTCCGCATTTAGTTTCAATAAGTTCTACTTTTGAAATTTTTATCGTTATCTACGTTATATATATATAAATGTGTGTGTATATATATACATATGTGTGTGTATGTCATGTATAAACACAACATTGCATAAGATTTCAAATGAAAATCAACAGGTGGACAGAATTCTACCTAATTTTGCACGAAAATACTTGTTATTTTTTCCGTGGTCGTAGCAAGAATCGGAGAACATCTATATATATATATATATATATATATATATATATATATATGTTCATATTACTTTTAATGAGCCTAAGGCGTGCTCGCTCCGCGTAACACTTTGGCCGAAAATGCTACCATTCGTAATTATAACAATTATGAACTATTTGTGACGAAGAACTAATATATATGTAATTGTATTAGGTGTTATGCACCTAGTAACAAATTAGTTTAATTATGACCAGAGCGATAAACCAAAGACTACATGAGCAGATAGTATAACCTCGTGCACATTCTTTTCGTTGTTACTGGCGACTCATCAGTAGGAGCCGGTATTACGCTCTTTACCCACTATATATTTGAGTGAGGAATGTGAGAAACTTCAAAGTCAACTCACTATATAATATAATATATATATATATATATATATATATATATATATATATATATAAGGAGTATCGACACTATGGCTATTTCGTATGTACCCGATGCCGACATAATGGTACCAAAAATGTACATGGTACCAACACAGTGGATTTCATTGTATGCGCAAATTCTCCAAAATCGAGAATTACAGCTATTTCTGAACACCTGTTACTCCAGCATATCAACACACTCTGGACTTGATCGATATCAGTTATCACATTTCGCGTTAATCATAACATAATTCATATAAATATATAAAATTTAGATACTGTTTGTGTCGGAGAACTAATATATATGCAACTGTGTATTAGGTGTTGCGCATCTAATAACAAATTAGTTCTAATATGGTTACCATGTAGCTTTTTGGTACCCTTATGTTTGTACTGGGTACTGACACAATAGCAATTGTGTTGGTACTCTTTACAGACGATATATAAATGATATATAGTGACTTGGCTTTGGAGTTAGCTTCACTACTGCAGGTTTACACATTCGTATAGGAGATTGTACCGTCCTATTTTCCCACATTCGTCACCCAAATATATTGTAGGTAAAGATTGTAGTACCTGATGAGTCGCCAGTAAGCACAAAATGAATGTGTACGAGTATATACTTTCCTTTCATACTGTCTTATTAGATCTCCATACCCGGAGATCGAAATATATGGCAAAATTAGGAAGACAGTGGATGCAAACAATATTTGAACGCAACCCGATCATCAGGTATATGATCTATTCCCTGTCGTAAAACATGTTTCTTTTAAAGCATATTAGAACTATTTTGTTACTAGGTGTGCAACGCCTAATACACGAATGCATTAGAAATTACGCTTTTCTTCGCCTGTTAAGCATCATTTAGTTCAAATCCCACATCCTTCGAAGGTAGTAGATTCTATAATGATATATTTGTTATGTAGACTCTCCTCAAGAATGTTTCGTGCTTGTTGATCAATGAAATATTAAATCTCTTGAATTTTCTAATAAAGTAAATCAAATAGACTAGAGATTAAAGCTTATTATTAAATCTCAATTTTTTTATTTAAAATTATTAAGCATAATTCAACGATTCACTTATAAATTAAAGCACATTTTTACAGATGGAAAAGTTAGAAAAGAATTTTCTGCAATATATCAATTGATAATTTTAGTGAAAAATATAGGTTATGCAGGAATATTTTGCTATAATAACAATATGTCAAATATATGGACAAGTTTCTAAAGTGCCATTCATGCGTAAGTAGGCAAAATGAAATATTGTTCAAAACAAGAAAATTTGTTCTCGTATTGTCAACTTAAATATCTAAAAATGTATATATTGATACATCTTTAAAGTTATATTAAAACCGGAAGTTGAAACAAGAAGAGAGCACGTAACTGAAGATCGAATAATCAATAATGTGCATCACCAAATTCCGGTTCAATCCCCGGAAAATTGTTCGATCCCCTATATCGTTTTTTCCCTGTTTTAAATTTCTTCATGTTTTTTCTTTGGTATACAAATAAGTATGGTTAGTTGGGTATACTGTAAAATAAAATGAGAAGAAGAAATGACTCTTCTGTTGTGATTAATAACATTTTGTAGTGGCATATGGACACCATACCCTTAACTTTACTAGTTCTTTCATTAGAAAACGTGTATTCATCTTTGCCTTATGCATTGTTCATTATGTTACATAATAGTTGCCCTGAACATTAGGCCTTCCATCATCAGTGATTTTTTATCTTAGGTACCACTCATATATAGGAAAATGCAAAATCACATGCGTTGCTTATAATAATGAAGAAATTGTGAAACTTGATTTACAAATTAAATACTGTTTGTTGCGGAGAACCAATATATATGCAAGTATGCATTAGATTTTGCGAACCTGCTAACAAATTAGTTCAGATGTGACCAGTAGGATAGACCAAAGGCAGCATGAACGGAAAGTATAATCTCATGCACATTCGTTTCGTGCTTACTGGCGACTCATCAGTAGGAGCCGGTATTATGCCCTTTAACCACTATATATTTGGGTGAGGAATGTTGGATAATAGAACGGTACAATCACCTAGACGAATGTGTACACCTGCAGCAGTGAAGCTAACATTATATAAAGTCTCAAAAATGCGACTTCAACGCTAACTCGCTCGACATAATATATATACCGAGTCTGTAAAGGATACTAACACTATGGCTATTGTGTTAGTAACTGATACCAACAGTATAGTACCGAAAAGGTACACGGTACTAACATTATGGTTTCCGAGTCTGTACATGGTACCAACATGATGGATATCAATGTATGATATAGTTCACCGTAATTGAGAATAACAATAATTTCTGATCACCTGTTACTCCAGTAAATCCATACACTCTGGCCTTGGTAGATATCAGTTATCACATTTCGCAGTAAGCATGACATTATTCAATTCAATATATTACAGTTAAATACTGTTTGTTGCGGAGAACTAATATATTTACCAGTTACATTATCTTCATTTTCGATTGGTGACTATATATATTTAGGTTATGAAGTCAAAATTTCAGTCAAATATAGGATATATGAATCAGAAAGGTACAGTTTTAACGATTAATTTAGTTGAGTAACATTATCTACGGATTTTCTTTTTCAGTGTGCTTTCCAAATTAATTTTGGCCGAATCCAGGTAGAATAAAATTGTACATTAAAAAGCAGATAACAGCAACAGGCTGTCGAAAGCCAATGATGACTCCGTGATAATTCGAAGACTAACAAATAATTTTAATAGTTTAACAACATCATCAAAATTGAAGAGGTTTTTATCGCATCCATTGTCTTTCTCAATCAAACTGTCAGCTCATTATAATTATCTACGCCTAATAATACAATTAATATTCTTCATATCATGGTTTGTAAAACTGTTAGACTAATAGCAAATTGACTTAGATTATCATTGCTGCAGAAAATTAACGCATGCGCATTTTTCTATTAGGCATAGCGTATCTTGCACCGGGTTACTATTTAAATTTTAAAAAGCCAAGAACTAAAGTCAACATGAACGATATGCGTGACCTCGTTGACGTGCGTGTATCGTGTTTTGTATTCTAACATTAATTTATGAAATAAGTAATGTGTTTAGGGCATAGAGTCCGTTCATTATTATAGTTATTCAGCTTTCTACGAAAATAGATATATAGTTTTCGATGTATGGAAAAGCATTACATCATTTTGTATTACATGTATATATATATATATATATATACTAGAAAAATATTCATATCAGCAAAATCATTTATACTAATAAATTTGGTTAACTTTTATTGGGAGCTCAGTTAAAATTTGATGAATGTATATTTCAATATAAATTGAAATTTCGAGAAACATTTTTATTATTGATAAGTTCTTTATTCATATAACAATCTACTCTTTTTTAATAAATAAATAAACGATTATTGTTTGTGGGGGCGTTGAAAACAATTCTTTATATCAAGATTTAAAGAATTGTTACCAACACCCGCGCAATCAATTATTGTTTAATTTGTTTTCCTATATAAATATATATATATATATATATATAAATATATATATATATGTGTGCGGCGGAAGTTGCAAACAGTTAATGTTTGTGACTGCATAGAAATTATGCAGCCGACATTTCCAGTCAATTAAATTTTATGCAAGCCTACTACAGGTGAGAGACGCATATCTAATTTTGCTTTCCATAAATATGCGACGCGGTTTGATTCTCGGTAGTCCGTTTTCCGTCGTACTCTGATGATGATTATGAAAGGTCAAAACGCGTCAGTGCGTGCGACTGTCGGTAGTTTTGTTATATTGTTCAATGACTGGTTCAATACAATGGGATTGGTAATTAATTCAAGCTCACAAACTTGTTTTAAAGAATTACTGATTGCGCGGGCGCTAATAATTATTATTTAAATCAATGTTGCGAGCTAGTTATAAATACCATTCCTCTTATATTTTTTTTAAAATGGGATCTGATTCTATATCAAGTTCGCAGCGTTCACGTAAATAAATAATGCATTAAGCTATCAAATGACAGCGTAAATTAATGAAGGTGTTGGCTTTTTAAATGCTTTAATGTGTATTTATGTATAGCTTCGTGGCGTCAGTGTGAGCTGTAAGGCTCTGAAACAAATGGTTCGCTTTTTAGTATTAGGTCTTAACAATACATTTATTCCAACATGGAGTTGTTTAATATGGATAAAACATGTTCCAGTAAATGTGCAACATTTTATGTTTCACAGTATTTCGCACACGGTTAAAGACAATGAAAATATTTCTTTTCATCCTGGCATATGTATGCATTCACAAATCACCATGCAATAAACCACCAGCAAGAAATGGAAGTACAATTTAAATGCGACTAGTTGTCACCCACTTAAACAAATGAAAACCCTGGATGTATGTATATATGAAAGGATTTAATGTGATTTTGTGAATTGTCGAGATATATTGGCCATTATCCATTTTGTTAATAAATTTGTTTTCTCTCCATAAGAAAAATATTCTGTGCAATATTCGAAAGCAGTGGACATTACAAAGAACACACAAAACCATACTTTTTCTTTTTTGCGCTTTTTGTGGGTTGATTTGTAACTGCATTTTCCGTATGCGTATGTGTGCATTTAGAGGTCACTCTCATTGTATTTCAGAGTGTTGTTTGAGATCTGGTAATTCTAGTATTGATTGATTGAATTTGCACCAAGAGTTTATTTTGTTGGCTGTTACTTGTACGAATGTCTTTTCCCCGCATTTTATCTTTCGTTTCGCCTTGTTCTTCAATTTAATTGTGTTCTAATAAATAAAATTCTGTTTAATATTGGAATTTTATGGGCATCATACAGATAATTAAAGAGAGGTATCAGTCTTTTACTTGTACGGAACTAAATACTTATACAGCAGCCAATTGTGTGAATGCCAATTTTCTGGAACGAAAAATATTCTTAAAATCGTGTTTAAAATCAGATTTTTGTCAAAATAATTATTTAGTCAGCGCCGAAAAAATAACCATTAGCAAAGAATAAGCATTTATGCTGCTTATTGATTAATACCATCGAAGAAAATCAATCAAGGCTGCAAGATGCTGAGAAAGATATTCAATCACTTTTTCGTCAACTTGCAAGTTAACATGAGAGAAAATTCGATGCATTTACAAAGAAGATAATAAAATTGATAATAAAGCAGCTGACAAAGGTAGAAGACATCACAGGGGATCTGAACGAATCCCTTTCTCATTCGAAATTTCCTACTAATCCTGAAACATGTATTCACCATTATTCATAAGCGATCTTATCAGAACATCAGAATGAATTGCTCTCCTTAAAGGCAAAGTTCTGCATCAGTAAGAGAAACCTAAGCGAACGCAAGATAATGGCATCCAAGACTGAAACTAAAAACTTCTCTAACAACTTTGAAAATACAGCGGCCCAGGAGCATTCAATGGACAAGGACTGAAATCGGAGGTAGTTAGCGTACTAGAATAATACAGAAAGAATTTCTTAGGCAACTAAATCATCACAAAGAAGCGAATTAAGAGAACTACAATCAGACAAAATTACACGACTTTCCACACTTGTCAAAAGATAAGTAGTTTTTTTATATTTGAAGCGGATGCTTATAGAGTGCACATGAAAGAGATCATAAATGATCAATCAAACTTCAAACCAGACAACAAACAGGAAGATCATTCAACAAATATTGAATCAAGAATAAATGATACTCCAAAAAAATAGCTAAACACCTTTTATCTAAAAGGGCTAACACCGAAAGCAGATCACGACTCATAGAAAAGAATTCAACAAGCCAAACCTGTCGGGACAAGCACCGCAAGAGTGAACGTCAAACCAAAATCTCGTAAACCATTGATAGCTTCAGGAGCTTCTCCAGTTCATCCAATTATGTCAATATCAACGCACAACAAGCTACTGAAAACTACTTCAACCATTACGAAACACGAACACCAACAAGGACTCTTTCGAGATAGCAGATGAACTGATGGGCAAGAAAATCTTATAAAACAAAGTGTTCTCGCTTAACCTGTCATCCTTATATTCGAACATTCAATTGGAAAAAACAAAAAAAACTTGTGTGACCTGATAAGGAATGAACATCAAGATTTTCCTATAGACACTACTGATATAGAAGACATCATATCAACATGAACAAACAACGTGCAATTGACTTCGAAAGGAAGTTATTACAGTCATTTCAGTGGTGTACCTACGAAAGGCTGCATTGCAACGCCTTTGTCAGATGCATTCCGGCACCATCTTGAACGAACGATCCTGAAATAAGCATTCTACAAAAAGGTATGTAAATGATGTGTTATTGTTATCCCAAACGCAGCAGACCCAAACGGAATTCTCAAACAAGCCAATGAAGTCGAATCAGATATCAAATTCATTCTCGAGGTAGAGAAAGGCAACACTTTTCCCTTCTTGAACATTCAACTCACTCGAAAAGAACAAGCTGATTTTACACTAGCAATACATACAAAGTATACCTTTATTAGGCTATCCATTCATTGTACTTTCTACACATGCTTAGCAGTCAATAGACTTTAATTTACTCTTTGCACGCGTGAGATCAATAATTTAATTATTAAACATATAATGATTTTAATTGATAGGGTAGGAGCAGGACAAAAAAATCCAAATAATGAGAAACTAAAGTGGCTGACTATGAATTTACAGTTACCTGGTACAGACTATTTTTTTAATACTCACCCTATGAAATGACGTAATGGAAGTGGCCCATACATTATAGGGTGGTGAGTCAATAAATTATATACAGTCTTCATAACCTCATGTCAAGTTAAGTGATAAAAAATGGAAAACGGACGAACCATCCAAATGTGAAATTTCACTCAAACCACTCGAGTTGTACTTATGACTGTCTTGTTTAATAGAAGCTGTTGGTACTTCATCTGATAGGCTCACTTTATGTATGTGCATATGTGTATTTACATATTATTGAAAGATTTTCAGTTAAATATAATATAATATATAATATAATATAATATAATATAATAATAATATAATATAATAATATAAGTACATCCATCTATGTGAAATTGCGATCAATAGTTGCTAATTCCCACTCTGAATACGTCAGACTAATTCCTTTATTCTTAACATTTGAAATGATATAATATGAGAGTGATCTCATTTGATAGATTAGGGACAAGGTACAAAACATTATATTCGGGTAATTGATCAAAATTAAGTCTTAATTAAAAAATAAAATAAAATCCTTGATGTTTAAACAAGAAAATTAATGAAAGAAAGGCTAAGTAATATATGGGAAAAAGATAAAAGTCCATTATTTAACATTAAACTCATCAATAACCCGAAAAAGTAAAACATACAATTAATGTATGAAATTTATAAGGATTTTACTCTCAATAATCGATTAACATATAATTAGATACAATTAAACAATAATTGATTGTGCGGGTGGTAGTAACAATCCTTTAAATCAAGTTTGCGAGCTTGAAGTAAACACCAATCCCATTATATTTAACCAGTCGTCGACTGGCGGTAGTTTTGTTATGTTTTTCAGTGACTGGTTAAATACAACGGGATCGGTGTTTACTTCAAGCTCGCATACTTTATTTAAAGAATATAATTAGATAGTAAGCCAACTAATAATCCCGTCTTAATCCGATATTTTTAACCATTTTTCTGGAACTAGCTGCAGATTCTGGTTTGTGCAATTGTCTTTTCCTACCTTTAGCTAACGCTGTATTCCAAATCGTTCCTAACGGTTTCTCCGAAGTTTTTCACTCATGAAATCATCTCTTGGTCTAAATTCGACAGATTCCTAAAACAATATCGTCATCAAATTTGGATTAAATTCTCTTGCGACATCCATCATTGTTGATTCTATTAAATTAATATAGTAACCATTAGCTCTGAATATATAACGCAGTCTGCACAAAGATGTTTGCTATTGGACCGGTAACATTTATTTTATTGGAACCGAAAACATTTATTCTATTGGGACACTTCTGAAATCTTTATAAAATTGTTTCCTAAATTTAAAATATCTAGGAGGCATATATATACTCATTATCTGCATAATGTGTCCACTCGTCATTCAACAAAGTGACGTCGACAACAATCAAGGATTTTAAGTACCGGTATATTCACATAGATGGATGATGCATCTAAGCTCACCAATCTATCACCTTCATCTAGTGCATATTTATCAAAATTTTGAACCAGCTGATAACAATCCATCAATGTATGGTCTAATAAATAGGAATATTTTCCTATTCTATGACATAGAAACTAAGAAATGTTATATGTTGTGTAGGGTTGGACATTGATAATAGTTCTTGATTGGTTACCAGGTTTATGCACCTTTACTAAAAAAATACATTATCGGTTCAACTGTACTGCTTTGAATGAGTGTGTTACAATGTGGCGAATCCAATTTTTCAAAAACAATCATACTTTTGATTAATAATTTTAATTGCTCTCGTAACCTATCAACTGTGTTTATCGTTATTTTAATGTATTCTTCCGAATTACTTAACTTTTCTAACATTTGATTATTGTAATCGGATTGATTCATCAGAAACATAGCTCCTCCGTTATCCACATTTAGACAAAAAATTATTCGATATTCACTCATTTAGGAGACGAAGAATTTCATAATCGGGCTTGAATATATCCTCTTCTGTGTTAACACCAATGAGACAAAGTCTGATTCCAACTTAACTTTTTCCTGAGATAAATTGCGCCCCTTTGACAGACAATTTTATTAACTCAGGTTAAAATCACATTTAAAAAATTCAATATTAATTCATTGTACCGTTATTATATGCAAAAACAAAAAGAAATTTTATCAAATACAAGAAACATTTCTTTCTCATTATCTCCTCAAGTATCTACTAATGAACATATATTTATATATAAATTGGAAAGCAAAACAAGATAGAAATAAGTAAACATAGAGAGAGTGTGAAAAACGGAAACCAATCAACTGCGTGTGTCACATCCAGTTCAAGCAATGCCTGAACAAACTTCATCTACTTGCATAAATCAGCGCAATTGTTTATCCATAAGGCTTCGTATGTGGCTAGCTCCTTTGTTATTGAATTTAGTAATTATTTGAATGCTACGTCTGGAGAACATACGTGCGATGTTTCGACTGTGTTGCGCAATTGCAGCGTGTATTCACCATTTGATTTAAAACAGGCGTAACCGTCTGGTCGATCGGCCTACGTAAGTTGATCAACAACTTGCGCATGTATATTGGTAAATAATATATATATATTATATATATAAATATATATTTATATAATAAACGCGTCGTCGAAACATCGCACGTATGTTCTCCAGACGTAGCATTCAAAATAATTACTAAATTCAATAACAAAAGGGAGCTAGCCACATACGAAGCCTTATGGATAAACAAATTGCAACCGGATTTATGCAAGCAGAAGAAGCATGTTCAGGCATTGAGCTTGAACTGGATGTAACGCATGCAATTGATTGGTTTCCGTTTTTCACACTCTTTCTATGTTTACATATTTCTATCTTGTTTTGCTTTCCAATTTATATCATCATCATCATCATCATCATGTCCAGCCATCACAAAAGTCATCAGTGACTCATCATGTCCAGCCACACAAAAGTCAAGTGACTAATGTTTCACTGCCATATAACCATAATGAGTGAAAAAAGTATATAAATGAATTTAGACAAATTATTAGTGAGATTTACGAGAGAGAAAGAGAGAAGCAGAGAGAGAATGAATACCTGGCTACTATGAGTAAATTTATCAGTTTAACTCACAGAAATGAGGCAAACTAAATCTCTCCACAACACCATTATTGCCAAATTAGCATTCGGGCAAGGCGACATCAGCAATACAGCTTCCTTGCGGATTTCACTGTATCACGTCATAAACAAACCAAAACTCGCAGCTAACTTTGCCCTACTAAGAAAAGAAAGTTACGAAGATGATTCTTGTTGTAGATGTCCAATTTATATATAAAGATATGCTCATTAGTAGATACTTGAGGAGATAATGAGAAATAAATGTTTCTTGTATCTGATAAAATTTATTTTTGCTTTTGTACATGGGAAGGATACAATGAATTTTATCAAAGCTCGCATTTCAAAAGAATCAATATTAACTAGAATTTACATTTTCTGAAGAAAATGTGATTGGTGCTTGCAGTGGCCAAACTCGGCCCTCAGTTGCTACCCATGGTGACTGCTAAGGTAATCGGGGTGATTGCTAGAGTGTTGCAATAAGGATGCTAGGTTACTTGGGGTGGTTTTTAGGGTCCCCATTATGGTTGCTAGGGTTGTTTCTAGGGTAAACAGTCTGATTGTTAGGGTTCCAGGGGTACAAATTATACCCCACTGTGGAGTGTTCTCGCAGAGCATGATGGCTTCTCAAAATGTGGCGATTTACATGTTTCTGCGACACACACTCTCTCTCTCTCTCTCTGAGCTATGATCCGTCAAAGTTGGCTGCAATACATTGTCTATGGGATTTTTGGAGCGATATTTCGTCCAGTGTGCGAACATCGTACGTCCGATCGCTTATAAAAGTCATAGCACACCTCTCCTTAAAAAGCCGCACAATTTGATGACTCTTTTGTGGGTCTGTGACAAAATCTGCAGGACAAGTTACGCGCCAAAGATTGTATGGAATAAAAATAAGAATAATAATAAGTACGGTGCATATTAATAGTGTGCTTTGCTTTCAGCAAGCACCACTAATTACCTTAAAAGTTAGTTTTGATAGATTTATTATATCATTAGCTACGATTAAATTAGTACTGCCTTGGGAAGGTCTATAAATTCCCAAATCGGCCATTTTTATATCGTGTTTAATTTTGACTTTTCGGAATTCTCTATTACGGGATTTATCAGTAGACACTTCTAAACAGAATAGAATGATAATTAAACGAACATTGGTTGATACATCGATCTTAATCTTGTTTTCACCTAAGTAGGTACAAATTTACATTTATTTAAATCCCGAATAAACGTGTTCAAATATTTGCACAAATTTCATACTAGATACATCTATGAAAAATACATTGTTTTAAAGAAAAAACTAAAAATAAATGATTTGATGCTTTCGTCACGAGTTGCTTCTTTACTTGCGTGTACCTACTGTACAGATTGACGCGTTACTGTTGTAATTCAATGGAAATTCTTGAGTAAAAGAATAAAAAGATAGCGAAGCTGGATTTTCAAAAATTACTTGATCTGTGTTGTAAATAACACGGGCTGAGTTGCAGTTTTTTTCTTAATTACCTGACCTTTTTTGTGCCTAACAAGGTGTTTTTAGTCACTGCCTTAACTTTTATTCGTTTAATAATTTTTATCAAAATAACCGAAGATGACTGTTTGGGTCTTGCCTTCACCTTATCTATTGAGATTACTCTAGTATTACATCATTTCAAGTGTTTCGAATATTATGATTAGTCTGGCGCATGCAAAGTGTAAATTACTTTACTTTACTTTACTGCGGCTGACTCCTTTTAGAGGATAAGCCGGCTCCATTTCATGGAGTTTCTTGGGAATTTGGTACAAGTGTAAATTAATGTTTATTGACTGTAGTTTCATTTAGATGGACAGACATGTTTAGTAACAGGATATTATATATATATATATATATATATATATATATATATATGCAGACTTGCACACACGTTACGTGGGCCTGTCCAATGATAGCACAACGGCTCTTACAAAGAAGTCAGTCCGAAGTACAAATTGAGCGTTTTAATTAAAATTTCCCACGCGCATGGTTCGACTGTTTCCTAGTTCTTATCACTTAACTTGGCAATGAGATAACATATAGTGTAGCTGATTTATTTGGTTCACCATTCTATAATGTGAGAGCGACCTTAATTACAACATTCACCATATTGATTACAAATCAAATAGCCTAACGCCTTAAGACCATTTTATTTATTGCTTAAAAGGATGGAAAAATCTCGACATTGGATATTTTAAGTTAATCGATCTGCATTTTAATTAACACAGGCTGTCCCAGCTGTTTTTAGAACACGTGATATACCTTGGACCGAATAAGTATGCCGCCAGGTGATTCCGAATTATCTCCAACGAATAAAATATTAAGAACTAATTGATATAATTAAACGAACATTGATTGCGTGGGCCGTGATAACAATAAATTAAATGATGTTTCCAATTATTATGGAAACACAAGTTCTATTATATACATACGTTTGACAGCATAAACGAAGCATTATATAATGTTAAAAAGTCATTTCATCCAGTAGACCGGTTTGCTCCTTATTGGAAACTCATCATCTATTATGTAGAATTAGCCGCGGACAGGGCTCGAACCTGGGCAACTAGGTTTGTGTAAACACTGAGCCACCTTGCTGCGCATAAAACATAATTTTCAGGTATATACTAACTGAAGGATGCCGCCAGTAACATCCGAAATATCTTTAACGAACAAAATAACCGGAACTAAGTCTATGCTAGCCACAACACCGATAAGGTTATATTGAATAATCGAGTTTGGAAATTTTTAATTATTTTAAATGAGAATTGTGTTTCAAGTAGACGATTGCTTAAATAAGACTTTTGTATTCTACATTTGTCAAATCATTTGTGATTTAGTATCATAACAGATACACAGAGAAATCTTTTAGGATAAATTTATTCTGGGCCCTTATCTGACTAATAACTGCTCATATATATATATATATATATATATATATATATATATATATATATATATATCTATATATGTATTGTGCGACTTGTACCAAATTCCGAAGAAACTCCATGAA
Organism: Eudiplozoon nipponicum; assembly: GCA_029291075.1. Classification (NCBI taxonomy): domain Eukaryota; kingdom Metazoa; phylum Platyhelminthes; class Monogenea; order Mazocraeidea; family Diplozoidae; genus Eudiplozoon; species Eudiplozoon nipponicum. Next base: position 203,186 of record JAQBSW010000022.1, read on the forward strand.
ATGTGGAGCTGGCTTATCCTCCAAAAGGAGTCAGCCGCAGTAAAGTAGTAGTATATATATATATATATATATATATATATATATATATATATATATATTCACTGACATTCTGTGCAACTCTATAAAAAGACCCTGAGTTTTCAGTAAGTAAATAATTGAACGATTGAATTCTGTTTAAAACTTCGAAGTTATAATATGTTTACGAGAATTTCTCAGTACTGATGTAATTAAAGTATAAAAAAATTTACCAGTAGTACAATATAATCACGCTAGCGTTTTTGCAAGGCATACTTAGGCGTTTCGAAAAATTTTTTCATTTATATTTTCTAATCGTGCATTTATTGATCGAATTTAGGAGATTCCGTTTACTTTATCAACCGAATTTAAGTATTTCGTTCATTTCTTATGCTGAGGTACACAAAAATTTCTAGCTAAACTCGAAATTAATAAAGTATTTTAAATTTTAAAATTGTTGTCCTACGTATTGCCTTTCCGGCACAAAACTTACTGATGATAAAGATGAACAAAATTTACATAATATCACGTAATTTCTTACCACATCTTTAGATCGTAGACAGGATAGATTTTGACCCATTCTAGCGAAACTTCTGATTATATGACAGGAGATATATATTCCAGGAAACTGTTTTTCTTTCTCAATCACAGCACAAAGGATAAAAATATACTATTTGGATGCAAATTAATATGACTAAATGTGGCGTTGTATAGTCTCGAAGGTGTTTATTATTATTATTATTTGATAGAGTTATTCCAAAATAACATTTAAGCAGATGAATAGTAGACAACACAGAACTAGCTTGTTTACAACGAATAATTAAAATTTAAACACTAAATATTTATTTAATCCACGAATCGGACTGCATAAACAAAAAACTATTTTTAGAATGTAAACAGGAAGTGGCTATGGGTCACGTTGCGATGACAGACATGTGGGAGACAAAGCGTCACAAAATTGTGAATTGTAAGTGTGTCAAAATACATCAGCAGACACTGTCCATTTGATGCAACCGGATTGGCTGAATAATAGGAAGCAGATTACCTCGTAAGCAGCATCAACCAATTGTATGCCAGTAAGAAGAAATGCCTTTAAAGTCTAAGCAGTTTTTATTGGTTCTACCAGCATGTTCACTTGGAAACATGCCGTCTGCTTCTGCTTCGTGCGCATTTTCTCTATTTTTACTCTATTTTTAATTATAAAATAATCTATCTACCGTATCCTGCTTGCATATAATTCTATGTACACGTGCGTTTTTCATTCGTCTAAACCTTCAGACGATAAATAATTATATTTACAACAAGAAAATCTTGTAGAAACAAAGTATACGTCTGTCTACGCATTGAACTCGGTGATAATAATTACTTAATTCAAGTTTGTGATTTTGATATAAACACCAGTCTCATTATATACATTCATATTTTAGTATAGACTAAGCGTTGTATAATGAAGAAAAGGCAATTCATCCAGTATAATTAAATGAACATTGGTTGCGCGGGCGGTGATAACAATTATTATAGTCAAATAATACCTAAAATAATTTTATTTAAATCAAGGTTGCGATCTTGATATAAACGTCTAGGAACGTCTGCTATGAGCCCTGTCCGCGGAAAATTATGGACAGTTCCCAATAAGGACGAAACCGGTCTAATGGATGAATTATTATAATCAAGTTTGCGATTTTGATATAAGCACCAGACCATTAATTACTATACTTACGTCAGTAAAAATCAAGAATTGTATAGGCACCTCGACCAGTAGACCGGCTCTCGTCCTTGGGTGGGAACCTCATCATGTCTGGCCCTGTCCGCGGCAAATCTGCTGCCCCAATAAGGACGAAACTGGTCTACTGGTCGAATCTGTTTCTTCTACACTATACAATTCTTAGTTTATACTGACATATGTGTAATTAATGGGTCAGGTGCTTATATCAAGATCGCAAACTTGATTATAATAATTCATCCATTAGACCGTTTTCGTTCTTTTTGGGAACTTCACTTACTGCCCATAATTTTCCGCGGACAGGGCTCGTAGCAGACGTTCCAAGGCGTTTATATCAAGATCGCAACCTTGATTTAAATAAAATTATTTTAGGTAAAAATGGCAAGTCTTTTGCATCAACTTCGCCTATTTGACATTCTTGTTGCGGTAAGTGATATTTCGACGCAGAAATACATGAATTTACAGAAATGCAATCAACAACATATTGCAGTTATAAAATTTAGTAAAATAAGGAAATATATGAGATTTTTTATGAGAACCACGACCAGACATATTTCCAAATTGAATGGAATTCACCATATTTCGTTGGCCAGATTAAATCAAACTAACCGCTCGATATGAACCTGATTCCACATTATTAGTTTAATAGCAAGATATTAAAAAAGTTAACTACTTGAAGAGAGGTATTTCAAATAAATAGCATATTATCGAGTGAGTTTGTTATTAGGCTTCAAACAGATACAGGTATTGATATGTTGACCAATATATTACCCAGGCACACAAATCGTTTGGAATTATACGTTTTATTTAAACTTATGTTTTAAGGCAGTCATTGATTAACATAGAGCCTCATGTTTATCGCATTCAATCTGAAGTTCTAACTTACCAAATCGTATTTCATTATGAAATACAAAAATATGCAACTTATGGAAATACAAATGTATTAATGATTATATATATATATATATATATATATATATATATATATATATATATATATATATATATATATATAATCATAATAGAAAAAAACATGCATACGTTAACATAGATCTAGATATTCCATATAATGGTTCCTAAAGGAATCTGTGCTAACAAGGCAAAATTCACCTAGCGTCTCCATTAAACGTCGTTTTCCGCCAGATTTACACAGATTTTTTCCCATTCAATTCACTCGGTCGGTAAAGGTATGGATTTAGCTCACGCATCCCATTACCTGTTGGAGCCCGGCCCAGATTGCCTAGTTCACTCTTTGCACCGTCCGAAATCATTCTGAGAATATAAGCTGAGATTTACTTTGCCGCTGTACGAAGCAAACGAATGTATCGGTAGTCAGCAACGCCTATACTATTACAATTCTTGTGCTTTGGCAACAAAACGGCATTTTTTTTATATTTTCCGAACTTATTCCTTCCTCACGATTACGGTAATGAGTTGGGGCAGATCCGTTTGAGCCTCCAATCTGCTGAACATCATAATTTCAGAAGAGAAGTATGGGTTTCCGAATAAAGTGTCATTTAACTTTAATGCAGGCGACTAAGAAACTGTAGTCAGGCCCATCGATTGAACAAATACAACACCCGTGATACTGTCTCGCTTACTGGACAGAATATAGTCATTGTCTGCTAAGCAGAATATGGTCGATCTGATTAATATGACATTGGTAAGATATCTAAATTTTTGGCAAAACGCGGTTTTTGTTGCTCAATTTTTGAGTTCACTCAAACCAAGTTAAGATTAAGGACCAAAATGAGAGGTTCAATGCGAATATCACAGATGTTTCCGATAAAGTTTATCTTGTGCGGGACAATTGATAGCACTCTTAGGTTGTTAAATCTTGAATGTTGATCTTTTTCAGGTGCTCTGCTTATTGGCTTCCATTGATGGGTTCTCACTTGTCCCTTCTTTTTTTAGCCTTCCATCAGCTGATTGTCTGAAAATGATGTTAGAACAAGATTTTCCATTTAAATATTGTTTGTTGCGAAGAGCTAATATATATGCAAGTATGTATTAGGTGTTGCGGACCTAGTAACAAATTAGTTCAGTTGGGACCAGAAGGATAAACCAAAGTCAGCATGAACGGAAAGTATAATCTCATGCACATTCGTTTCGTGCTTACTGGCGACTCATCAGTAGGAGCCGGTATTACGCCCTTTAACCACTATATATTTGGTCGAAGAATGTGGAATAATAGGACGGTACAATCTCCTAGACGAATGTGTAAACCTGTAATAGTGAAGCTAACATCATCTAAAGTCAACGAAAATACGACTTCAATGCTAACTCACACTATATAATATATATACCGAGTCTGTAAAGGATACTAACACTATGGGTATTGTGTTAGTAACTGATACCTTTTTGAAATCGATGAGGTACCGGATACTAACACTATGGTTTCCGAGTCGGTACATGATACCAACCTGATGGATATAAATTTATGCTAAAGTTCACCCAAATTGAGAATTATAACAATTTCCGAACACCTGTTACTCCAGTTAAACCATACACTCTGGCCTTCATCGATATCAGTTATCACATTTCGCGATAAGCATGACATCATTCAATTCAATATATTACAGTTAAATACTGTTTGTTGCGAAGAGCTAATATATATGCAAGTATGTATTAGGTTTTGCGAACCTAGTAACAAATTAGTTCAGTTGTGACCAGAAGGATAAACCAAAGGCAGCATGAACGGAAAGAATAATCTCATGCACATTCGTTTCGTGCTTACTGGCGACTCATCAGTAGGAGCCGGTATTACGCCCTTTAACCACTATATATTTGGTCGAAGAATGTGGAATATATATTACATATATAACGGAAAGATGGAAGCTTACCTGAATTTTACGTAAATAATTTCAAAAAGAAAAGACGTCATTCTGGTAATAAGTACAGTATCTGATGCACAAATAAAGGCAAACATGAATCTTTGACTAAAATACGAGATGTCGAAGATTGACACCTTTAAATTTGTTATTGTCAATATTCTTATAAAACATTCTCAATAAAGTATTTTAAAACTTCCTCCAATTTGTAATCCTACTCTTTATTTATATTCTTTTATTGCAGGTGGGCTCAGATTCTGCTCCACGCTGTTTTCAATTTCTGCATTCCATATTGGGCAAAGAAATTTGCTCTATGTATTTGCATGCATTATTAGGCTGATCGCCTTGGTTTAAATTGTCCTTCATAAACTAATGCTTTTCCTTTACGATTTCGTCTCGATATACGCTGGAAATGATTCAATGAAAGACAAGGCAAATTTGATTTCTTTCTTTAAAGCAAGTTTGCGAGTTTGAAGTAAACACCAATCCCATCGTATTCAACCAGTAGTCGAACAACATGTTGATCCTCGATAGCCAGTTTGCCGTCGTACTCTGATGATGATCATGAAAGGTCGAAAGCATCAGTGTGTTGCGGCTGGCGGTGGTTTTGTTATGTTGTTCGACGACTGGTTAAATACAATGGGATTGGTGTTTACTTCAAGCTCGCAAACTTGATTTCAAGAATTGTTACCACCACCCGCGCAATCAATTATTGTTTAATTGTATTGTCAAATTTGATTTGTTTATCATTTTAATAGTTACATACAGGTTTAAGCTTACCCATACTTCCATTATATCTTCTTTTGAAAAGCGAAAATAATTGAATGTGATTATTTTAATTTTCAATGTGTAGTAATACAGAAAATGTTAAACCGGTTTTAGTCAAGGAAGTTTTCGTTGCTTAAATTATTATTTTCTTTCTTTATTCTAGTCAAAATAACTTGAACGTGAGTGTCACGTATGATATTGGACTTTTACAATTTCTACCAGGATTTAAAACAATAATAGTCTTTCAAAGAGTTTTCTGTGGAGTATATCTTGTGAACTCGTTTAACTCTAAAATAGCTCTCGGCGTTAAATTAAAGAAAAAATTTGAAAAATCTTTCCAACGCTAGGCAAAATCAGAAATTAGAACCAACTTTGAATTCGTTAGTCGCGAAAACTATATTTTCTCCTTTATTCAAAATATAACTTTGATTTGTAGCGACGACTGTTCAGGGTATGATTTTGTAAACCACTAAGGAGCGCTATTTACCTTTAATAAGTCCGATTTCGGTAATTTCCTCAATGTGACTTCTTGTAAATTGTAAATTAATTCAAATAGGCCCCGAAAGATAAACCAAGGTTAGCATGAACGGAAGGTATAATCTCATGTTCACACCAGTTTCCTGCGTTCTGGCGATATATCTTACGCCTTCTGCCAACTATATATTCGGGTGAGGAATGTGGGACAATTGAACGACACAGTTTTATCGTCTGTGGTATATATTTTTTTAAGATAAAAGTCAAATTTTATTTTATATTATTATAGGAAAGTTAAATTTTATTAAAATACCTCGTAAACTGGTTATAGACTAATTCGAAAATTGCAATGCGTTATTAAGAGATAGCATTTGGAGGTTATATTTATACAGTTGACAGCCAAATGATAACTCGTACTGCAGTAAAAGATTCTATATATATATATCCATGTTAATTTTGGATACATTTTAGCAATCGTAATGGAGAAAATTTTATTGAAACAGGAGTATATCTAATGTTTACATCTTATTACCTGCTATTGAATGGAAAATAGCTTTAAAATTTACGACCAATTGTCTGTCGTGCGCTAAGCAGTCGAAAAGACATTTATTTTGGGGCAATTAAGTATTTTAAATTTGGATTCTTAACGTTGATATTCCGCATTTTGAGATAAAATATTAATTTCTTTTAGTTTATATTAGCTGCTTTTACCATTTTCTCAGCAGAAATCCGTGCATGCTTTAGCAATCTATATCGTCATGACATTTTTATTTTCTGTTTGCGTAAGCGGATTTTGTTACTTCTTAATTCAAGAATGAGGTATTTTCCACTTGCCTTACAATTGGTTTTTTATCGATTTCTATTGGTTGCATATGCTGTTCACTGTTTCGTTGTCGTCATGACCATTGACATGTTTTCTTTAACTTATCGTTTTGAGCAAACGTACAGTTAAATTTTGCGTATTCACGTTCTCTAAATTTAGGCTGCTCAGAAAATTTGTATCGCTTTTATCTTTTCTTTAAAACATTTTCTCAAATTTGTTTGCATTTTCTTATGCGCTTGATGGAGCATGACGAACAACTACGAGTTATCAGTTTCCATAGCAATTACGAGCAGTTCTGGCCTCGTTGGAAATTAGTTGTTGAATTGAGTTTAACTGTGAAGATTTGAGTGCATTTTATAAAAACAATTCCTTCAATGCAGCTTCTTTAATTATTTTGACTTTAAATGTTGAAACTTGTTCTTGCCACGGTCTACATATGAACCAAAATGTTATCGACAGATGCAATTTCTTCCCAGTCTTATGCAACTGGACGAATGACTTGTTGTTTGCTATAAGCGTAGCAATTATGATCAGTCTTGTCATATCATTACATGAACATTAATTAAGTTAAAATAAGCGTATTTCTTGGACATTACCGTAGAACATAGAACCTTTTCTATTTTTATATAACCTCTTCATATTACTCGCATAAGTGCGCCTTTGTATAAACAGTGAGTGTATACTTGCTCCACTCATCTAACCAGAATTCATCTCACTTTCAGTAATTGAGTATACCATGGAAAGTTTCCTGCGGCCTTACACATTCTACCTGTCACCAACCTTTTGTGTTATTGCATCGACCTCCGTACGACATCATATGAAGGTCAATCGTGCTCTAGAACTTCCAGGCATACTTTCATTTTACAAGTGAAATAACTCTCACTATTTATATCTAAGCATATGTATTGTGCATTCATAAATAGTTAATCGATTTTATATCATAGTAAACGCAAAATTAAAGTGTGCAGCAGAAAATATAGTTATATATCGCTCAGCGTGACATTTGAAACGTTACACTTTTATGCTAAAACTTCTTGTTGTGGACAGATCATTAACGGTAAGAATATCTGGTTTCAAGATATGTCCTAAAGTGATAAACTGAACTTCCAAAGGTCTCAGATATTATTTTTTTCTTTTTTAAAAATAAAATTGCTAAAATCTTCTTGCAGTTTGTTAATGCCGACAAATAAATTTCATCTAATATTCAAATGTTAATGTTCCTTGCGCTGCGCTCTTATCTTTTAATTTTATTCCGCAATTGACTGATGCTGGACGATCGATTGGTTTCGTAGGTCGGAAAATTATTGATTCCGTTACATTTCCAGGTGCAAAGACTGTTTTTGGCGTTGATTGATGGGTTCTCACTGGTCCCGTCGCCCTAAAGCTGTTTAAAATTATTTTTTATGAACTTTTACGTCAAAACATTATTTTCAGAATTTTTTACAAATGTTATCGAACTACGATTGTAATCTATCGTCCTGCAACAGTCAACTGGGGACTTAAATTAAAGGATGATAGCTCTCTGCAGGGAGCATCAACACTTAAACATTACTTGAAACAAGAATAAAACGAAACAATGAACGGCATATTCAACCAATAGCAATCGAGAAAAAACCAATTGTAAGGCAAGTGGAAAACACCTCATTCTTGAATTAAAAAGATCTGTCTTGAATTAGACAATTAAATTTGCCACAGGTTGTTTTTTTTCTGTGAGTATGGTGTCAACCCTGCAGATGAGACTAGAAATGAAGTCCCGATAATTTGGGAAAAAAATTCGGAAAATATTGTTTCACTTTCATTTTTAGAAAAACTAATTTCGGATGACTTCAGAGTGATAGAATCGGTGAGAACCTATCAATCAACACTAAAAACAATCTGTACACCTGTAAATGTAAAAGAATCCAGAATTTACTGACCTACGAGCTCTATAAATTCTCCTGCAAAGTCAATTGTGGAATACAAATTAATAAATTTTGAATAGGCAATTCTTCAAATCAAATTTACAAGATTCAGATAAACATCAAACGTATTGTATTTAACACATTTCAGTGCATTTAGAACTTTCATGATCATCATCAGAGCACGAAAGCAAACTGAAAATCGAAAATCAAACTGCAGTTCCTAGTTATACGGCTGCATGATTTCTATGCGGTCACAAATTTAACATTTTTGCAGTTATTGCCACATATACATAAGTTACACAATTAAACAATGATTGATTCCGCGGGTTGTTTTAATAATCAGTTTAATCAAGTTTGCGAGCTGAAGATTAGCACAAATTCAATGTCATAACTTTTCCCATGACATAGAAAATCCTGCGTCCGTCACACTTTCTAATGCGTTGATCACCATCAAACCAAGAGTGTTCAGAAATGGCGTGCTTGTCTCCATGGATCCTACTTTTTGAAAGCTTTGCCAGATCTAAATGAGTTATTGAATTCGATTTTTCTATACAGAGATTCAATTCTTGAGGTAACATAATTTTCGTTTAAAAATTTGCGCAATAACCGTTCTTCGATGTTCTAGCTGACGTTTTACGAAGCTCATTTCGGAATACTGTCATAATTTTTCGGCGAAAAAAGCTAGTTATTTTAGAATAACTAAGTTACATCCGGGAAATAGAAGATATTCCGTGAACCGAACCAATAAAGTTAAGTCGATAAACATGTTTATCTGCAACAGAAATAGGAATATTGTTAAAAGAAATAAATTACTGTGATACTGTGTATTGCATAATTTCCTGATCCATATTTATCTTAAGGCTGAAAAGTGCCCAGATTCTCTTTACAGCGTATATGTTATGGCACATTTCCTGGTGTTCTTCTATGGTTTATCGATCATGATATAATGTAAATTCCAACTATTAAAACGAATGTTAAATTTATTTTTTGAAGGGTTGCGTAGTGCGGGCGTCACAATGATGATTACCACGATTATCAATTGTGGGTTGTTGCTTTGCACTATCAGCTTGGCAAAGCTCCGATTCATCCTCATTTTCAACGAAGATTAGATCGTACCTCACTTCCATTGGCTAGTATGAACGATGTTGAAGTCATTGGAGGAAACGAACGAATCAGCACGCAACTACCACGAAGACGTAATTGGAAATGGGGATCAATCGGATCTTTGCGAGACTGATACTGCAAGGCGACCACCCACGAACGCCAATCGTGGTAATCATCAAGTGTGAAATTTCATATTAACCATTCCATTTCTGAATACGAATTGGTAATCTCCTAATCGCAGCTTACATTTCTGGAAATAGACACACGCTATGCATGTGCGTTTGGTTGTATCTGCTGCGTACTTACGTAAGCAGAATTCCATACACCCGTACACCCATCTAAGGGAACCACAACAATTGAATGTTGATTAACCACTTATATGCGTCAAACTAATTGTTTTATTCTTACCCTTTGCGTGCACCTATAACTGCTCATTATTAAGTTAAAGATAATTACAATAATACGAACGCCCACCTATGTTAAACAACAATTTATAAGTGTTGGTTTACTCATCGCACCCGTCACTCAAATTGTTTTCTTCTTACTAAGTGAAATGACGTAATTAAGAGTGACCACGGCGTTTAAGGTGATGAGCAAGTAATTACCAACATTCTCACAGTAAGTTATAAAATATTGGAAAAATAAAAATGATTTATTTAAGTTAAAAAGTTATAATATTTGAAATCGTGACAACAAGAGTTAAGGAAAATATATGCCGAAGGCTGGTCATTGAATTGAAATTATGTAATTGAGATAAGAGACCATCAATAAGTGGTAACTTCAGAAAGCTAATAGACTCAATAACGTAGCAATAGATAACGGATGGAATTGTTAAAAATATACCTTTAAATGATTGAATAATGAGTAATATATGTAATGCCACTTATATAGTCATTTTAACAAAATATTCTTAATCTTTACGATTGATGTTATCCTCTTTTCCGTTGCCGGGATAAAACGTGTTAGCTTTCGTTATTTTACATTTGTTAATACAAAATTTTACTTCAAAAGTAAAAAAAAATCATCTAGACTAGCATTTAATTCAAGGTTGTCAGCTTGATACCAACTTCAAGTCCATCATATACAAATTTTCAATTATACACAAGTCATTGTATAGTGTTGCAAAGGAAAATCGTCCATTAGACCGTTTTCGTCCTTATAATGAGCTTTCCAAGTACTACTCAAACTTTTGGCCCAATTTGACGAAGAGTTCCGAATAATGGATGAAACTGGTCTCCTGGATCTATTGCCTTTTCCTCTCTATACGATACTTAGTTTATACTGAAAAATGCATGTACGTAGTGGGACGTGTTTACATCAAGATCGTAACCGTGATTTAATTATTTTAATTTCCACCCGCGCAACCAATTTTCGTTGAATTATATAAATAAATATGGTATGATTCATAAAAATTGATTTATCGAAAATTATGAAATGTGTATTAATTAAATTTCAATTATTTAACTTAAAATTAAAATATCATCCATTAAATTTTCTCAGTGTTACTCGTTTTAAAAAATATTCTCATAAACAGCGCAACAGATGATTATTAATTTTTATAACTTGTGGTGGAAGCTGCAAAAAGGTTTCTGTTCATGACTGCATCGAAATGGTGCAGCCGATATTTCCATTCATGTACAACGTATTCGACTCTATTATAGGTGAGAGCTGCATATCTAATTTTGCTTTCCACGTACATGTATTGCGGTTTGATCATTGCTAGTCACTTTTCCCTCGTACTCTGATAATTATCATCTGTACCTTTGACTGAAGGTAGTGTTTCTATGTCGTCCACCTGGGTAAATACAATGGGATTGGTGCTCATTTCGAGCTGGAAAACTTGATTTAATGAATTGTTATTACCACCCGTATAATCATTGATTGTTTAAGTGCGCAGATACTTTGGGCAAACGTTTTTTTGTTTATAATTAAGATTTTAGTAATAAATTGGTAGGCTCAAAAAGGTTATATTTTATTGTATATGCGATTTTATAGCAGCTTTTAGTAATGAAACAAACAAAATGGAAGTTATGTTAATCAAAATGATTTATCAAACAGTAACTCTTAACTTCATTCATGGAAACGTGTTGTGATGATATTCATCACAGACAGTAACAAAACAGACTATAATAGCTGATTATTTAATGTATTATAATCGCGATTAAATGGGAAACTACAATAGAAAGCTAGGATAATATTGACTACCTATTTTCTGGTTTGAGAAAAGTCCGTTCTACCAACATTTCGAAGTCATTAATGCACAGATAGAAATGCTGCAGCAACTTCTGTAATATAAGTAGAATCTGAAATTGAAGTTTCGAATACGCCAAATACATTAATTTCCAATTTATCCAACGTGCATACTAGAGCTTCTTGTTAGCCAAGTTGTTGCAATGATTACACATTTAATGCGCTGACGTAAAAACCAAACCTAGGTTTAGTAAATGGTAGTTGACTTAAATTATTTTCTGTATTTGGCAATCCCATAGCTGAAATCCACAAAATAGGGACATCATATTTACAGTACTTATTTAACATGTATTCGGACTTTTAAACCCCTCCCTTTACGTACTGTTAACAAACCACCTTTTTACAGAACACGTATGTACAGTACCCTAATCTAAAACAGGCAAAAATATTTAAATGTTAGAATATTAAAGTACAAAAACATTGTTTTAAATGTTAGAATATTAAAGTAAAAAATAACAAATTCTGAGTAAATAGCTGTAAAACTCTGGTCGGACGTCGATAGATTCAAGGAACTATCCTTTTAATAACCTTCGGGCTGGGGTAGTACGTACGCGGGTAAAGAACAGTTTTACGTATGGTTCGTTTCTGTCATGTAAGTTATAAATTCAAATACAAGGTGTGCACATTTCTTTAAATCCAGTTTGCGAGCTTGAAGTAAACACCAATCCCATTTTATCTAACCAGTCGTCGAACAACATAACAAAACTACCGCCAGTCGCACGCACTGACGCGTTTCGACCTTCCAGGATCATCATCAGAGTACGACGGCAAACTGACTAGCGAGGATCGAACCGCATTGCATATATATGGAAAGCAAAATTAGATATGCGGCTCTCACCTCTAGTAGTCTTGCATACATTGTACTTGACTGGAAATGTCGGCTGCACAATTTCTATGTAGTCACGAACATTAAGTGTTTGAGGCTTTCGCCACATATACATATATAGGCAATACAATTTAACAATAATTGATTGCGCGCGTGGTGGTAAAAATTTATTTAAATCACATTTGCGAGCTTGAAGTAAGCACAAATCCCATTTTATTTAACCAGTCTTCGAACAACATAGCAATACCATCACCCGCGCAATCAATTAATGTTTAATTGTATTGCCTATATATATATATATATATGCGTGGCGAAAGCCTCAAAAACAATTAATGTTCGTGACTGCATAGAAATTGTGCAGCCGACATTTCCAGTCAAGTACAATGTATGCAAGACTACTAGAGGTGAGAGCCGCATATCTAATTTTGCTTTCCATATATATATGCAATGCGGTTTGATCCTCGCTAGTCAGTTTGCCGTCGTACTCTGATGATGATCATGGAAGGTCGAAACGCGTCAGTGCGTTGCGACTGGCGGTAGTTTTGCTATGTTGTTCGACGACTGGTTAAATACAATGGGATTGGTGTTTACTTCAAGCTCGCAAACTTGATTTTGAATAATGGTTACCACCATCCGCGCAATCAATTAATATTTAAAAGGGTATGTACATGTTTTACATTATTTTGGTTTCTTTATTGTTCATAGAAAAGGAAATACTATTTAAATTAATGTTTTCATGGAATTAACAAAATATTTTAAAATCCTCATATATTGTGACTATTAACTTAATTTCTCTTATATTATAATGAAACAAATCCGAGATGTGGTGAATCCGCGACATTCGATCCGCGAAGTAGAGAGAATTCTTTGTATATAGTAGTAGTTGTGATAATATTAGGAGTATTAGTTGTTGTAGGTATACTAGTGATATTATTTATAAGAGTAGTATTGGTAGTAGTATTAGTAGGATAGCATTATTATCAGTAGCTTTAGTGGCCATTATCGTCGTTAAGGGTCAGTTATTAGACGAAAACAGTGATAATGATTAGCGTTTTCCTCATAATTTAAATTCGTTTGTCTGTTTTACCCAAATTATCATCATACAATAGGAAAATGCATATTTTAGTTTTGATGATAACGAGAAATAAGATGCACTGTAGGTAATTTGGCATAATTTGATATAAAACTTCTTAATCTTGATGAGATCCTTGTTAAATTTCTTAATCGCGATTTTCGCTTTATGCCAATATTATTAAACCGCTAAGTGTACAAATATGTGTGATTAATATTTAAGTTTATACCTGTATATAAACATAAATAGAATTTTAAATGATTTTTTTATTAATTATAAGATTTATATAAGAATGATGGCCATTTGAAGGATTACATGTTACACGATCGTTAGCATCGCCGTTTAAATATAAACAAACGTGGAGACCTAAGGTATTTTATGTAATAGGCATACACATGAGCTTGTGCAAAAGCGCCTCTAGTAAATTTTAACATATTTTTTTAAATTTTCATAAGCATACTATGGTGACGCCGAACACTAATGTCGACATCAAAGATACATTCTAACTTTGTAACAGCCCTAAATGTATGAGTAAAGCTTCATTTGGGATATTTGTTGCTTTTATTTAAATAAAACGCTTACAAAACTCAAAGATAACAGCAACAATTGAAGATAAAATGCTGAAATTGAGTGAATTATCAAGCATCTATTTGTGGCCCTTGATTGTATAACTAATTTTTTTAGGAATATAACAAACTTTTACTTAGGACTAGTTAAATATTGTTTGTTGCGAAGAACTAATATATATGCAAGTATGTATTAGGTTTTGCGAACCTAGTAACAAATTAGTTCAGGTGTGACCAGAAGGATAAACCAAAGGCAGCATGAACGGAAAGTATAATCTCATGCACATTCGTTACGTGCTTACTGGCGACTTAGGAAGTTAATTTTAGATTACCCGTATTATGACATACACATCGAAGCGCAGATAATACAGCCATTAAGTTTCCTTCAAATAAATGACCATGTAATACGTAGATCGCATATTAATTTGATTATAATTTTACAGATTATAAAATTATATATATATATATATATATATATATATATATATATATATATATATTCTTATAATTAGGAAAACAACACAAATAACAAAGTGGATAAGGCCATTTATTTCGTGAATACTAATCATCTCTTATACAATCATACATATTTATACATTTTGGGTTGTCAATTGGTATGTATAAATATGTATGATTGTATAAGAGATGATTAGTATTCACGAAATAAATGGCCTTATCCACTTTGTTATTTGTGTTGTTTTCCTAATTATAAGAATACTGTGTTAATTAAAAGGGCATGGATATAATAATATATATATATATATATATATATATATATATATATATATATATATATACATACATGTATTTACATTTTTACGTGAATTTCCAATTTAAAAAAATTAAACCATTAATCATTTTTGCTTTAATTAAATTCATAGGACCATTTCCATGTGCATAATTACAAATAAATTTTATCAGATACGATAACGGTTTCTTTCTTATTTTCTGCTCAAGTATCCACAATTGAATATATATATATATATATATATATATATATATATATATATATATATATATATATATATATATATATAAATAAAAGTCAAAACAACAATACTTGATATGGAGGTGACGCACGCAATTGATTGGTTTCCTTTTTTCACACTCTCTCCATGTTTACATAATTCTATTTTGTTTTGCCTTTCAATTCTACATACATTTGTAGATACTTGAGAATAATATATATATATATATATATATATATATATATATATATATATACATATATACATATATATCGAAGGAAAATACAAAATGGAAAATATAATCGTGGAAAGAGTGTGAAATAAGGGAACGATCAGCCAATCAGGCAACATAAAATCTACAATATTGATTATTAAAACACGTTTTAAAAAAAATTTGTTGATTAGGCTTAAAATCTGAAATCGCTCAAATGCGCAGAATAGCATGCATTGGCAAAACAAAATTTAAATTCACTTTAACATACTAGCAAAAATGCAGACATAAAACTACCACGCGCTGATAAAAGCTTGATCGTTGTTTTAATGTAAAAATCAGACTATATACAAACGATGGAGAACTTGTTTAATCACAAAACAAAATTCAGGCGTCTAGAGAGTAAATTAAATGCAGTAGGTAAAATAGAGCGGGAACTAATTAATGAAATCAAAATTATTATAGATATCGGTTTAATTGAAGCTCAAACCAATTGAATCATCTGCACAAAAAATGTACTTACTACCAAAAAACCACAAAGAATTCTTTAAATCAAGTTTGCGAGCTTGAAGTAAGCATCAATCCCATTGTATTTAACCAGTCGTCGAACAACATAACAAAACTACCGCCAGCCGCAACGCACTGACGCGATTCGACCTTCCATGATCATCATCAGAGTACGACGGCAAACTGACTATCGAGGATCAAACCGCATTGAATATATATGGAAATCAAATTTAGATATGCGGCTCTCACCTCTAGCAGTTTTGCATACATTGAACTTGACTGGAAATGTCGGCTGCACAATTTCTATGCAGTCACGAACATTAAGTGTTTGCAGCTTTCGCCACATATACATGTATAGGCAATACAATTTAACAATAATTGATTGCGCGGGTTGTGTTAACTGGTTAAATACAATGGGATTGGTGTTTACTTCAAGCTTGCAAATTTGATTTAAAGAATTTTTACCACCACCCGCGCAATCAATTAATGTTAAATTGTATAAACCACAAAGAAGTTTGTCCTATGAGATCAAAATTATCAATGGTCAATTCTCCGATCCATGCATTTGCTAAATGGTTAGTCCATATACTGGAACAATTGCGCAATCTACTAGGTAATTATTCGGTTGCCGATTCTGCTGAGTTTGTCAACAAATTTTAAGATCTAATTGTTAATAAACAAGATTATGCTGTATTTTGATGTTACGTCTTTGGTTACGAATGTTCCAATTGAATAAAGCATTGATATTATAGTTTAATGCGTAGAAAATAAAACATATTACAATCTCAGGTCCTAGGGCATACTTTACGCATATTTTTATTTCTATGAACAAACATTGTCAGTTTCGTTTTAATGAAAAAATCCATAAGCTGGTTGATGATGCGGCAACTACGATCCTCCTATCGCCAATGTTTGCCGAGTAATTCCCAGGTCATTTTTAGAACACAGCATAAGTAAATTTGCATAGTTCATACGTTATTTTGATGATACTGTCCTAGTTCGCGAAAATAAGTTCCAATATAAGAAATTGAATAAAAATTTCAATAAAGCACATAAAGATATCAGTTTCACGGCAGAAATGATAAAGTCGTTTGTCTGCCTTTCTTAAATGTACTACTAAAGGAAGATGCTTATGTCAAATTTAAAAGTAAAATTTACTGTAAACCAACCGGGCCTGTGCAACACTTGCATTATAGCAGTTTCTGGATCTTTCGGTATATTAACAGTTCGCGGATGTGTTTCAAGCTTTGGCAGGTTTGCTACTCCTGTTTCAAAAGGTAACGATTATAAAAAAGCAAAAAAACTGTCTGATGTCTAATAGCTATCCAAGACAATTGACAGAGTCAATTATTAAAATAAGAAATCAAAAGAAACAAATGCATTTAGGACCAAAATAAAAAAGCAATTTATCTGAACATTCTTTTTCACAGAGATTTTGGTTCACGCACAGCCCAGAAGAGAGTTTAAGCGGCATTAACACACACACTTAATGCAACTAAACTGTGTGTGTTATTTAAGGTAATACACGTGGTTTCACCAGAAATCCAAGAGAAACAGCTGTTAATCTCGAACTCAAATATTATTTAATAATTTACATGCTCAAGGTGTCAGTTAGCTTAATTTGGTTGTTATTTATTCGAATGAAAGAACATTAATACTTAAACACCTGTTTCAAATCAAATAGAGAATATAATTCTGCGATTGAGCAACACATCATTGAAACTGTGTACCTATGTTTACCAGATAAGAACTGACCGCAATAACAGAATTGCTTTAGCTACATATGAAGCTCTATGGATGAAAAAACTGTACAATGATTTATGCAAGCAGAAAAAGATTGTTCTGGCGTTGAGTTTGGACCGGTGGTCTTTCTTCCCTAGTTTCACACTATCTCCACGTTTAAATCTTCTGTTTTGCTTCGTCTTCTAATATATATGTGTATATATGCGCATTTTTAGATACTTGAGAAGAGAATGAGACAGAAACCGTTCTTTTTAAGGATAAAATTTCTCTTTTGTTGCACAGAGGTTGAGTCCTATGAATTTGATCAGGGCTCTCATTCCTTTAAAATCAAACAAAATATTTAGACTTTTCAATATGACACGTAAAAATACGCATGTACTGGCTAGCAAATATCTAAAACGAAAAGGCTTCGCTGATTTATTTTCATTGCTATTTTTAAAACACATCACCATAGAAACGATTGAAAGTCTTATAGCAAAAGTTATAGAAATACAAAACATCCAAGAATATTTCAATTATTCGTGGCAGGTATAGCTTATATCAATTACTGTATGTGAATCTAAAAAATATTATTTATGTAAACATATGAGACATAGTTGGAAAAAATTACAAATTCTTTTAACTCGCAGAAATGCTCATATAGCTCAAAACAAATTGTCAGCAAGTGAACTTCTCTGGTCGTTAATTGGAAAATTCCAAATATTGGCGAATAGTTAGCCGTCTTCAATTATTACTAGAATATGCAAGAAATAAATTTTAATCGCAATATTTTTTATAATATGTGGAATTTTATTTTAAATACATACATCAGGGATTTCCTTGCAAATAATTTTATTGCTTCATCCGTCTTTATTGAATTATTTTTCACTTTGCCACGGTAAAATTTGAACGCGTTTTTCGGTTTATAATTTAGTAAACCTTTCTAATTGTCTTCAAAATAGCACTCATTATAGACATCAATAAACCAAATCATAAACAAATACTGTCTCTGAGTTAAAATTAAAATTCATAACACAATATATTCATATTGAGATTCATATCCGTCAGTGTAGAATAGGAGTGTTTCATTTTTAGCCTTAATAAGATTCATTGTGCCAAAAATGAGCAATCTTTATATAATTAAACGAACATTGGTTGCGCGGGCGATGATAACAATTGCTTTAATCAAGGTTGCAGTGTTGGTATAAACACCTGATCCATTATGGTCACGTACTGTTCAGAATTTGCCGCGGACAGGGCTCGAACCTGGGCACGTCTGCTTTGGAATCTGACGCTCCAACCATTGAACCACCCTGCCACACTTTATAAACATTTTTGGTCAGCCTTTCCATTAGACGGACCCCATATGGCATCCCTTTAGACCTGAAGTTCCAACCAACAATCTCCTAACTGTCATTATAGATAAGACACCACGTTACTTGGGGAAGAGGTATTAAAATAAACATTTTTGCAATAAAACGAACATCGGTTGCGCTGAAGAAACTGGCCTACTGGATGAATTGTCTTTTACAAACAATACATAGTTCATCCTGACTAATAAATGTTCACAATGAGTCAGGTGTTTAAATCAAGATCGCAAACTTCAATAAAGAAATTGTTTGCACCGCCCGCACAACCAATGGTCTGGTAATTACATACATTTTCATTTCAATACCACTTCCCCATGTAGCGAAGTTTTTTTGCTTTAATGAAAGATTCGGGATGGTTAGTTGGAACTTCAAGTCTAAAGGGATGCCATATGGACTTAACCTAAAGGAATGGATAACCAAAAAGCATTAGTTATTATATAACAGAAAATTGGATGTAGTGTGCGGAAGGGTGTCTCAGTGGTTAGAGCACCAGATTCCGAAGCAGACGTGCCCAGGTTCGAGCCCTGTCCGCAGAATATCTTTAGTTGTTTTGCGAGTATAAATTGTTGAATTAGAGTAAAAAAAAATTTTAACCTATCTTTGCAATAAAAATCGCAAACTGATCAATTTTATCAGTTTATGCAACAAAATCTCGCAAGCAGCAACCAGTACTACTTTTAACGTAAATATTTTGCATATAAACACATTAGTTAGATAAATTTGTAAGCTAAAAAACGGAAAAGGAAAGTTATGCTATATTTAAGATATACTAAAATAAAGTTATGCTAAAAATAAAATTTATTGGCGATGACATAAAAAAAACACAAGACAAGATACGGTATGGAATGCGTTACGTCAAGCGAATAAATTTACGGAAATCAATGCAGTTTCGGAATAATAAATTAATGAAAAACGAATACTTAGTTCATTATAAATAAAAGCTTCTAATTAAGCCACAGGTTCGAATACCACTAAAGTATGGATGAAATAGTAGACTAAAGGTAGTTTTGGAATACCCTGTACTCTTTATAGTTTAATCACAAGCAAATAGAAGGATAAATTGGTTTGATATGGAAAGAATTTTCGAAATATTATAATACTAGTTTATGTATACAGAACGCAAGCTAAACCTATGTTGTGTGAATATTTATATAGGCACACAATTAAAGCCAGATTGATAATTTAGCCTACCATTGTATTTAAATTAAAGTATTACCCTCGAAATTTGATTAAATTAATGATGACATAAGATTTAAAAATGTCTGCTGTGGAACCTAATAGGAAAAATCGACATGTAGCCTAATTTTACTTTGTGTTAGCCAAACTCTTAGTTGTGAAGGAATTTAAAATCTTTTGATTTGAAAGGTTACATGGAAATACATTTAAACAAACGTATTCAAGGCGGCCTAGTGCCTTTTAGAATGGTCAAGATAATATTTTAAGCATCGGGTACAAAATAAAATTTCTTGTCACATATTTTATTAAGTGTTCTTACGAGAATCCATGTTGTTGATTAAATTAAGCGTAGGAGGACACTAAAATGAAAGTTTGTGTGGCCACATTGACAATTAAGATAACAACTGGCAGTGATGTAAACGGAATACGCTTTTCCAAAGAAAACGATTAACAGTATTAAACATTAAAACTATTGTATGGCGAATAAATAGAAATAAAATCTGGAGAGAATATGTTGATCATTACTTCACATGAAATCGTGTAGGTCTATAAGCAATAAACGGTACGAAACGCTCATCGTAAACGTTTGGAAACGTTCTACGTAAACCTTATTATTGGAAGCAATTATCAAACGCCCTAAAATGAATGATTAACAATTCGATACTTTTCATGTAGGTTTACCTGGAAGTATAATTAAAACTTGTTTTCTAGTATGTTCATAACAATTTTAGTGTCATTGCTATCTTTCGATTATTAATTCTTATTAATGCCTCTTTTTCATTTCCTAATATTAATTCTTCATTTTCAGAAAGTAACCTTATTCTACAATTTCGCCACTCCTTTAACGGTATTTTTAATTTGGCTTTTATTTTATAACCTTCTAACATGTTTATTTAAAACTCCTTTTTTTAGATTTATTATTTGATGTACATTGTTTTCCGTGACTTTAATTAGTTTCCATAGATCTAACTTTGCATTAGCTAGCTTTGTTTTTCGTTTCTTACTTGTAAAATGAAGTGGTTAATTAAATTTACAATATTACTTCTATATTATTGATTTTTTTGGAATATGATCATTTTCGTTTTCTGGATATAAGGTTTTGACTTCATCCCGTGCATTGGTTTATATCCGATGAAGTTACTATAACACTATTTCTGTTCGCTGCTTCAAAGTATTTGTGGAATGAACTGCTGTTAAATTAGTATCCTAGTTTGTGCAACTTATCTGTTCGTAACTAATAATAAAACTAATTTAATTATTTTTACTCGCATGAACTTACGGCATATCTTTAACGTAGGCTCCACACAATACCACATGACTACCAAGTATGCAGAAGAACGATGTTGTGCGTATGAAAATAATTGGCCGTATTCGTACGCATGCAGAGTAATAATCAGAAGCAATAGTTTACACTGATTGACACTAAATGGAGTGTAAAAATTGATAAACGAATTTTATGTAGACACAGTTTCCTCATGATTGTAGTCTTTTGTGGCTAAATGGAGAGCTGAACCAAGGATAAAAACTAGAATGGGTGACTCGAATATAGGCAAGTGAACGAGTATTGCTGCTAGATACTGACGACACATCAGTAGGAGCCGGTATTACGTCCTATATCCACTATATATTTGGATGAGATATATGCGACAATTGTACGTCCAACTATCCCACATTCTTAACCCAAATATATAGTAGGTATAGGACGTACTACAGGCTACTACTGGTGAGTCGCCAGTAAGCACGAAGCTACTGTTCACATGAGATTATACTTTCCGTTCATGCTGACTTTGGTTTATCCTTCTGGTTCGATTTGAACTATCTTTTTATTAAGTACACAACACCTAACACATAATTGAGTATCGGCGTTTCCAACAGGTAGATGAAAAAACGT
This sequence comes from Eudiplozoon nipponicum, assembly GCA_029291075.1. Classification (NCBI taxonomy): domain Eukaryota; kingdom Metazoa; phylum Platyhelminthes; class Monogenea; order Mazocraeidea; family Diplozoidae; genus Eudiplozoon; species Eudiplozoon nipponicum. The sequence goes on from JAQBSW010000022.1 coordinate 225,384, forward strand.
TTGCAATGGAATAATATGCAAGTAGAAGCAAAGAAATTTGAAAATTATTCTGTTGGTATTCTCTACAGGCTCGGAATATATATATATATATATATATATATATATATATATATATATATATATATATTGTGAGTTGGCTTTTAAGTCGCATTGTCAAAAGCCTAATATGAAGGTTACTCAATTACTGTTTAAATACACATTCGTATATAGGACTGTACCGTCCAACTGTCGTATATTACTTGACCAAATATATTGTAGGAATTGGGTATAGTACCGGCTCCTATTGAAAGTTGCCTGTTAAGAAGAAGCGAAAGTGTTCATTAGATTACTCCTTTCATTCATGCATGAATTGTCTTATTCATCTTGTCTCTTTCGAATTAATTTGTCATTATGTACACAACACCTAGTACACAATTAAATATTTATACACATGTATATTCACACATATATCATCGATCTCAGCATAACTATCATATATATATATATATATGTTTCGCATTAGGAAAAAAGAACAAATTAATAACAAAGTGGATAAAGGCCATTTATTTCGTGAATATAAATCATCGCTCTACAATCATTCATTTATATACATTTTGGGTTTTCAATTGATTATGCTAGTGGTAACAAATCTGACTCGCTTTTACTTCTATTTCTTGTTTTGTAAAAGCAAGTCAGATTTGTTACCACAAGCCTAATCAATTAAAATCCAAGAATGTATATAAAAGAATGGCTGTAGAACAATGATTAGTATTCACGAAATAAATGGCTTTTATCTACTTTGTTATTAATGTGTTTTTCCGTCCAAATTAGAAATATACTGTGTAATATTAACAGACAATGGACAGTATAAATTTATATATATATATATATATATATATATATATATATATATATATATATATATATATAGTATATATAACTATATCAAATACTCCAGAGTTCTAATCCAGGTCCCAATAATTCCAGCTATAACAGATTAGCGCCAAATGAGGACTAAGCCAATTGATTAGACGAATTTCATTTTACAGTTCATATAATGTTTTGTGCATAATGGCAACCAATGCATATAGTTTTGATGCCATACGATAATAAATATTATGAAGTATGAAATATACGATTATGTAATAAAGCATGTTAATCAAAATTATTTTAGCTTTTTTGTCTAATGCAGCTACTTTGATTGTAAAATCTCTTCTCTTTGATATCGGAATTCGGATATAAAACTGGATTTGACATTTATTTTAATGAAATTGCATCCCATGTGCACAAACTCACTCTCCAAATGTTATCATCTCCATCATGAATTTTCAATTATCACAAAAAGCTACAGGTAAAATTCTGTCCTACTTTACAAGAAGAGCTTTCTTAACACAACATAAATATTGCTTTGAAGTATGGTAATTGTACGCAGCTGTACATTTTTACTTCACATTTTGCAGCTTGAAGGAAAATATGAACATCTTTTTTAACTTACGAACACACTAATATGTATACGTATATATATATATATATATATATATATATATATATATATATATATATATATATATATATATATATATGAATTTTGTAATGGTAAACTCAAACACTATCTGCCAGTTGATGAAACAACTTCTATTAAATGCGATTGATGACTGCAATTCATCCAGTAGATATGTTATTTCCTTACTGGATGAACTGTCTTTGCTACTTGATGCAATGATAATTTTATTTTGAAAAATATATGTATAATCATCCTGTTATTAAACACCAAATCAATATGATTTCCCAATGTGGAATGTTGTGTATGGTTTAATGGCATATCAGGTTGGCTATTTAGGAAGAGATTCAAAAAAATACGACATAATGCACTGACCAACTAGTATTATCTGATGGCATATGACTGTGAAGCAAATATGCCTTTATTTGAATCTTGCCAGAGCCAAGTTCTGCTCACTACTTGCAAATTTCTAATAGGGATAAAACTCGTGTACTGGATGAATCGCGTCTCCTACATAATGCAATTTTTCGTTTATAGTGACAAACTATCAATAGTGCCGCCATTTGACTTCAAATCAAAACAACCCTCTCATTTGGCATAGTGTCTTTTATAAAATTACAGATTTGGGTGGCTTGTTACAACTTCAGGTCTTAAGAGATTCCAAAGAGGTTCCATTTGAAGGAAAGAATAAACATAAATCTGGGCTTAAAAATGAAATAAAATCGCATGGAGTGAGTTGCACGTGTATTGCAGTTGGTGTAGCTACAGAATCCGCAAGAAATGTGCATGGGTCTGATACCTGTCCGCGGCAAATTCTGCGCAATTTTTAAGGAATACCCAATATGGACAAAACCGAACTACTGGATAAATTGCATTTGTTAATTGATGCAAATTTTATCCTATACGGACAAAATGTATATAATCAGAATAATGTCATTAGACATCAAATCAATACAACCACCAATTTGGCCACCCTGCGAGAGCTGCCCAAAATTTGCCGCGGGCGTGACTCCAACCGGTGCACACTTGCTTTAGAATCTGATACTCGATATTCGAAGACATATACCGACTTTGATTTCCGTTTAATCTTTCTGTATCGTGGAACCTTCATGGAATCTGTACAAAAGATTTATAAAAGTATATATATATATATATATATATATATATATATATATATATATATATATATATATATGTGTGTGTGTGTGTGTGTGTGTGTGTTTTTTTGTACTTCCACATATTCGTGTATGTTTTTAATGGATGAGCAACTGAGTGTACTCTTATAAATTTCCACAAAGTATCTGAAACTGTGTAATTTGTTCTTTAGACTCATTGTATCTAACCATTCACACGATACTAAAAAATTACCATCCGTCCGTGTGATGCTTTTATAAATTTTATTAGTCGACATTTTATCTAACAGATTGGCACCTTTTTAGCTTAAATGCAAATTATGTAGAATTTCTAGCTTTTTCTGTCATGATCTAGGCGGAAGCGGAGCGCTCAAATGTGATAGTTATGAAATTTACCATTACGTATAGCGTGATACGTGTTATGACTAACAAAGGATGAGTTCCAGTATTTGTGTTTGATGTAAATATTTCGGATACCACTTTCTGCATACTTCTGCTGTCCTCTTTGTATCATAAGTCTTAGAGAAAACGTAATGAAGCAAGCTTGTTTCTAAATTATTCGTTGCAAAGAGAATTGAAGAAGGATGACAAAAGTCGCACCCTAAATCTTTCCATCGAACAAGACAATTCGAAAATCCGATTCATCCCCATTTACAAGTACACATACAGTACAATGTAACACCTAATACATACTTGCATATATATTAGCTCTTCGCAACAAGCAGTATTTAACTGTAATATATTGAATTGAATGATGTCATGCTTACCGCGAAATGTGATAACTGATATCGATCAAGGCCAGAGTGTATGGATTTACTGGAGTAACAGGTGTTCAGAAATTGTTGTAATTCTCAATTTCGGTGAACTTTAGCATAAATTGATATCCATCAGGTTGGTATCATGTACCGACTCGGAAACCATAGTGTTAGTACCATGTACCTTTTCGGTACAATAATGTTGGTATCGCTTACTAACACAATAGCCATAGTGTTAGTATCCTTTACAGACTCGGTATATATATTATATAGTGTGAGTTAGCGTTGAAGTCGCATTGTCGTAGACTTTATATGATGTTAGCTTCACTATTGCAGGTTTACACATTCGTCTAGGAGATTGTACCGTCCTATTATTCCACATTCTTCGACCAAATATATAGTGGTTAAAGGGCGTAATACCGGCTCCTACTGATGAGTCGCCAGTAAGCACGAAACGAATGTGCATGAGATTATACTTTCCGTTCATGCTGCCTTTGGTTTATCCTTCTGGTCACAACTGAATTAATTTTTTACTAGGTTCGCAACAACTTATACATACCTGCATATATATTAGCTCTCCGCAACAAACGGTATTTAACTGTAATGCTGACAATGACAGATTTAATCAACTGTGGTAACCTCGATCCTAAACAGATTTATTTATATTATAATTTTTGATTTAATAATGGTTTAAAACAAGGAATGACCTCAGTAACTAAACTCTATATATGCATATCAACCGAGTACGTGAAAACACACACTCAACAACCATATTTACATATATATATATATATATATATATATATATATATATATATATATATATATATATATATATATATATACATTCTTGTAATGACAGACCCAAACCTTACCTCCAGTACAATTAATGCAATCTCAAATTCTCGGTATACGTAATTTCATGAAGTGTGCAGAATGTTAATGGATGGGGGAGAGAGAAATCATCGAACATATGTGGTATAACCTTAATTTTGCCATGTCACTGATAGTTTAAATCTACTACCCATGAAAGAAGGCCGTGGATATTATAAATTTGATGATCACACTGTGCGCACAGTCAAGAAATATCACAAAAAAACATCACAAACTCAGCCTGGGTGAGCAATTACACAATTAAGGTATCTTTAAAACAGCCATTTTCGCAATTTCGTCATTGTTTTATGTAATACACAGGTATTTCTATTTTTGCTGCGCAGTGCTTAAGAACATTCCTACAATAGAAATTGTTATTTGTATCTACATTTTACCAAACAATCTTTTACGAAATCATTTATTGCAGGGATTTTTATTCCCATTTTTGACGCTTCCATACTACTCATTAAATGTAGCGGTTCACAAAGCTAAATGAAGTATCTACATATTATAAAGCAAAATACAGGTGTCTACTAACGTGTAGCCAGTGAGCACAAACTGCTTACGTCCATGATAAAAAGTCTCTGATGCGGGCGTTAGTTTAACCTTTCGGTTTAAACTAAGTTGGCTAACTTCTTACTCAGCGGAATTAAGATTTTATTCGATATTTTCGCATTTAATAATTTATATAGATTATTCTGTTGGTGAAAGGAAGATTTCTATAAATGTAAAAGAATTTTATTTAGTGAGATACTAGGCCAAAAGATATTGAATAGTCTGTAATATATTGAGCTGAATGGTTTGCTCTCGATATTAACTAATACCAGCAAAAATATTTTTTTGTTTCTCGAATATATCAAATTATATATTATATTATAATATATATATATATATATATATATATATATATATATTATTATTATTATTATTAATGAAAGCAAAAATGATGATAACCTTTTCTGCATTCTGCAAACTCCGTAAAGAGTATTGCTTAATTTCTTTAATCCAGCAGATATAATACTACAACTGAAAATTTTGGTTCAAATTTGGCGCCGTCAAGATCAATAAAAATTGTCAGTTAGTTAGTATGACCATGTCCATTGAAAGGATGCGAACCCAGACCGAGGTGGACAGTCACTTGTTTGATCTGAACTTATGAGGTCATAAAAATGAATTACAAACGTGGCGTACGGTGAACAATTTATTTGAGATAATGTCGATTTGCTTTGCTACTGTAGTAATTGTTAAACTGCCGAATCGCTCTCGGTGGTCAAAATACATTGCCAGGTTTGAACGAAATTGTGACAGGTTGCACAAATTAAATTATTTAATCTGGCTGTGTAAGTGTTAAAACGAAAACAATTAAAGGTCATATGAAGTTGCATAATTGCTTACATTTCATAATGCAGAAAGTCTGTTTTCTATTGTTCATTTATGATGTTTAAAGCCGAATTCCCATGTTCGATATCGAAACTCCAGGGACGATGTAACATAATCAGAATATGGAAGAAGAAACTGAAACAATTATAATAATTTGCTAAGTAGGTTTCCCTTTACCTACATGATTAAGCATTCAAGTCTGCCAGATTGTTGACAGCTAGAAAAATTTACTGCTAACAACGATCAATTCTAAATTGGAAAGAAAAAAACAAACGCCAACACTGGTTAATTATACACATTTGAGTTCAAAATGAAATGCCAGATACTGTTAAAAAGGTGGTGCGACAAATTTTTCAACCGCTAAATTTATTTAGCACACTTTTAAGAAAAACATTTTTGTCCAACAGTATGCTACATTTTATTTCTGGCATAAATACGACAAAAACAACAACAACAACGAAGAAATGAGTTGAATTACGGAATAATGTTAAGCTACAGTGAAGAGGTGAAATTTTCAGTCATGCAATCTTTGTATCTTATCTTTGCATATTACTAACAATACCATTATCGGATGAAATAGTGACTTAAATTAAAGTCGAGAGCAGTGAACGGCAGTCTATATCCTACAAAGAAATTCTGTTTTTTCCATCTAACGTCGTCCCATATTGTTTCACAATTAACGTTTACGTCGAATTTTTTCTTAAACTAACGTTTTATATCAACGTCAATTTCATTGTAAAGAACAAATATAAATAGTTCGCATGCAAATCAGATGGAAAAACATTCAGAAACGGGAGTAGCAATATAGTTGTATTTAAAAAAACCTTTAATTTAGTATATTTAGAGGTGTTCTTGTATGCCTGACAATGTAATAACTAAACAATTAATAATTTCATGGACAGTGATAAAATTTATTTTTATCAAGTTTGGGAGCTGCATATAAACACAAATTCTATTAAATATATTTATTTTTCATTATAAACTAGGCATTGTCAGTAGTTTATTCTTGTGGTTGTATATATAATGGGATTGGTGTGTGTATATACAGCTCACAAACTTGATTCAAATCAATAATAATATATATATATATATATATATATATATATATATATATAGATTTTTAAACATATATATACAGGAATAAATTTTGGAAAAAACCCTTGAATAATCGCCATCGTGTATTTCAGAATCGAACATTGGCAGACACAGCCAACTAAATAAAGAAGAATACACCTACGCTCACCCATTACTAAACATGTTATTTACCCCATGCCCTCGTACGACTGCTGAAATAAATAAAAATGAAACTAACAATCACACTAGGTTCCATACATTCAACTAAATTTTAATGCATTTAGAAACGGAGAAATGTTTTCCATTTTCGTATTCACGAAATTAATCGAAACAATTTTTTATCAGAAGCACAATCTCGATTAGTTATTTATCTTTTTTCTTTAAAGTATATACTGTCTACAACTACAAAACACTGGGTATAATGTCATTTATATATATATATATATATATATATATATATATATATATATATATATATAAATACACCTCATTGCCTTCGAATATTACACAATATATTTCAAATTAGGAAGAAGCAGCAGACCCATCCGTAATCCTCAAGCAAGTCAATAGAGCCGATCCAGACATCAAATTCCATCTCGATGTAGAGAAAGATAGTAGTTTTGCCTTCCTTGACATCAAACTCACTGGAGAAAAAAATAGGGATTTGACACTGGCTACATATAGAAAATCCACTTTAATCGGGAAATGCATTCATTACAACAGCAGTATTCCAAAATCCTAAAAAGAAACTTAATTAACAACCTAAACTTACCATTTAGAGGCGACGTACCGACCTCAATAATTGCACGGTGGCTGAATAGAATTACTAAGGAAAATTTTCCCAGTGTGTAATTTAATATCACATTCAGCCCACAGTGTTTTCAATAGCGGACCATTTTAAAATTCATACCTGATTATTGAGAACAAGTTCACGTTGTATGTTTTCTTACACATTGTGGCAGACTTTCATGCAGAAGAAAAACCATTCCTGAACGCGAAAAAATATTGCTAAGTTCAATTATAGCCCGCACTTAAAAATAATTTGTGTGTTTTCAAATTCACTCCTCAATTCATCACAAATAAGCAATTTAATTTTGGAGTATTCCTTCTTTTTCAGTTCAATTTGTTTAATGCGTTCTTATCAGACGGTTTCACACACTGAGTTGGACATTTTCCATGTCTGCCCATCCACAAATATTACCAATGCATAAATTTGCGCAATACAATGAAAGATTGCGATTGTGTGTATTCATTTACCTATAATTGCCAGGATTCCACTGTATAAATTAAATTAAAAACGAAGAGTGAATACAATTAAACCAATAATCTGCACCTTAGTAATCAAATAAATTAAATGAACTATATAAATTAATCGCTAAAGTGTGCAATTTAAAAAAAATTATTCGAAATTTTGAAATATAGTCAAACTTTGCACGGCCATAAATAATTTTAAATTAATTACTATATTTTTTTATTTATTTTCTAAATTGAAAATTCAAGTAGGAAAAGAAACAATAAATAAATTAGGAACTAAGAATGGACAGTAATGTTCAAAGATAAATTAACCGATAGATACACGTGCCGGTTTTTATCATTGAGGCTACAATTTGGCATATTTTTAGAAACGTATACGTATATATATATATATATATATATATATATATATATATATATATATATATATATATATATATATATATACTATCATATATATATAAACGTGTTTACATGCATATTGGGAAAATAAAATATAATATTAAATTCAAGGTTGCGATTTTAATATAAAAACCAGTCCTATTATATATAAATTTGTCAATATGTGCATTATAGGTCTGTTGTTTATATCAAGATTGCAACCTTGCTTTAGGTAATTATTATCACTGCCCGCGCAACCAAAATTCATTTAATCATATAAATAAAATATATGTTAAAAATATTCTATTTTTTTCAGAATTAGTTTGAATGATATCGTAAAATATTGATCTCTTGATTAAACTGAATTTTAGTTATTGTACTTCATTCGTCACAACAATATTTCGCGAATTTCTCAATTATGACGGTTTGAAAATCACATAAACTTACTGTAATTTGAAATGCTTTGTTTAAAGTTGAATTCGCGAACTGGTTTGTCTACTTTATTTTAAAATAGAAAAAGATTATTCTATATATTCTCTCGTTTATCTGCATTCAAATAAATTTATGCAAAATTTTTGTATTTTAATATAATATATTAATGATATTTCAATTTTTAAAAACGATAATTCGCGCCCTAAATCAGATATCTGCCCTCAATTCACTCGAACTTGTACCCCTTTATGGTTCATGTACTTTCATTTGCTGCATTTGGTGATATAAACAAAAACTAAACAGAAAATCATATATTGCTACATAAAATTTGCAATTTTAAACTATGAATAGCTGTATGTACATATGTATATTGTCAATATGAACTAAAAATTGCATCAGCTAGCAAAGGCAATTCATCCATTATATACATACATTTGTCAGTATAAACGAAGCTTTGTAAAATGTATATTAGCCAATTTATCGAGTAGACCAGATTCGTCCATATTGGGAACTCTTCACGTACTGTCGAGAATTTGCCGCGAACATGGTTCGAACCTGGGCAAGTCTGCGTCGGTTTTTGTTGCCCTAACCATAGGGCCACCTAGTCAAGCAAAGTTTCGTCATCAATTCGGACGTTTAAAAATGGCACCTAAGTGGAGGCATGCTTACCAAGCGAAATGGAATCTCTAGGCCATGGGTTAGGAAGGTAGAACTCGGAGATAAAGCAGCTGCCAAATGGTTCAGCATCATCGAGTCAATAGTGCAGAAGTGTCAACAAAGAGTTCTATAGTAGCTTAACTAATTTCTTGCATACCTACTGGTAATTAAAGTATAATTAATTAATTTTGATAATTAAAAATGTATCTTTTGTTAAAATGGGCCATAAATGTGTTATTTATGGTGTGTTAGAAATTAGACTTATAGTAAATTGTGTATTGTGTTCAAAAATCGGCTTATCCACACTGGGTGTGCCTAATGATCAGAAAAATGCGGTATTCTGATTATTATATTTATTGATTATTTTGGGTTGATTTATGAATACGTATGTGTGTCATTCTTACTTTGTTACAGATTTATGTTTGGGATCTGGTTATACTAGGATTGATGGATTGAGATGTAACAAGGTGTTCAATTTGATGCCTTATTTATACACGATTTTTTCTCTTTCGATGTTTTTTTTAAAAATTTCGTATCGCCCTGTCTTCTCTCACACTTACTAGCTCTTTTTTTATTTCTCTTTCTCTGTCTCTCTCTCCATATATATATCTAGCTATCTGTATACATATCGTTATTGGTAGCTCGTGAAATATTCTCCAAAATTTGCTGCGTACGGGGCTCGGACCTGGGCACATTTGATACTGAGAATGGGACACAATCCGCTATGCCAACCATGCGTAACAATACAAACATTTTCAATTCATATAACATTTTAAGCTTTTTTGGTTAAACTTTACTTCATATGAAATCTTATTTAATTTTATTGAGACTAGAACTTCTAACTAGTCAATAAGATCCTTCTTTAAAGAACAGAAACCATGAAAATTTTGGAAGAAATATATTTATTTGTATATATAATTTGTAGGATTTTGTTAAAATCTACGTTTCCAGAATTAGCTAAAAATTGCATCAAGTAGAAAATGCAATTCATCCAGATGATTGATTTCATCCTAATTGTGTAGTTGTCAAGAACTGTACATAATTTACCGCGGGAAGGACAAGAACAGAGACACATTACCTTCGGAGTCTGGAAAATTATCCACAACACCATTTCTGCCTTATTACACACGAAACTTTAAATTATTGTCAAACCTATGTTTTCTAATAACTCTTATTTTGTAATCTATTAACACGTTCTATTTGTTATTATACAACTGGCGTCATATAAAATACAGAAGTTATATTGAATCGAAGTCTGATGTCAGGATTTTTATTTTCTATTTTTTCAGCATAAACTAAACAGGTAAAGGCAATTTATCCAGCATTCCGGTTTTGTCCTTGATGAAAATTCTTCAGTTACTGTCTAAAATTATTCCAGGACGGGGCTTGTATCTGCGAGTCTATCAACTGCACCAGCCCTCCCGCATATTACACGCAAGTTTAAGTCGTATAACAATTTATGATGCTGGGTATATTTACTTCAGGTTGAATCTATTTGATATGTCTTATGACGTGAAATTCTATCTAGCCAACTCTATTCTGTCATTATGCACCAAACCCTATGCAACTTTGGCAACATATATTACATTGAAGTAAGCTGAACAGATTTTGATAATGCATATATTGTTGGTATAAAATAAACAAACAGCGATAGCATTTAATTCAGTAAACAAATTTAGTTCTTAATGTGACATTTTGAAGGTATTGAACTGAAAATGCAGCGGACGGTCGCAATTGCTTCGAAGTCTGAAACTCTATAGACTGCGCCACCCGTGCCCAATACCCACGCACGTTTAAGTCATTTTCAAACTTATGTTTTGGTTAAATACCGTTTGTTACGGAGAAAACTGATATATATGCAAGTATGTATTAGGTGTTACGAACCTAGTAACAAATTAGTTCAGTTATGACCAGAAGGATAAACCAAAGGCAGCATGAACGGAAAGTATAATCTCATGCACATTCGTTTCGTGCTTACTGGCGACTCATCAGTAGGAGCCGGTATTACGCCCTTTAACCACTATATATTTGGTCAAAGAATGTGGAATAATAGGACTGTACAATCTCCTAGACGAATGTGTAAACCTGCAATAGTGAAGCTAACATCATATAGTCTACGACAATGCGACTTCAACGCTAACTCACACTATATAATATGTATACCGAGTCTGTAAAGGATACTAACACTATGGCTATTGTGTTAGTAACCGATACCAACATTATTGTACCGAAAAGGTACATGGTACTAACACTATGGTTTCCGAGTCGGTACATGATACCAATCTGATGGATATCAATTTATGCTAAAGTTCACCCAAATTGAGAATTACAACAATTTCTGAACACCTGTTACTCCAGTTAATCCATACACTCTGGCCTTGATCGATATCAGTTATCACATTTCGCGGTAAGCATGACATCATTCAATTCAATGTATTACAGTTAAATACTGTTTGTTGCGGTGAACTAATATATATGCAGGTATGTATTAGGTGTTGCGAACCTAGTAACAAATTAGTTCAGTTGTGACCAGAAGGATAAACCAAAGGCAGCATGAACGGAAAGTATAATCTCATGCACATTCGTTTTGTGCTTACTGGCGACTCATCAGTAGGAATTTTTTTGGTTAGACTTTACTTCGAATGGAACCTATTTGCAATTTATTAATATTTGAATTTCTAACTAATCAACCACTATTTGTCATTACACAGCAGACACCATGTAACTTGAGGAAGTTGTATTAAATTGAAGTCTTAGAGCAGGATTTTTATTACAATGTCGTCAGTAGTTAAATACATTGGCACACAAAATTACACACTGATTCCCAAAGCTCTAACAGAGTAAATTTATTATCCCTATTAGAAGAACCTATTTATATTCGCCTGATTTCCTAAGATGGTCTCAGTTTACACGCATGGCGACTTGAAGTGCGAAGCTTGACATTCTCCAAATCAAGGATCAATCGATGTTGGCAAATGCAAAGTCTATTTTAACACAAGCAATAAATGGTAAATCAATATCAGTATTTTGAATTGAAACAAAAATTGTTTAATTTCATATGACTTTATTATAAAGCATTTCTGTAGAGCTCAACAGCCATTTGCTTTTAGCAAAATCTTATTTTGTCTGCAATATATTATAATTCAATATTGAAGGTAATGCGGATTAAGTAAGATTAGTTTTACACATTATACAAAAAAGTACAGGAATCGGGATGCACACATGCTGAAGCTTGCACACAGTCAACCAGTGTATATTTACTTAATGTACAAACACCTGTTGCTTATTTGACTACGGAATAAGTTTAAAGCAACTTACAGCTTCCGCAGTGCCTAGCTCTTTTTTGTGCCTTCGTTTGAAGAACACCTGGAAATTTGCCTCGTTTGTAGTGTGATATTTGTCAACAATGTGCTTCGATATTGCGGAAGAGATCTTCCGTTGTCCAAATATATTTCACCTTTTATGCTCTTCGATTCGCTTGTTTAGTAATCGGTCAGTATTACGGATACGGCTGAACTTACTTTTAGAGAAAATAAACATTAATATTAGTTAAGCAAGTAATGACAACTATTATTGTAATCTATATTTCGGATTTTAAATATATATTAACTCTATTTTACATAGCTAGTCTCACAAATAGAAAAAGCACCACAAAAATGTGTACTGACAGATTAGATAAAATATGGTTTGTATTTATCACAAGTCCGCAAACAAGATATAAATAATTAATGCTAGATATATGTTGTAAAGACCAAATCAAATATTTGTACTTGTTAGAACCGTTTCAAGCCACCGATTCAAAGTAACTATTGGTAACTCAGTTGCAAAATTCTAACAGACATATTGTTAGTTGAAGTTTTAGTGCTATTATAAAAAATTCTTTTCTTTTTGAAACACATTAAATTAGTGGTTCTTTTCTAATCAGACTGTCAAAAATTCACTTTTGAATTACTTGAATTTTGTTTTTTTATATCCGTTGATATATTCCTCTGTGCGTTCAAGCAGGAATTATTTAAACAGCCAGATTTTTTGTTTACTTTAATAAAAATCTTAGTATTTTGAACGGAAAAAGTGTTGTGTAATGTTTTTTATTTATTTTTTATTGTTAAAGTTGCTGCCATCAAAATGTATGCTCATGTCAGTCGAGATTTTGCTTCTCTTGTGCGCTTTCTTAACAAATTTTATCTGCCATTATTCTAGAGAGCTTAATTTATCGTGAGATTGATTTCACTACACTGTTTACGCTTAACAAACTTGAATAAAGTAAGAGCCACTAGTGCAGGTAAAAATGTACTTTGGGATGTATATACACAGAAACTTGTTCGAAATGTTACAATGCTGCTCCACCAAATTTATTTATTTTTAATGCAATATGTTTTGTTAAGTATAATTTACTGAACGTAGAGAAAACGGAGCCGAAAGCTGTAAGTGGTACCGATTCAATATTATAGAATATAAAAAAAAGTATTTCTAAATGAAATGCCCATTTTCAAATTACTTACTGATATAGGTTGCATAGTGACAGGTCAGTAAATCAAACAAACCAATTACAAGTATGTATTAGGTTTTGCGAACCTAGTAACAAATTAGTTCAGTTGTGACCAGAAGGATAAACCAAAGGCAGCATGAACGGAAAGTATAATCTCATGCACATTCGTTTCGTGCTTACTGGCGACTCATCAGTAGGAGCCGGTATTACGCCCTTTAACCACTATATATTTGGTAGAAGAATGTGGAATAATAGGACGGTACAATCTCCTAGACGAATGTGTAAACCTGTAATAGTGAAGCTAACATAATCTGAAGTCAACGACAATACGACTTCAATGCTAACTCACACTATATAATATATATACGGAGTCTGTAAAGGATACTAACACTATGGCCATTGTGTTAGTAACTGATACCTTTTTGAAATCGATGAGTACCGGATACTAACACTATGGTTTCCGAGTCGGTACATGACACCAACCTGATGGATATAAATTTATGCTAAAGTTCACCCAAAATTGAGAATTACAACAATTTCCGAACACCTGTTACTCCAGTTAAACCATACACTCTGGCCTTCATCGATATCAGTTATCACATTTCGCGGTAAGCATGACATCATTCAATTCAATATATATACAGTTAAATACTGTTTGTTGCGAAGACCTAATATATATGCAAGTATGTATTAGGTGTTGCGAACCTAGTTAACAAATTGGTTCGGTCCAGACCAGAAGGATTAACCAAAGGCAGCATGAACGGAAAGTATAATCTCATGCACATTCGTTTCGTGCTTGCTGGCGACTCATCAGTAGGAGCCGGTATTACGCCCTTTAACCACTATATATTTGGTAGAAGAATGTGGAATAATAGGACGGTACAATCTCCGAGACGAATGTGATAACTGATATCGATCAACGCCAGAGTGTATGGTTTAACTGGAGTAACAGGTGTTCGGAAATTGTTGTAATTCTCAATTTGGGTGAACTTTAGCATAAATTTATATCCATCAGGTTGGTGTCATGTACCGACTCGGAAACCATAGTGTTAGTATCCGGTACTCATCGATTTCAAAAAAGGTATCAGTTACTAACACAATGGCCATAGTGTTAGTATCCTTTACAGACTCCGTATATATATTATATAGTGTGAGTTAGCATTGAAGTCGTATTGTCGTTGACTTCAGATTATGTTAGCTTCACTATTACAGGTTTACACATTCGTCTAGGAGATTGTACCGTCCTATTATTCCACATTCTTCTACCAAATATATAGTGGTTAAAGGGCGTAATACCGGCTCCTACTGATGAGTCGCCAGTAAGCACGAAACGAATGTGCATGAGATTATACTTTCCGTTCATGCTGCCTTTGGTTTATCCTTCTGGTCACAACTGAACTAATTTGTTACTAGGTTCGCAAAACCTAATACATACTTGCATATATATTAGTTCTTCGCAACAAACAGTATTTAACTGTAAACCAATTACAAGCCTTTGAATACCACATTATTAATTAAAAATTGTAATTAACTTTTAAAGTTTGAAAACTAACAAAAAATAGTATTTCCATTGTGTTATCGGTCTAAATAAACCACAGTCAGTTGCACTAACTGGCATTTTGGGCCTCGCATGTCCGTTAAAACCTGAAAGTTAGTTATCAGAAATTTTCCGTCAAAACTCGGCAGTAATTTTAAAATTCGGTAGATTTGCTATGTTCTTAAACAGTTTAACAGACAAGATTATTACCTATTTTCAGTTCGCAATTTTTTTATAAGTAATCTTTTATCAGCATATATGCATCAAATGTTTGCTAAACTAATTGACTGAGCAATCAATATTTTTGCTGCTAAGCTCGAAGCAGAGGAATTTTACTACTGTTCGCAAATTTTTAGAATGTTGAAACGGAGTCGATGGTGAATTAAAAAACATGTAGAAAGTCTTGGAATAATTTTTTCATCGTAATAAAATTTAAGAGATAACAATAGAATACCATCATCATCATCATCATCATCATCATCATCATCATCGTCGTCGTCATCATGTCCAGCCAAACAAAAGTCAAAAGTGACTAATGTTTCATTGCAATATAACCATAAGGAGTGACAAAAAGTATATAAGTGAATTTAAACAAATTATGAGTGAGATTTGCGAGAGAGAGAAAGAGGCAGAGAGAGAAGGAATAGCATGCTACTATGAGTAAATTTATCAGGATAACTTACAGAAATGAGGCCAACTAAACCTCTCCATAACACCATTATAGCCAAGTTAGCATTCGGGCAAGGCGAATGCCTGTATCTAATTATTCTCCCAATAAAAATTCTAACGGATCTGATTATGAAGTTGCATCTCATTTAATATATTTTATAATCACACTATTTAACACATTATAGCAATGCTTTCAGACTTCAAGTATCTGCCTTCTTGATAAGTTTGATTCTTAGCTTAAGCAAAAGTCCCATCTAACGGCCTTTACTACTGGATGTAAGCAACTACTTAACTATTTTTATTTTTATGGAAATATAAAATAGCAGTTTGAATGGTATACATGTGATGCGCTAGCGTAGGTAATAAATAAAATATACCTTAGTTACGCTTTGCGAAATGCTTTCCGGTTAAAACGTCTGTATTAAAAAATATCATTACACCGTCAGTTTTCCCGATATTTCTTCGGGGATTTTACTGTTGCTTTTGATCGAGTTGGCGGCTCGTGCTTTTGAAAAGGCTGCAAACAATAATCGCATTTGATTAAAGTTTATATGCATGTTGATTTCAGAAAATAATATTTGTCCTACATGAACTAATTTATTATATCCTCAGTGTCTAATATGAAAATGCATTTATAACAATACTCTGTAACCAGGAGTATATGAAACCTAAGTAACGTTCATCAATTAACATGTTTCAATGTGCTTCAAAATGATGTAGGCTCTCAATCAAAAAAATAAATATTTTATGGGATATTTGTAATAATTAAAGGAATTTGAAACAAAACTAACAAATTCCAATTCATAAGATCACGTAATCATTTTGTTTAGAGGTATTCTAACATTTTCCAACTAGCATAGTCAATTATTGATAAAAATAATTAAAATTCAAATGATGTTTTTAAATTGCGTCACATTGCACACTTTTTGAAAATGACTTAGGCGCCAAGTCTTCCATTTAATCACCAAATTAACTTTTTAATCAGTTGGCTATTTTTTCTAATTTTAATGACTATTCTCTTTGACTAAACAAATTTTCCAATGAATAATAAATTTAAGTAATTTGAAATTTGTTACGATGTTCTTTGGTAAATCTGCATTTTTGCTCGCCCAGAATAGGCAACATTGCACAGGTGGTATGGACGATGTAAAAGACCTAATATGAATTTGTTATTTTTTTAGTTTGATTTCTGCTTAAAAATTACTTTCTGTGATAAATAATTCCTAATGCTATAAAATAATTCAAATAAAATATTTCGCATAGAATGCGATTTTCATTCTTTTCAGACTAATTTTGCTACTTTGCAAAATCCGGACACTTTCTTTGCTTAAAATAAATTATAAGAAGAAATGCTTCTGTAAATGCAGAAACAGTTAATAAATGTTACTACTATCTATGAAATAAAAAAAATATGAACTATTTTTTCAGATTATCCAAAAATTAAGTATTAAAATTGAAAAAAGGGTGGCCTGCATTAAAATTTCGATTATACTCTGGTTTTCCTATGTCATATATGTTTCTGAAAGAATGCTTAATTATTTTGCGAATTTAGCTTCAAATTAACCATTGTTATTGGTAATCAATTTAAATATCGTAATCTGGTGTTGTTAATGTTGAAAAGAGAATCACGTGAAAGTATTCGTCGAATTAGAATTTCTATCCACTGTAGATGGATAGTTAATATAAGCAGTACTAAAAATGCTGTGACAGATTTCACAATCGGTAGAATATTATCAGTAAACCCATTTTTTCTAACACTTACTACTTCAATCACGTTTACGCTCTTGTAATAAACGACGAACTCAGTTTTACACTATAGTAAAGCTATTAGCTAGTTACACATAATGACACGTTTCGATCTTTCATTGCCATTATCGAAGTGCGACGGTAACTGAATAACGAGGATGAAAACGCAATTTAGATGTCACTGGTGACAGTTTTGCCATATTGCAAGACATTTAAAAATGCATTGTGTTTATTTCAAGTTTGGAAATTATTACAAAATCAATGATCCTAATAAAGTTGATGATAAATATTAAATTTGAGTGTTTCTCTAAAAATAGATCGGCATATGTATAAATTCATGCATTGATACAGCCCTATATATATATATATATATATATATATATATATATATATATATATATACATAAATTGAAAACTACTTAAATGTATACAAAACGTCATAAATGCGTACACAATCAATGGCTTTTTCGCGCTTAAAAAAATGAACTGAAGGGGAAAAAATCCTAGAAGACAAAACGCCTCGCTTGAAATATCATCTATATTTACGAAGATTACACTATAAACAAGATGACGATCTTGTGTGACCTTATCAAGAATGAGTTTCAAAATTTTCCTATTGACACGAATGACCTAGAGACCTTATATGTACACGTGATAAAAACGTGAAATTTACATTTAAAGGTAAATATTTCCGGCAGTTAAAATGTTTAGCGAACAGAAGGTGCATTGAGCATCTACCCGGAGACAAATACATCCACCATTTTTATTTAACGAGCCTGAAAAACATTATTGACCAGTGCGTACTTTACAAAGGTTATGAAAATGATCTACTATTGTTAATCCAAGACACAGCAGCTCCAACCGAAATAATAAAACAAGACAATGAAGACTACCAGACATTAAATTCTCCCTCGAATTAGTGAAAGGCAAAATTTTCCTTTTTTGGATAACGCAGTGGAGAAGAAAATGGCGTTTTGTCATTTGCGTTACATAGCAAATCAACGTTCACTGGTCAATCCATTTTTTAACATTAGCGTGACGATATCTCGCAATATAAACCTAGTTGACAATCTAGTGAATATAATCGGGAAGATCTGTTCGGAACACAAGATCAAAGAAGAGCTAGGCTACCTGAGAATCCTTTTTGTCAAGAACGACTACTTGAAGTGCTTCATTGATGTCAATATCAGACCACGTTCAATTCGTACTACAGGGGATCTCGTCAAAAATATTTCCATAAACTTGCCATTTAGAGGCGATCTACGAGCTTTAATAATTGCAAAAATTAATGTGTAGGATTAATTGCCAACTTTTTACATGAAGTAAATTCTGAAAAATAATTATGCATTAACGAAGCTCTTCATATAAACCAACTAACACCCAGCCTAAATATTAAAAAGTTTCACAATATAATATTTTACTCGACTGGCTACGCGTCACATCTCCCAACAACAATATACCAACATTAAGGCAAACCCGAGCACTCATTAAACCAACCTCAACCAACATGTGATCAGCTCGGCAACAGACTGAAAGACAAACAGCTGCACACACTGTATCAGTATCATCGGTAACGGTGACAAAAATTGCAAAAAAATATGAGCGATCAACACTAAGATCCGCATACTCTGCGTTGTTACAAAGGAGACAGATCGGAAAAAAGACATTCGGACAAAAAACAGCCAGCAAAGCGAACACTTGGTCTAAACTCAATCCAGCAATACAAGAATGACCAGATCTCATACATCACACTGAAATAAAGTGAGAATCACCTCTGCACAGACAGACACGTACTAAATACTCTTAAAAATCAACCAGCAATAAATTAACAACTAGAAAGACAATTTAAACTGAAAATTCGACTACTTAACGAAAAAAACCTAGTATGAATATAAGTGAAATATTGTAGTGTTGTTGAGGATTCTCGAAATAGATAGGCTTTTATCCACTATTTCATTCAATGTGTTTTCTCTTCCCAACAATAATTATACTGTGTAGTATGGACATATAGAAATACATATATATATATATATATATATATATATATATATATATATATATATATATATATATATATATACCATGATGAGTTGTTCACTAAAAATTAAATGAAATAACTTGTAGAATTTAATGATTTTTGGAAACATTGTCGATAAGTGCAATACTACTGGCACTAGAAATAAAAATAGATTTCGTATAAAACGCTTTGGAGATGTAATATTTGAATTAGTTATACTCATTATTTCCGGCTTTATATGTTTAAACATTTTGAGAATTTATAAATATATGCAAAATTTTTTTATGGAAATTTAATTGCATAAATTTGAAATTCAAATTATTCCTACAAATGCAATAATACATATAGAATATATTCTAGGTTAGACAATTAAAGTCAATGTCGTATATCGCGTTATAATCTGGTTATTTTTAAGCAAATTGATCCTCGAATTTTGCGCTCAAAATAAATCACAATTGGTCACTAAAATTTCATTAGAATACCTATTCCTCTCCGAAAATGTTCCGAGTCAAATCTTTTAGTCGTTTGGTAGGATTGTGATACTTTGTTACAAATCTACATTACACTCTATTTCTTCAAATTTATTATGATTGAAGTTTATTGGCGCATAGCATTAATGATGTCTTCTGAACTCATTTAGACCAAGGTATTAGCTTTTTTATTTTTCAATAATATATTTTATTCAAAGCATAACGAATTATAAATTAATTAAGCTTGTTCTGTGATATTCAGGAACAATTTTTATGGTATACGGTAATTATTGCGGCTGTCTATTTTGTTTTTATTGTGCAACTTTGTATCCTTAATTTTACAATTGAAGTAAATGTTTGATGAAATTGGATCGTATTGCCCACCTACACTGCAAACGTAGCAACGAAAAATTGTTTCAATAAAAGTTGCGATCTTGATATAAACACCAGTCCCATAATAGACATATATTGGTAAGTATAAACTAAGCATTTTATAATTTACTAAAGGTAATTCATCCAGTAGACCGGGTTTGTTCTTATTGAAATCTCTTCATGTACTGTGCAGAATTTGCCGCGGACACGACTTGAACATGGGCACGTCTACTACGAATTCACGACTAACCACCGACTGGTGCTTATATCAAGGTCGCAAATTGGTATTAAATAATTAAACAAACATTGGTTTTGCGAGCGATGATAAAAATTACTATAATCAAGGTTGCGATCTTGATATGAGCACTTGATTCATTAATTACTGTTATATGTCACATTAAACTAAGGATTGTATAATGTAGAATAGACAATTCATCCAATAGACCGGTTACGTCCTTATTGGAAACACATCATGTACTTGCCAGAATTTGCCGCGGACAGGGCTCGAACCTGTGCACGTCTGCTTCGGAATCTGGTGCTCTAACAACTGAGCCACCCTGACGCACACTACACATAATTTTCAGTTATATACTAATTAATGTAACTCGGTAGTTTCGTTTCCTTTTAGGTGGAGCTCATATGGCATCCATTTAGACCCAATGTTCCACTAATCACATATTATTTAATATTTGTCGAACAACGTAGCAAAACTACCTCCAGTCACACGTACTGACGCCGTGCTCAAATATCGACTTTTTCTTTACCATATATATGCTATGAATTTTTGGTCTCGCTAGTCAATTTTCCGTTGACTATGATCTTGGAGGGTCGAAACGCGTAAGCATGTGTAACTGAAGGTAGTTTTGCCATGCTGTGCGACGAAAGGTTAAATAAAATGGGATTTGTGTTTACTGCAAGCTCAAAAGCAAGGTTTAAAGACGCATAATTATGAATATGTTTATTGCGGAAAATTTACGCGTTTATGTTATGGATAATTATCCATGGCGCAATATGAAATTGTGTGGATAAGTGTTGGCAAAATAAACTGGCCAATTACCCATCAGAAGCACACTTTAAATTATATAATCCGTTTTATTTTCCAAAAATGTATTTCGCTATATATATATATATATATATATATATATATATATATATATATACATCGAAAAGGTAAACTTAATAAAAGTGAGTAAGTTTAACTTTCATATTTGGATAATTTACTTCGCAGTCATAACAATACAGAATACCATCACACCAAATATATATATATGTGTGTGTGTGTCTTTGAATAATTAAGTAATGTAGTAATCTTTGACTTGCTGTTATTTATTGGATTTGAATGAATAAAATTTTTATTTACTTAAATGAAATTTGCAATCTAGATGATAGCATCAATTCCATAATATATATACAGTTGTTAGTTTAAACTAAAAATTGCATAATATTAGAAATAGAATTCATTCAGAAGACAGCTTTCGTTCTTGTTTGGAAGTTTCTCGTACTGCCCAGAATTTTCTGCGGCCAGGGCTCGAAATCGGACACATCTGCTTCGAAGCTCGTTGCTCTGAACACAGCCACAATACTGCAAAAGACTCTAAAGCAGACGTGCCCAGTTTAACCCCTGTCCGCTGCAAATTCTGAACAATAGGTAAAAATTCCCAATAAAGGCGAAACCGGTCTATCGGATGCATTGCCTGTTCTACATTATAAAATACTTAGTTTTTTGGCATATGCATATATATATATATATATATATATATATATATATATATATATATATATATATATAATGGGACTATTGTTTATATCAAGATAGCAACCTTAATTTAAATAATTGTTATCACCGCCCGCGCAACCAATGTTCATTTAACATTAACAATATTTGATTGCGCGGGTGGTGGTAACAATTTTTTTAAAATCTAGTTTGCGAACTTCAAATAAACTCCAATTCCAATGTATATAACCAGTCGTCGAACAACTGCATGCGACTGGCGGTAGTTTTGTTATGTTTTTCGACGACTGGTTAAATACAATGGGATTGGTGTTTACTTCATTCCACACGTTAAGTTGTTTCATTAACATAGAGGCTTTTGCACTTGAAGAACATTCTGCGTCCTGCTTGCTTTTTTAATGTTTACAATTCTTGAATGTTGTGTTATTTGTAACAGATTTTTGCCGAAGATTTTAAGTCGAATCTAATGAACTTAAATTTCAAAATTTGTGGTCTCTTTATTTGTTTTGAAACGATGTGGGAGTTAAAAATAAAATCACAAAATTGATAAAGGGTAAGTTAATTTTACGTTGCAAATTAACAATATTATTATTATTAACTGTTTTAGATATCAGCAAGTGTATATTAATAGTTTTCTTCTCGTTCTTACGTAATATTTTGACAACGAAAAATATAAAAATCCACAAACAATGCAAAACAAAGAAAATTCTTGTATCTATGCCATTTATTATTGTTTGAAGATAACGTTAGGATCATTGTAAAAATGAAGGAAATCATTTAGGACAGACAAAAATAGGCAGTAAAACGTCTTCCTTTGACATAAAGGCATCTGGTGATAATTCACAACAAGTAGTTAAAAATCTGGTTAAAAATTCTTCAAGTTTTGTCCAATAGAATTACGCTTTCAAATTCATTTAATTGTAATAAACCTTATAAAATGATTTTGAATTCGTGCGTGTCACCTCCTTGAAGTCTAGAAGTGATTGAATGAATAGAAATATTAATGCCCACATTTTCAATTGTATTTCATTATTTCACATACACATATATTTATCGATTTGATTTAAGTAATATATGGGAAAGCAACATTGGAAGATATATAACTTATGAAGTTCAAGTTATATTATTTGATTGCAATATGGAAAAACCTTTGCCTTGTTAGACTTCCTATGAAAACGGAATTACTTAACAACCTTCAATAATCTAAAACCATGCATAAACGATTTCTGCTAAGCTTTGCTTTTGCAGTCAATCTGAGTTAACACTAAATTATTGAATGTGGTCTGCATTTACCAAACACTATTACAGCTATATACATGCAGTTCTTTTGTCATTTCAATGTTATAGTAAAATGGAATGCAAAGTGTTCTTCATTTCTAAATTAGAGAATTTATTAACGCCGTGATATATATATATATATATATATATATATATATATATATATATATATATAGGGAAATACTTAGTTAATACTGACAAAATCCTGCCACATATCTAAAATTCATTATCACATCCCAAGGTGGCATGGAGTTGGTTATATAATGAAAGATTTTAGATGGCTAGTTGAAGCCTAAATTCGAAAGAGACGTCAAATATACTCCGCTTGTAGCAAAGGTTAGCCAAACCAATAAGTTACTACAAATTGAATATTGTTTATCCTAGGCAGCTGGAGTGACGCAGTGAGTAGTGCACGAGACTCTGTAATAAGTGTGCCCTGGTTCGAGCCCCATCCCCAGAAAACTCTGTATGTTATTTGACGAGATTTCAATAAATAGTTTACTGGATAATTGTTATTATACAATACACAGTTTTACTAACAAAGATATATATATATATATTCATTTATATGTAAATATATTTATACTTATATAAGTTCTTCATATTGTCCATTGTCTTTGACTATTTAATAGAATTTACACTATGGAAGAGAAAACATTTAATAGTAAAGTGTTAAAACGGTGTGAGAATACATCAAATTTCTTGGAAGAAATTCAAAAAGCAAAACCACTCTGAACAAACACCAATCAACGGTGGGGCAAGCCAAAATCTCATGAAGGCATGACAACCTCAAAATCGATAAATGCACGGCGACATAGACTAGCTAAATTTCTCTGCAAAATACTTTAACCCTGACGAAATATTTAACTGAAATATCATGAACACAAATAATAGCAAGGTATCTTTGGATCTAGCAGATGAACCAAAGGGAAAAATACCTAAGAAAACTAAGTGGACTCACTTTAAACGTTTTATTCTTATTTATAAATATTCCATTGAAAAACAGCGATTATATTTTGTAACCAGATTAAGAATGCGTTTCAAATCTTTCCAATAGCCACACGTTGGGTAAAAACGTGCGTAAACGTAATAACCACTACGTTAATCAGGAATGGGCGAGTTAGTGGTCTTTTACAGCCCCCATATAACCATGAACAATACAAATTATAGCGAATCCATACTGCATGGGCCGTCACGCAGGATACAATGGATTGTCATATCTGCTGAATCGTGTAGGGCGGATAAGCCAGTTCAGGCTACTTCAAAAATCTTTATTTGCGATTCCTGACAAAAGCGTTCTTTTAGATGCTATGAATACGGTGGCTGTTAGTGACATCAATGAGCCCACTATCGGAAGGTCAAATATCGAAAATAGTTCATATAAACTACCATTCATTTAATCTAGATTATGTTTTAACGTCAGTACATTTAATGCACGAAAATTAAAACAAACAGGGCAACAAGAAACTCTTACACGCACGATGTATAACATAGAAATCGTTATGGGTTGCGTATCTGAAACCAGAATACAGGATCCTAAGAGCATTAGATAATTTGGTGCACCATCCTTATCTACGATAACTCCGATGTCGGTATTTTACATTGCTCACGAGCTAAAGCTTTTTTAACTGAATGGATTCCGGTAAACAGCTGATTTTGTGCGGCACGCTTAAATATATCTTTCAAAATTAATGATAGAAAGCTTAAGCATTATTGTCTTTTACTTTTATCTGCCTATGCTCCTAGCAATTGCAACACAGATGTCAGCGAGAACGTTTTTTACGCCGACCTAAGCTCTTTACTAAATAGAGCAAGAAGTTCAGATATAGTTTTTGTTATGGGTGAAATGGGTGCTCATGTTCGAAGCGTAAGTAACATAGAATCTCATTTATGTGAATGATACACTTTAAGCTCACTGCGCAACGGTAGTGGTAAACGACTGTTAGATTGTTGTGAGGAATATAGATTATGCATAATTCACATATACTTCATACGTAGTGTAAGACGTTAGGTCACATGGTGTCCTTCAGCCCCCGGACAACGGTGGACTCAAGCAACTGATGGACGGCTTCAGAGTGAGGAGACAAGTGAGAGCCCATCAATCGAGACCAAAAAAAATCTGTGCACCTGGAAACGTAATACGTAGTGGGCCTAAATCATTATTCTCGTCATTATTATCAATTTTTAACGTTTTTACTGTATATTTATTGTTGTTCCTAAGGTTAAATGACAGTTAAATATTAGTTAGCAATTCTAGTGGAATTGCTGTGCATCATCATAATGATGAAGATAGCCAACAGAGACAACACATGTTCAAAATTCAATCCATTAATTAAAGTATAACCAGATCTCAATCTTCACGTTTTAATGTAATACAATATACTTACACACACACACACACACATATATATATATATATATATATATATATATATATATATATATATATATATATATATAGGGTTCTGTATGAAGCTCGCAACCTTGATCAAATTAATAAAAAAATTGTATTTACTTGAAAGCATGTCATTATGAAAAATTTTATTATAATTTCAGATGAAACATTGAAAATTCGTTTAAAATGTGTATCTATTGTAAAATTCAATTAAACAATAAGCATTAAATAATGCAAAATATCTTCATACAAAATAAAAACTCAATAAAATTTAGTTTTTCCAATTATGATAAGTTTCAAAATGGATGCATGCAGTTGTGATACATTGGACGATTAAACAACCATTGGTTGCGTTGGTGATGATAATTTTTTTAAAATCAAGTTCGTTAGTTAGGCATAAACACCAATTCAATTGTATTTAATCAGTCGCAAAACAGAGCAAAACCACCGTCAGTCAAATTTACTGATGCGATTTGACCTTCCATGATTACCATCAGTGCACGACAGCAAACAATATAATTTATATACATGTGGCAAAATTTGAAGAAAAGTAAAGTTCGTGACTGGATAGAAATTGAGCAGCCGACTTTTCTAATCAAGTACAATGTATGCGAGACTACTAGAGGTGAAAGCCGCATATTTAATTTTGCCTTCTCAGTATATGCATTGAGGTTTTACCGTCGCTAGTCATACAAGGTCGAAACGCGTCAGAACGTGTAACTGACGGTAATTCTGTTATATTGTTCGACCGGTAAAATATAATATGATCGTTGTTTATTTAATGCTCGCAAACTTGATTTAAATGTACAATTGTTTATATAAAATTCGATTGATATTTATCTCAAATTCATAAATTTGATTTGAAAAATTGCATTGTTTTTTGTTTGTGAATTCACGCATCAACCCACCGTTATTAACGAGAAAATTTTGTAAAATTAGTGGCCAAATATGTCAGTCGACAACTATCAACATCATTTGGGTTTAACTTCTTGGATATTGAAAATTAATGCAGTTTGATTTTGTATTCTGACAATCGCACGACTTCCTTGTTTTCTTGTTGTGCAGTTGATTACAGAATATGATAATATAAAAACACAAATGAAATTTGACCATGTGAACTGTGACTGATGTATGCCACAAACTAGGTTCTGACAAAGTTTTAAATGTAGATTGCAAGTTGATGATATAATTTATCAGGTGTAGCATACCAAACATGCTAATTCAAAAAGAATTAAAAGTAAATGATAATGACAGCAGGAACACAAGGTGTAATTTCGTGTTCACATGCGTTTCATTCTTATTGGCAGCATGAGGTTATAACTGTTTTTCGCGCCGATTTTGGCATATCCTTTTTGTTACCATTTTAACTAACATGTTGCCAAGCACAGAAAGCCTACTACATAATTAGATTATTCAAATCATGAAATAAACATCAATACTGTTAAATTAAACGAGTCGCTCAACATAACATGCCTATCGTCAGTAGCGTTTTGCTACGTTGTGCGACTGGTTAAATAAAATGAAATTGGTGTTTATTCAAAGCTCGCCAGTTTCATTAAAATAATTGTTGTTACCACCTGCGTAATCAATGATTGGTCAATTGTGTATATAATTTTATATCTGCAGCCGATAATATACGAACTTTCGTAGGTATTTGACGCACAATATTGTAATGCCCAGACTCAAACCGCCGAGTACTCGTCACAACTTGAAACACGATTTATTCTGTCCAATGATACTTGATGTACACTCGGTATTGTAGATGATTGCATGTATCGTTCCTTCCATTCACGGTTCACTGTCAGACTCATTTCAATTCACGGTACAATTTCAATGCATAAGCAAAGCAAGCTTTTTAATTTCCTTCAAATTGCTTAATTTATTTGCAACTGTATATTAGGTGTTGTGCGCCTAGTAGCAAATTATCTCCAATATAACAAGAAGGATAAACCAAAGACAGCATGAACTGGGAGTATAATCTCGTGCACATACGTTTTGTGCTTACTTGCGACTCATCAGTAGGAGCTGGTATTACGTCCTTTACTCACTATATATCTGAGTAAAGAATGTGCGAAAATAGGACGGTAAAATCTCCTACACGAATGTTTAAACCTGCATTAGTGAAGCGAACTTCATATAAAGACTTCGACAATACGAATTCAAATCCAACTTACTGTATTACATATATATATATATATATATATATGAGGCAAGTTCTAGTCTACATGTTTGTTAATGCTGCAATAGTATTTTAATCTCTTTTTTCTGTATATAATCCGATATTCGTATATATGAACCAACAAAAATCATTAAAACAGTATTACAGCACATTTGTGTAATATTCAAATTCCAGTATGTTGATCAGTCTATGCATAAAACTTCCCAATCACAAAAAAATGGAACTGTTAGACACATTAATAGTATTTGTAATTCTATGTAACGACCGTAACCTCATGAACGTGGGTAAAACCATGCGTCTAATTACAGTAAGAAGAAAGGAACATATATATAATAGAACATACCATGCACTACATACAGTAGAGACAGGACATATCATTAATTTGGCTGGTTGCATAAGCATATCAACTTGTGTTCCTAGTAGATCGGCAAGATTAATTAGGAAATCCAACAAAATGAAATCGAGAAATGATATAAATGAATAAAACACCGTAGAAAAATAACTGGTTTCGATTTGGAATCCAGCATTAAATGATGGTATGAAGCGAAGTTTGAACGAATCATAATAACAAAAACTCGCTCAAGTAAAAGAATAAAAACGTTAGATTGCTATTAATTTACAGAGGGCGATGGGTGATTAATTAAATATATCGTAATTTATTATCGACTTATATTATAATTTTATTCGTGATTACTTGTTATCTCATTGTATCTATTAACCTAGTTTATTTATGCAGTGAAGCACTTTTTAATAAATCTTCACGTTTTTGAATAAAACAACCTTTCTATGCGCTATTCTTTTAATATTACTTTCAGTAGGCAATTTTCGTATTTCCTTTATGACCCACTTTTACTTTAACTAACTATTCTAATAAAAAAATTTATCCGTATTTTTATTTTATTTTACCAACACCTAATTATTTACCGTGAAAATTTTGCGACCGGATATTCACAGTACCTTTCGCCTCCTTACTCGAATGCCACTCGTAAATAATTCATTTAGGAAAGAAAGTGTAAAAAGTAGGTCTGATGTGTGAAAATAGGACTTTATATTTATCTCGTCAGTTGCACTTGGAAGAGTGCTACACGTGTCGTTAATTAGATGTAACTAATTAGTTCTCAGTCTTAAACAAACGCCCACATACTGGCGTGGAGTACGCTTATCTAGTGAATCGTCAGTAGGTATTATTAAATCACTGCCATTTAATTTCGATAAGTGTACACATGTAGACACAAACACACACACACACATGAGACACAATTACCTAGTAAAAAGACACACACTCACTTTCTCTCACTTCGTTATCCTTATTCTGACAATTTGTACCTCATTTAGCACTTTTTGTCGAATTGATTTCCAGAAGTCGACAACCAAGATGAAGCAAGCAAATACGAAAGTTCTTATTACTAAACTTTTTGTAAAATATGCATCAAGGGTAACGCAATTTTATATGCGCACCACTCCACAGCAAATATGCCTTATCCTAGCCGCGTTTGTAGCAAATTCTGGCACGTACTTGACAAGTTCCCAATTCGGACGAAAGCGGCTACTTGACCATTTATGTTTGCGAATTTACGCAATTGTTTCATATTTTTTTGTTTCGGAGAGTTAATAAATATTTATTATGCCTTACGTACCTAGTAGCAAATTAATTTAAATAGGATCTTGATTTAAAAACCTGACCTATTATACTCATACACAAGTAAGTGTAAACTAAGAATTGCATAGTGTTGAAAAGAGCAATTCATACAGTAGACCGGTGTTTTCTTTAATGGCAACTGATCACGTACATTACAGGATTTTCCGCGACAAGGGCTCGAACTTTGGCTCATCTGTTTCGGAATCTGGTGCTCTTACCTCTGAGCCATCTTGGCGCATACTACACGCAATTTTCAGTTATATATTAACATTTTTTTCTTTATATAATTAAACGAACATTGGTTGCGCGGGCGGTGATTACACTTATTATAATCAAAGTTGCGATCTTGATAATTATATTCATTTGGCAGTATAAACCAAGAATTGTATAGTGTAGAAAAGAAAATTCGTCCAGTAGACCGGTTGCGTCCTTATTTGGAGCTCATAACATACTCACCAGAATTTACCGTGAACAGGGCTCATATATGGGCACGTCTACTACGGAATCTTGGTGCTCTAATAAATGTTGATTTGATTCTGATAATACAGATAAAATTTACTTTTACAGGGAAATAAAACTATTAAAGCAATAGTGTACCGAAATCTCAATAATAAACATAATTAAGAATCTAGCAAACCTAATGATGAAGATCTGCTCTGAATACAATATTGAGAAAGATCTAGTCTACCTGAGGAAACCTTTGTTAATGGACAACGACTTGGAGCTTTTCATAGATGTCAACTTAAGACCACGTTTGATTCGTACTACAGGGCAAACCAACAGAAATGTTTTCCTCAGCTTACCATTTAGAGGCAACCAATCAGCAACCAGTAGTTTTGTTATGTTGTTCGGAGAATGGTTAAATACAATGGGATTGGTGTTTACTCCAATCTCGCAAACTTGATTTAAAGAATTGTTACCACCTCCCGCGCAATCAATTATTGTTAAATTGTATTGCCGATATATGTATATGTGGCGAAAGCTGCAAAAAATTAATGTTCGTGACTGCATAGAAATTGTGTAGCCGACATTTCCAGTCAATTTCAATGTATGCGAGACTGCTAGAGGTGAGAGTCGCATATATTAACAAATATTTATATAGTACATAATTATATAATGTTGTTTTCATGTTTGTGTTTAACAATATCTAAGAGGAGTCCATGTTCGTACATTTGATCGACGTTGTGCATTGGAGAATTAGAGAACTTTTTCAAATTTATCAAACAAAAATGTAAATATAATTTATTTTGTGTATATATAGCGCGGCCACTTTTAGGGACATTTTCATTCTTATATTTGTAGAGTACTATTTTTAATTTAGAATTCATATTTATTGATGTACGTAAAGCTAAATTAAGAATAGACCTCATTATCGTAAATAAGGTCATCTTTCTAGAATAGTCACTTTCGTTAATTTTAATTCTTTAGCTTTTATATATTGTTACTAATTTGACCGTGTGAAGTTGGTCACGATCAACTTGTGATTATCACTAACTGTGAAAATCTGTTTTGGTGTTTAAAACTATTTTAGTAGGCAAAAAGTGCATATTCAAAATTTTGTCCAAAATATAATTCATTGTAAAACAGATAGTCATTTTTATTGTGTTTTACAAGAATCTGTGGGCTGCAGAGAAAGAGATAGAAAGCGAGATATTTATGTTTGTGTATTAATATGTGTGCATTTATTTGCGTCTTGTTAAGTAAATATGGACAGCCTTATGTTTGGTTTTACCCTAACGTTAGTGGGCTAGCCTTAATACATTTTAAATAGAATGTTTAAAATAAATATAAATAGATACATTTAAACGAGACTAACATCTTTGCATTACTTACTTTTTGACATTTTACTGTGAGTCATAATTTGGCTGACGATGATCCCAGCATAGAAGAATCAAAGTATCGTATGGCGAAAATATAATGATCACAACCTTGACAAGTATATATAAAACTTACTAAAAGAAACATTTTTACAGCACCAACGCGTCCTATAAATTGAAATCTAAGAATTGAATTTATTTGGTTAGGATGAAAGAAATTGTAAAAGAAAAACGAATAGCATTTCCAGACTTATGTGCCTCTATCTATAAATCATCAATTTCGTTTTGCATTGGTTCTATATTTCTGTTAGCCATCTTTACCACTGAAATTGCTGACGCTCTCGATGTCTCATTATCTATTTTCAGTTTAGGTTATATGTCTGCATGCCTATAAAACGGTTAGGTTTTCCGCATCGAAATTGAAGTAAATTTTATTTGACTTAAGCTCCTTATCATCCTTTGTTTTTACTTCAATTATTTACAGTCTATTTTCTTGCTAATTTCATTAGCTCAAACAAGGCAGATATTTTAAATAATATAAGTTAAGTTTGTGAGCTTAGAATATACACCAATCTCATTCAATCTAACCAGTCACATAACAAGGAAGGACCGTCATCCGTGAATTACAATTTACGCGCCACTACAGAGGTAAAAACCACATATCTGATGTATTACAGTTTCATCCTAATTAGCATCATGCTCTGATCACGAACATGGAAAGTTAAAAATTGTCAATACGTGTAAATGACGGTAGTTTTTCTACTTTGTGCGACTGGTTAGATACAATTGGATTGGTGTTTATCTCAAGCTTTCAGATTTGATTTAAAGAGTCGTTCTGACCACTTGTGTAATCAACTTTCTTTTATTGTATGACATAAAAAGCTTTCATTTGTGAATATGTCCCACTCTGTTACTGTTCTTCTGCCTGGTTGACTATCTATCTGTTTGATTTTAAATTAACTTTATTAGGCGAGAGCATGTTTGGGGACACGAAATTTAACAATCCTCTATTTAACTACACTAGTTATAAGTTCCAATAAACTTTGGTTGTCTTCATCATGTTTAAAGAACTACAGCGACCCCTTAATAAATGTGTATTTTTATGTGACTAGTTCAAAAATCGAAATGTTTTTTTTATTTCATGGAAAATGTAAACCATTTCTATCGGTGTTGCCAATTTTGTTTCATTACACATTTAGCTGTACATTTACAGAAGTTGGCGGAATGACCTGAACATAAACCAAATTGGACAGCACTCCACAAACGATATTAAAGTATACGGCTTGCTCAAACCACTAAATATAATATTTTAATTAAATTAAGATAAAAATTTACCGTACAGAAACTGTTTATGAAAATATGTGGCGAAAGCTGCAAAATGTTAATGGTCGTGACTGCATAGAAATTGTGCAGCTGAGATTACCAGTCAAGTACAATGTATGCGAGACTACTAGAATTGAGAGCTGCATATCTAATTTCTTTCATATATATATATATATATATATATATATATATATATATATATATATATATATATATATATATATATATATATATATATATATATGCATTGCAGTTTGATCCTCGCTAGTCAGTTTGCCGTCGTATACTGATGATGATCATTGAAGGTCGAAAAGTGTCAGTGCGTGTGACTGGTGGTAGTTTTTCTATCTCGTTGAACGACTGGTTGAATACAATGTGGTTGGTGTTTACTTCAATCTCAAAACTTGTTTTAAAGAATTGTTACCACCAACCGTGCAATCAATGATTGTTTAATTGTATTGCCAATATATTTAGTTGTGGTGAAATCTGCAATCAGTTAATGTTCTTGAAAGCATAGAAATGATCTAGCCGACGTTTCCAATCAAGTACAAGCTCGCAAAATTGATTTAACGAACGAAAATATGGTTGTTGGAATGCAAAAAGGTTTGACACGACCTAACGATTTATGCATATTTAATGCCATGGAATTTTATTGTTATTTCAATTCTCGCAAAGATTCTTTTATGCCTATTGAGTATTGATATAGTTAAAACAATGCATGGCTGCATAAATTAAATCCAACTGCCAGATTATGGTTTTGGTCGTATGTGGCAGTCCTTTGGGATAGCGTGAAATGTCAGTGAAAAACTAATTCAAAACAATTTGGCTTATAGCCATATAACTCAACCCTAATGCTTCATATGTAAATCTGTTAGAATTTCTTTTAGAAAATAGTTCCAACTTCAGTTGGAGATTTGTCCAATATGGAGAAAAAAGGTTTAAAGACTGCATTTGTCATATAATGCAATGCTCAGGTTATACGAATAATAAATTTTTATACATTTCTCCAGTCACCTGCAATTCGTTACGTGGTATCGGTCCAATAACAACATATCGGGTATATTTGTGCATACCTCACAATAGCGAGTGTTTCCTCGAATATTGCATGTATTTTGAATTCCCATTGGCGTTGGGCAGGAGCTGCATAATCGTTTTCTTAAGATAAATTCATCAGCGTTTCTGGCTACTGGTAGGGTGTAACCAAATAACAGTTAAACGTGGTATTTAGATTGATTTTATAATCTAGTCTATATATTTTTGGTCATATAAAGAACAAATAAGTATGATTAATGAAAAACTTTGTAAATTCGCTATATATATATATATATATATTTATATATATATATATATATTAACACGGGTATATATATATATATATTGATATATATATGTATATATATATATGTTAATAGGACAGACTCAAAAGACCACGCACAACCAATTTAGATATAATATAAAATTTGTATGTTCGAACACGTTCATGTTGTAGACTTTCAAATTACACTGTGCCTGACCTTTGTTTAAAAACTCACCAGGTCAAAAGAGCACGGCGGTTAATCGAAATGTATCGCGTTGCTAGGAGTAGTTAACATAACATCCATGTTAGTTTTGCTGCTAATATTTCGCGGGCCGTTGCTAGTCGTCTCTGTTGAAATGTACTTATTGTAGCCAAAAATATTGTTATCCACAGTAGCCCTCTGTCGGTTTTCACATTCTGTCACCTTTGTTTTCATTTCACGCACTCGGCATTGTGAATCTGGTAACAAATTTGTTCAAATAGTACGACAAGGATACACCAGAGTCAGACTTGAAATGCACAATTGCATTTCTTGCTTAATGGTGTCTCATTAGTAGGAGCCGTTAAAATGCGGAATATCCGCCATGCATTTAGTCAATAAATGTGAGAAAGTTGCGCGATGACACCCTTTATGCAAAATTTATTGTCTTTGTTACTGTGACCGAATCAGTATGCAATTATATATTATATGCTACGAACTTTGTAACAAATTATTTAAATTGAGCGGAATGATATGCAAAAGTTAGCATGAACAAAATGCCCTATTTCAAGTACATATGCGTTTCTTACTGAATACACGCTGCAAATTTGATAAATAAATTTGGGACAGTTGTGCAGTGCCACGTCTTGTAAAAGATTTATATATATTCTTTGTTGCTGTGCACTAATATGTATGCAATTATTTATTATTTGCAGCGAGATTTGTAACAAATTTGTTCAAATTGGGCGGAATGATATTCAAAAGTCATCGTAATCAAATTGTATAATCTCAAGTACACATGCATTTCGTGTTTACTGCAGTCTCATAGTAGGAACTGGAATTAAGTCTTTTATTCACAAAATATTTGGTCAATGAATGTAGGACAGTTGCGAAGTGCAATATATTATACATGTATATATTCAAGTAGTAATAGTATCAAACACCTAAAATCTTCAGAAACGCGACTTCGAAGCCAACACGCTGTATAAAAATATGCACAAAAATTCGAAGTTTATCAACACAGTATGCTTCATTAGTTCGTTTTGTAAAACTGACGGGGATGGACCAACTGAAGAAGGATGCCGATGACGACAGCCGATATATTTTGTTAATGGAAGAAAACAACTGGAATCATTGTTGCGTTTGTCAAAACGTTGATCAGGTAATTTCGATAAATCCAGTTTCGCAAAAATAGTTTTCATTTACCAACACAATAGCTTTACAGTCTAATGCAGCCTCCTCGGGAATTTTAACACTAATCAGAATTATGCCAGTCTGTTTTATGTTTTTACTTACATTTCTAGGCTCACGTAAAGTAGTTTGCATTTTAATGTATAGCTTATGCTGTCTTCGTTATAATTAGTAAGCATAACTAATCTAGTTTGTAAAGCGTCAGTATACTATGGAAAAAAATTATTACGAGCCAATTTGTAGTCTATTATTCATCTTTTTTTAAATATTAAGTAAGAAAATTCACGTTATATAATGTCGATTTATGACTTTATTCGAGCCTCCATTTATAAAATTTGTTGTTTCTGTTGGACATGAGAATTTAATTAGTTACACTAATACATTTTATCATTAGATATCTGGTAATTTCTCGGCTCATTTTCATGCGATTTGCCTATTTAACTCTCTTTCTCTCTCAATCTCTCTCTCTCTCTTTCTCTCTCTCCATCACGCTCACTCTCTTCCGTTTTCTCTCTCCAGCTATCTCTATCTCTCTCTTATTTCCCTATTTATTTTTCTCTCTTACATGCTCTCTTCCTCTCCCGCTCTCTTCCTCTCCCGCTCTCTTCCTCTCCCGCTCTCTTTCTCTTCATCGCACTCTCTCTCTCCATCGCTCCCTTTCTCTCAATCGCTTTAACATTCTCTTTTTCTCGCGCTTTCTCCCGCTCCCTTCCTCTCCATTGCTCTCTCTCTCCCCGTCGCTCTCTCTCTCGCGCTCTCTTTCTCTCCATCGCTTTTATATTCTTTTTTCCAACGCTCTCTCGCGGTCACTTTCTCTCCATCGCTCTCTTTTTCTCTTTATGCATATTATCGAATGTAAGTTTGCGCAGATGAAGGCAACTCATTTATATAATATATTTTATTAAATTAATCTAAATGAAAGTTAAAAGTCATTAATTTTTGCTATAATGTAGGTTGCGTAATTACCTGATCCATGTTTTGACTAAACTGGGACTGTTTCCAATACCTATTTTTTACTGAAAATTTTAGAGTAACTACTTCCGTCCATAGGTCATTTTACCAACTAAAGACACTTGCTTTTTCACTTTTATTCTATTGATATGACGAGCAATGGAATGCAGAAGTTACCTGAAAATAAGTAAAGAAAAATTTTCTATCGTGCAGAGGAACTGGGAACAATTCCGTTCTAAACAAAAAACGGATCAAATTAATTATTTGAAATTGCTATTGCATTTAAAAAAGGTTACGTTTTCCGAAAACCGTGTTTAAAAATTGAGACGTCGAATATCTGATTTAATGAATTTAGCTTAGTGCTTTTGTGCACAAATGAAAATTAACTTAACTCACAATTGTAGAAAAATTATAATGAAGGTCTTTTGGTAAAGTAATTTTAACATGAAAAAGAAATTTTAATTGAAAAATGGATAGTGTATTGAAACATAAATCATTAATAGTGTAGGTATATACAAAAAATTTAAAATACCGATTTTTCGCAAGAATTCAAATCGAATGTAATTTCTGCTACCTCATTTTTTGAATTTTCAAAATAACCGGGATTATTTTGGATTAATACATCCACTTCGCAACAACGAACAGGGAGCAAGAAACGCACTACATTAGGAAAAAAGACACAAAGACGTACGAATCATGCACAGATTTGCTTTGTAAATATCTGCTTTATGTCAAATTTATGATTCAACACGATATTTATTTCTCAATTCAAAATGCAAATAGATAAATATGGATGAAACTAATGCATAGCATAAAACGGTATATTTTCAGTCATAATGGGTTTTATGTTTCTTGCGTTTATAATTAGTCTGATTACCAAATGTCAACAAAGTTAAGCTTATTGATATGTATATTCGCATTAAGTGGAGAAACCTGAACTATTTTATACTTTTTCTAATTATTTATAATCGCCATATTAACCAGTTTTTATAACCAATTTTGTTAGATTAATGTGCACTCTGTTTTCTTCGCCGGACAATTTAGTCTCCCTGGAAATGGGAAAATCGTACTCTTCTGGCTATTTGAATTTTGAACTTGAGTTTCAACATAACCTTGAGCAAGTAAAATACGTATGGACTTCTTGTACACATGGACGTGAAACTGTCATATGTATATAACTCTCGTAAATACAATGGAATTGGTGTTTGCTTCATTTTCGCAAACTTGATTTAAATAATATGTATATAACGGTTGCATCAATTACAATGCACATATTTAAAATCAATTTCACGTACTCTGATCATGTACGCGAGTCTTCTTGAGGTGAGAGCCGCATATATATTATTTTCTATTCCATATATATACATTGCGGTCTGATCTTCGCTAATCAGTTTTCCGTCGTATTCTGATGATGATCATGGAAGTTCGAAAGGCGCCAGTGCTTTGCGACTGGCAGTAGTTTTGTTATGTTGCTCGACGACTGGTTACTTCAAGCTCGCAAGCTTGATATAAAAAATAAATAGACTTATCTGAATATAACTGAATCTGGACATGAATAGATTGATGAAAGAATTTTAAATGAACTTTGTATGTTGGCTTCTTCGTCAGACAATAGAGGGTTCAACCAAACGAATTTTAATAAATAAAAATATTTTTTAATATATAAATTATCGCAACAATTATCAAATAACTAATACTATGTGGGTACTTGGAGCACTCTTAATGTTCCGATTTAATTTCTCGTTCACAATAATCGTAAAAGATGCATATATACCTTTATGAATTTAGATTACGGTGATGATTAAAAATACTTACCTGAAAAGGACACATGGATTATAGAATTACTTAAATCAAGGTCACGATCTTTATATAAACACCAATTACATTATATACACATTTTTCAGCATAAAATAACCATTAAGTAATGTAGCGAATGTAATTTATCCAGTAGAACGGTTTCATTATCAATGCAAACGCTTCCAGTACTGCCCAGAATTTGCCGCGTACAGGAATCGAACCTGGACAAGTCTTCCTGGGAGCCTGTGACTCTGGCCAATTATCCACACTATCGCACGGTTCACGCAGATTTCTGTTATATAGCAACTCAGGTTTATTAGTACGTATGACTGACGGTAGATTTGCTATGTTTTACTAGTGGTAAAATACAATGAGATTGGTTCTTTCTTCGAGCTCGCAAATTTGATTTAAAGACATTATTAACTATTGCAAGTAAATCGCATACGATCAGCTCTTGTGGTTATCAAATTTAAAAAAAACTCGTAATTGCAGAAGTACAGGCACAATAGATACCAATGTGAATAAACGCCCACGAAGATATATATATATATATATATATATATATATATATATATACATATATATATATATATGAAGTGTTGCCTGCAGAAATTTAAAAAGAAAACTTTTGACAGCCATCACTCTGTATACATATTTCTAAGAAATTAGTTTTATTATCAATTGAAGATAAGATAAATAGCTGAGTTCCTATTTACCCGCATTTTATTCAAATAACTTTAAAAATATTATTTCGAAATATAAAGATAATCATAGAACTAATATGAATGATTCCTCATGGTTTAGCAGGTTATAGAATAAATTATCCTTAGATTTGCAAGAAACGTAAGTCTCAATTAGTAATGAAAATATTGAATCTCCTCGATTTAAGTTCGCGGGTCGTAGCTTTGCACTATCAGTTTCGCAGAGATCTGATTAATCCCCATTTCCAAGTTCGCATCGAATTTGTCTTATTATTGGATGGATTCGGATTCGACCCTTTCTTCCGAAGGCTTCAACGTCGTTCATACTAACCACTGGAAACGAGGTACGATCCAATCTTCGTTGACTGGCGACGTTTCGCTTCATACTTTCCGCAATCATCATCAGGCCTCTAAATACACATACACAGCACACTGCTCACAATATCAGATTTTAAAAAATATGGTAACTTCGTTTCGAAACAGTTCTATTCATATTTTAAGTTTTGACTCACTATTGGTTTTAAATGAAGAATTGGTTGCAGTAACTAAACTGAATATATGCATTTGAATGCAGAACATGAAAACACCCACTGAACAACGACATATATATATATATATATATATATATATATATATATATGCTTAAATTTGCTATTGGGAACGTTGCACTGTGTATGTGTGATTAGAGGCCGCAAAGTAGGAATCGAAACCTAGCCAGTCAACGAAGATTAGATCGTACTTCATTTCCAGTGGTTAGTATGAACGGCTTTGATGTCCTCAGAAGAGAAGAACGAATCCGCACTCATTTAATAATAAGACAAACACGATGCGCCCTTAGAAATGGGGATCAATCGGATCTTTGGGAAACGAATAGTGCTAAGTGATGACTTGCGAGCACAAAACGCGGAGATTCAACATTTGAAGCTCGCAATGCGCAACCATTCAAAAAATAATAAAAATAGTTTTAACTGTTTTGCTTTGAAATGAAAAATTGTTATTTGTCGTATTCTGTAGCAGCCGAAGAAATGTTGATCGTTTATTCTAGAGGCCACGAAAATGAAACAGAAAAATGTCTACACAACATATTAATGAAAATAACTATATAACGTAAGGTTTAATTGGAATGCAATACGTTTTTATCTACATCTTATAGTAGAATGAAATTGTAAAGAATTTCAAACAAATTAGATTGAAACTATGATAACATAACAGCAAACATTTATATAAACAAATAATCATTGATTGCGTGGGTGCTGATGATAATTACTTAAATAAAATTGGCTAGCTTGATTTATACGCTTTTTACGTTACACATATATTTGCCAGTGTAACTGGATGAATTGACATTAACACATTATGCAATGCTTATTTTATACTGAGAAATGAATGCATATAATATTTTGCATAAAGCTCGTAAACGTTAGATTTTAAATATTTAAAGTAATCATGTTATGGTTGTCTCTGCACAAAATAATCTATAATATGTTTTTGTAAAATATATTGCTACTAAACATTTACTAGT
The DNA here is from genome assembly GCA_029291075.1 of Eudiplozoon nipponicum. NCBI lineage: Eukaryota > Metazoa > Platyhelminthes > Monogenea > Mazocraeidea > Diplozoidae > Eudiplozoon > Eudiplozoon nipponicum. The sequence continues at coordinate 266,124 of JAQBSW010000022.1, forward strand.
AGAAACACCGAAAAACATTTAATTATATGAACATTGGTTGTGCGGTCGGTGATGAAGTTTATTTAAATCAAGGTTGCGATCTTGATGTAAACACCAGTCCCATTATATATTATATATATATATATATATATATATATATATATATATATATACTCATTTTCATTATAAACTAAGTATTTTATAATTTAGAAAAGCAATTCATCCAGTAGACCGGTTTCGTCAACATTATACAATACTTAGTGTATGCATACATTGGGACTGGTGTTTATATCAAGATTAATTGTTCTCGCCGCAATTTTAATCCGGCAGCATTTGTTCAAGAAACACACAGTTCATTTCTTACGCTACGAAAGCCAGGTCTTGAGTGCGATTTACAGTTATGTACCAACTGATGTCCTTGTTAAGTCATTCGTTTAGATGAATTCTTCCGGCTAACGCCTTCGACGTAAAGTCTACAGCGGATCTCCCCATTTGGAACTTTAGCTCGAATGATAATCGTCATTATCATACTTATCATCATCATCATCATCATAATATAAAAAATAATTGAAAACTGGCACTTCAATTGCGCATAATATGAGAAAAGAAAAAAAATAATAAAAAACAACGATAATAATAATAATATACAATAATAATATTAATAATAATAATAATAATAATAATAATAATAATAATAATAATAATAATAATAATAATAATAATAATAATAATAATAATAATAATAATAATAATAATAATAATAATAATAATAATAATAATAATAATAATAATAATAATAATAATAATAATAATAATAATAATAATAATAAGAAGAAGAAGAAGAAGAAGAAGAAGAAGAAGAAGAAGAAGAAGAAGAAGAACAAGAAGAACAATGATAGACAACAATATTATTAAAAATAGAGAGAATAATAATAATAATTCATTATAATAAATCCGTGAATCGTGAGCGAGATGGGTGCAGACAGCCCATAAAAGGGCCAGAGAAGTGGCGGAGACAGAGAAGTCTGAAACAAATGACATACATGGCCATTTCGGCGAATTCTAAAGCTTACTTAGATCAAGGTTGCGATCTTGATATAAACACATGACACGTTATGTACGCACTTTCGTCAGTATAGACCAAGTATTATATATAGTAGAAAATGCAATTTATCCAGTAGTTCAGATTAGTCCTTATTGGGTGCTCATCACGTACTCATCAGAATTTGTTGCCGACAAGCCTCGAACCTGGACACGTCTGCTTCGGAATTTGTTTCTCTAACCACTGAGCAGTGCGGCAGGGTGGCAAAGGCGGGAAAATGCTATTCCAGATTTCACACCACTCATATTTACTTAGTCAAACTTATTTCATGGTATACTGATAAAGGACATAAAAGCCTCAAAATCATCATTTTCAAGCCATAATTTTGGAGTTATTTTTGATTCTAAAGTAGTCGCACAAATTTGAAAGATGTGGGTTTCATATTGATAGACGGAATGACGTGGCGTGATCATAATCTGATAATTGGAATTATAATCCAATATCATCTTAATAGTAAATTCAGACTAATCTACGGCCTGTTGATATTTTACGCCTACATCCTCAGTTCATATGACGGAAAGTTTTAAGTATCAAACTTCTGCTAAAAGTATCTGTAAACTGAGCAGTCGAATATAGTTCTTTAGTATATAAAGTCGCAATAGTTGCACCATGCTCTATTTCGTTAAAACCAGCTGATAACTAATGAAGAAAATCCATAAGTATTTTACACAAATTACAGCTGTAAAAAGGGATACCTTCTCCAAAATATTCGAACATAGTTTATTTAATATGTACTTTAAATCAAGCGGATTTTCAAGTGATTCCAGAGGAATAATTAAATGAGTGCAGCGAATTGCATATATATTTGTCCTTCGAAACAAACTATATCTAACTGTTATATATCGATTTGAATGAGATCATGATTACTGCGAAAAGTGATAACTGATATCGATCAAAGCCAGAGTGTATGGATTTTCTGGAGTAAGAGGTGTTCAGAAGTAGGTATAATTCTCAATTTTGGTGAAATATGGCATATATTAAAATATATTATGTTAGTACCGTGTACCGACTCGGCAACCATGGTGTTGGTACAGGTACCGACTCAAAAACCATAGTGTTGGTACACTTTACATTCTAGGTATACATTATATATAGTGAGTTCGCTTTGAAGTTGCATTGTTGAAGATTGCAAAGAAAGTTAACTCCACTAATGCAAGTGAAAACAATTGTATAGGAGATCGTACAGTCCAATTGTCCCATATTCCTCACCAAAATATATAGTTGGTAAAAGGCGTAATACTGGTTCCTACTGATAAATCGCCAGTAAGCACGAAACGCATGTGTACATGATAATATATCATGTTGGCTTTGATTTATCTTTCTGGTCACAACTGAACTAATTTTGTACTAGGTTCGCAACACCTAATACATACTTGCATATATATTAGTTCTCCGCAACAAACAGTATTTAACTGCTATATATGGAATTGAATGTTGTCATGCTTACCGCGAAATGTGATAACTGATATTGATCAAGGCTAGACTGTATGGATTTACTGGAGTAACAGGTTTTCAGAAATACTTGGAATTCTCAATTTCGGTGAACTATAGCATACATTGATATCCATCGTGTTGGTACCATGTACCCAGTCGGCAGCCATAGTGTTAGCACCATGTACCTTTTCGGTACTATAATTTTGGTATCGGTTACCAAACAAAATATCCATAATGTTAGTATCCTTTACAGACTCGGTATATATTTTATATAGAGTGAGTTAGTGTTGAAGTCGCATTTTCGAGACTTTATATAATATTAGCTTCACAAATGTAGGTTTACACATTCATCTAGGAGATTGTACCCTTCTATTATCCCATATTCCTCACTGAAATATATAGTGGTTAAAGGGCGTAATACCGGCTCCTACTGATAAGTCACTAGTAAGCAAGAAAGGAATATGCACACGATAATATATCTTACGTTATCATTCTGGTCATATTTGGGCTAATTTATTCCTAGGTGTGCAACACCTAATACACAATTGAGAATTTGTCAGTTGCAAATTCCTCTCTCTCAAAAGCTGTATAAACAAAAATATTCCTGAAATGAATATAAACTGCTGAGTACTTTTCGTGTGTATGTCCACATCTGAATGCTTTAGCTTCTGGTTTTTTGTTATTTCATGGTTATATCAACAACTAAATTGCATTCGATTTTCTAAATTTACCATAGGCAGCACGAAATAATTTGGTCGACATAAGATCTGGCGAATTGATAAAAATTATTTTTAAATAATCTTTCATAAACCGGTTTCGTAATACACTAGTGCTTGACTGTAAAAAGGACTACCAAGTTTATATTAGAGACTATATTTCACAAAATGTGAAACTTATTTATAATAGTCTTAATAATAATAAGACGAAAATATTTATTATAAAAAAGCCATGAATCGTGAGCAAGATAGGTGCAAACAGCCCAGTATATGTCTGTCAGACATTACTTGAATGATTGAGCAGTAGGAGCGACACATATTAAGCCTCCACGATTTTCTTTCCTGGGTCGTTGCTTTCCACTACCAGTTTCGCAAAGACACTGATTCATAAGTGCGATGACTGTATCATCATTCATATATTTCTTGAATGCTTCCGGAGTGTGAGCGTCAAATTTTGATTCTCCATGATTTTCATTTGTTGAACGTCGCTTTGCAATACCAGTTTCGCAAAGACACTGATTCGTAAGTGGGAAGACAGTATAATTACATTTTTATCGGATATTTATTGAATGATTCGGCAGTGCCAGCGTCACAGCTTGAGTCTCCTCGATATTCTTTCGTGGTTGGTCGCTTTGCCTTATTAGTTTCGCAATAATACTGATTCACAAGTGTGACGATTGTAACATAATATTTGATTGTCAGATATTTTTTGAATGATTCCGCAGTACCAGTGTGGCATTTTGAGTCTCCACCATTTCCTATCGTGGGTTTTCGTGTTGCACTAACAATTTCTCAACGATAATGATAAATAAATATGACGACTGTATAATCGTGTGTGTCAGATATTCCTTGAATGATTGTGCAATGCGAGAAACAAATTTTGGGTCCCCCCGACTTTCTTTCTTGGCTTGTCGCTTGGCGCTATCAGTATCGCAAAGATTCTGATTCATAAGAGTGACGACTGTATCATCATATTTTTACAATGAACAACCTCTTTTTATTTCGTTAGCTTGATCAACTGCATATCTTATTTGCAACTACCATAGATCTAATGAATTGTCCAGTATTTTTCAGATTAAAACTAGATGGTTTGAAGCATTATTCTTTTTTATAAAGAAGTGAATGTTAAACCGAATGTCTGAGTTGCAATTCATGTAACAGATTCTGCCCTGACAATCTTCAGTGCGTGTGGCTGCACCTCGGATAAAATTCCCCCAAAATACATTCAGAACATCACGAGTCTCCTCGTCAATAGGTCTTGAAATGTGTTTCGCACTACCACAACGAGTTACACAACGGATAGCAGGCTTCGTAATTCCTGGATGTTGTCGCGCTTAACGTTGCGCTGACGCTTAGCGCTACCCTTTCCGTGACCTTGTCTTCCTTTACCACCAAGAGACATAATTCGAGTGAACAGATTATGTATCTTGAGATTATTCTGTACTTACATGCTTTGCAAAATACAAACCGCTTTTTCAACATTTAAACTTTAATTAAGCTATTTTAGTCGTAGTCATGTAACCTGCGCTTCAAATCATCATTTGAACTGGCAAAAATTTAGAAAGAAGTTTCATAAAGAAATCAGGCAATCTGAGACGTGGGAGAACAGCAAACTTCTATGATTATTCAATTCAATCACTTAAAATCTCAAATAGGTTTTCAGCGACTAAATATGCATAAAGGCTCGATTAAAATTATCGAATTAAAAAAAAAGATAATCGCGATATAAGACATGCCTGAGACCGACATGCAGATGATCCATTATTTAATTCTTAAATTCTATGAAATTTAACGAGCTTGAATAGTTTTATTTTTTAGCTAGGCGGTTGCAATCATAGATGAGACAACAAACCGCAAAATTAAGTTATTTAGGAGAATGGGCAATTTATTTATTCTCAGGTATCTTTTATTCATGTAAATGGACAAAAGCGAAAATCATCGGTTATGTTCAAAATGTAACTGAATGTTATCAAATTCAATTAATTTTCCATATTCTTGTTAAAGTTACCTGTTGCGTGTCTGGACAATTGTGATGGCTAAACTTATTAATAGGATTCAGACGGTTGACAGTCTCTTGGTGTTTTCGCAAAATAATCAGCAAGTCTCATCAAGGCCTCAACGCAGAAATTGTCATATCCTGCTTCTTCTAATCTACGAAGATCACTAACAAACAAGCAGAATGCAAATTGCAGGGCTCTAGGGGAACTTCTAGGCATTTGCCTTTGCTCTGTTGCTACCTCTATTCACGGAAATGGCCAGTGTATGTTACACTTGGCTCTCTTCAGGGCCACCAACAGTATTTTCCTGCCCGGAGGCCCTATATAACATCGTTTTGCACTTAAGCTGGAGTGCTACAATAATTAGCAGAGCACTTCATAAAACTTAATAAAACTATTGCAGATTTTCATTTTGTTCAATTTCCACGATTAAATAGTTTTGTCTAATTGTAAATACATATACAAAGAAAAAAAATCCAAATATTTTTAGATATATGCATTAATATGTAAACAGCCTAATAAACTGTGTTTCTTTTCTTATTGGAACAACCTAGCTCACACTCCACGCCATGCAACACACCTATTGCCTCTAATAGTATTTCGCTCATAAAAATATAACTCGCAATACAATTTTGTATTTAATTTCGTTTTAGACTTAATTTTCCTATTTTCTTTTGATTACTATTTTATCAAAAAACATTTATTGATTTACTACTTAGCCCGTTTTCATAATGACTATTCTTACTCGAATGTTTCATTTATTAAAGTGCATTGTTCGATTTCAGTAATTAAATGTTACCGTGCCCTACCGGGCATTGCTAAATATGTCCCTTATATTACTTTGTGATATGTCAAAGAAAATATATCTTAATTTGGCGCAACTTTATTTTTATATAATCATGGTTTTCTTATTATAATTTTGTAAATTCAACTCATTAACTTTTTTTATAAAAATTATTTATATTATTGCTAGCTCGGTTTACTGTTTTAGCTGCAACGTTTATAATTTTTTTATATTTCATGTTAAACCTTTGTCAGTAACTTAGATGATAAAGTAATTTCATATTACCCTTTAAGAAGAAATGAAAATGAAATTTTATCCGATACAAGAACCGTTTCGTTCTCATATCCATCTCAAGTATCTACAAATGAGCATTTGTTTATATATAGATTGAAAAGCAAAACAAAAATAGAATAATGTGAACTTGGAGTGAGTGTGAAATAAGGGAACCAATCAATTGCATACATCACCTCCAGTTCAAGCTCAATGCCTGAACATGCTTCTTCTACTTGCTTAAATCCGCCTGCAGTTTGTTTATTCACAAAGCTATGTATGTGGCTAACTCCTTCTGTTATTGCATTTAGTAATTATCTTAAATGATACGTCTGGAGAAGTTTTATGAATAAACAAATTGCCGCCGGACTTTGCAAGAAGAAGAAGAAGAAACATGTTTAGGCATTCAGCCTGAACTGGATGTGACGTAGGAAGCTGATTGGTTGTTCCCTTATTTCAATCTTTTTATGTTTATATTTTTGTGGCCTTTCAATTTATTTATATATATATAAAGAAATGCTCATTTTTAGATAACTTAGAAGAGCATTAGAAAAAACTATTCTTGTATCCGATAAAATTTCTTCGTTCTGCACATGGAAAGGGTACTATAAATTTAATTAAGGCTCGCATTCAAAATAAAATAGTTCAACAATTTCCTTTTACATGAATTGCTTAAGTATTACTCACTTATAAAAGGTATATTATTAATATAGGTTATACGCAGATTATCCTGTCTAGTATGAAAGTATACAGGTGATATTAAGTGTGTGCGCAAAGATAAATGCAATTATACGCATATAGACTAATAGCGGAGCAATCGTAGTTCAAATCGAAAGAAGAAAACATTGAGTATAAATGATTTCACAAAAGTATTTCCATTTAGAAACAGTACCAGTTTGAGGCGGTAATTTTTGTATTCGATGAATAGAAATAACGAGGATCAGTAAGACGATCGGCACAGTTGATCGAGAAATCATCAAAACAAATGTGCACAGAAGTTGCCAACGGATAATTTCCATGCAAAAGAAATTAAAGTAGAAATGTATGCCCAATATGTTTAACTTTTTGTCGCTTTGCCGGAACACACCTTAGTGTCACATTTTTTTACATTTTACCTCATAAAATACACAACGAGGACTTTTTTTATCTTAATTGTAAAGATGAAACATCAATAAGTGTCGTCGAAAAGCAAAATCGAGTCAAAGTTGGTATAAACCTTAGAATTAAATGTTAGGTGCGGGTCACCTAGCCAAGGCGAAGAGTTTTATGACTACATAAATTGATCAATGGTTAGACATCTACACGCAGAAAAACATTACTGATGCCAAGCTCTCGAATAAGGACTAAATCATAGTCTAAAATATGGTTTCCAGCGAAAGATGTGGTTATATATATATATATATATATATATATATATATATATATATATATACATGTTGTCAGCATAAACAAAACGTGGCATAAGATAGCAGAGGTATTTCAATAAGATCAGTTTCACTCTTATTGAGAATTCCAGTACTTGAAAGAATTACCAGCGTCTGGGTCTCGAGCTCCGGACACCAGCTCTGCAGAAAACTACTGGCAAATTTCAATTTTACAACATGATTTTGTTAGACCATCCTTCAGCTGGTGCTTATTTTGCATCTTTTTCTACCAAATGTTCCAACTAGTCACCCCCCTCCCCCCATCATTCATAATGGAACTGGCACTATGCCATCGGTGCCGAACACAATGACCAACTTCTATACGTGAAAGCCGCGTATTATTTTTCATACCTCACAAATGCAATGCGGTAGGTTTCTAGTTAGGCAATTTACCTATGTGCATCAAAAATTAATATAAAAAGGGAAAAACGTGTCAGTAAGTGAGACGCACATCAATTTAAATATTTTGCAACGAGTTAAACAAAAAGTGGGTTGGTGCTTATCTACTGTCCGCAAACCTGACTTAGAGAATTAATATCACCACCCACGCAATTAATTTTCGTAGAAAACTGAAAAGAGTTGTTCGTGACAGCATAGAAACTGTACGGCCAACATTTCCATCCAAGTACATGGCATACGAGACCCCTAGATGTGGTAGCCTAATATCCTTTTTTTCTTTATTTATATCAGTATTGTGTCTTGATCTTAGTTATCTGGGTTGTCGTCATGTTCTGATGATAATCATGGAAGTTTGCAACGCTTCAGTAGGTGTGATTGACGATGTCTTTATATTTTATGCAACAAGCTAAATACATTGGTGTCTGTAGGGACTTTGCAAACTTAATTTAATGAATTACTATCACCTCACTCGCAATCAATTAGTGTTTAATTGGATAACTTAAATACATGTAGCGAAAGGTGCAATAAGTTAACGTTCATGACAGTATAGAGATAATGCATCCAACATTTCCGGTCAGGTTCCAGGTATGCTAGACCACTAGAGTTTACAGATGTATATCTTTTTTTATTTGCATTGCGGCTTATTCTCGTTGGTCTGTTTACCGTCGCTCTCTGATGATGACTATGGAAAGTCGAACAGCGCCAACAAATGCGCTTGGCTAAAAAATATCGACTTTAACGACGTTTTTAATTCCTTCGATTGAATGAGAATGAATTATCCTTTAAACACATGTTACAAAAGAATCTGCAATTTTTATATTATATATATATATATATATATATATATATATATATATATATATATATATATATAACAAGCAACACAATATAACTGATGCGCCACTATTTTTTTGCTTCTCAGAAATTTACTTCCAGAGTTAATTACTTCCGCGTTCTCCTCTGGTGATTTGTGTACCGTAGCTGAGACGAAGGGGCCAGCAGACCGAGACCGAGAACCGCATTTCCATTGAAACGAATACAAAATCAGCCCGATCGAAGACAAAACGAAACTGGAAATCGGATCTTTGTGAACTTGTCGGTGCGAAGCTAAAACCCACATTCGCAAAGCGCGGCATTGGACAATATGAAGCTGGCAATCCGCAATCAAATTTCAAAAAAATACTTGAGTATCAAGACGTTCTGTTCGAGTTAGCCAGTCCAGAGAAGCGTACGAGTACAGCGGTTGCCCAAATAGATTTCCGCAAAGTAAACTGAGGCCAAAACAAAATTTGAATGAGTCGCGGGGAAAATAAACGCTACAAAGTGTAACCATCAGACCATACTTCTAAGTGAACCCATCAAATGAGATATAAAATAGAAAAACGATCAGGGCAGAAAAGGCATCAGTATCAACAAAGTTGTTTAAATCAACGTTGCTATCTTGATATAAGCACCTGTCCTATTAAAAGTATACATTTGACAGCATAAACTAATCATATTGTAATATAGGATTCATCCAGTAGACCGGTTTCGTCCTTATTATGAACTCATCACGTACTATTCAGAATCTGCCGCTGACAGGGCTCGAACCTGGGCACGTCTGATTCGAAATATTTTCTACTTACCACTGAGCCACCTTTCCGCATACTACACACAATTTTTAAGTTATATACTAACCAAAGTTTCCTACTTAGCTTTTCCTTTAGGTAGAGCTTATATGGCATACCTTTAGAACTAAAGTATAAACAAAATATTGCTTGAAATAAAAAATGTTGCGCATACACCATAAAGGCTTAATCTTTAATGAACAATTAGTAGTAGTAGTAGTAAAATTAGTAGTAGTAGTAGTAGTAGTGGCATTAGTAGCCAAAAATGCTGCAGCCTAGGATCAAATTATAAATTGGTTCAGTTATGCAACTAATTTTCTAGGCAAATACAGCCTCACATTAATTAAATTGCACAACCTTAAACTTAAAGCTCCCCGCTTCCATCTTCAGTACATACGATGTATGTGTATGCGTGTGCTTGGGTTTTTTTCTTCCGCTATACGCCGTATCATGCACACATTTAATGTAATTTAATTCTTCTTGTCATTTTAAACAAAAAATGAGATATTTAATTCTAGGTGAGATCTAGAGGAAAATATTTATTATTGTTATTATTAGTATTAGTAGTAGTAGTAGTAGTAGTAGTAGTAGTAGTAGTAGTAGTAATATTAGTATTGAAAACTGTGTTATACAACCATGGTTATATAATAGAGTATATCTTAATATAAAAAATACTGCTACATTTATGTAAGCAATGTAAACGTTATACGACGGTTTTTCGTAAACGAATGTAAGTAAACATTCGATTTAAAAAAAATAAATTATACGCAGTGTGTTCATGCATAAGACAGTTTATTCAAGACAGGAAAAAGAACAAAAGTTCAGCATGCAGAATATATACACAAAAATCAATAAATTGAAGGTTTCAAAATTAATTAGATGGAAAACTGGTTAAAAATAAATTAGACGGAAAACTGCTAAAAGCAGAAGACTCACGATTAAATATTAACATAGAATAGAATTTTATTTTCAAATGCCGGTTTTAAAATATAAGTTAAAATAATTGGCAAATAACTCACTCAATACATGTAGAAACATGAATTAAATTACACTAAACTCTGGACGGTTTACATCTACACAGATGCTCTGTTGATTATGCGATCGATAACTTTAATAGTGCTGACAGAACAAGCAAATAATACAAATTTGCGCTAAACAACCGTTTCTTCCAATCTGCATTTTTCTTCTAGCTACTGATCGAATTCTGCGCATGATTTTTGGCCTTCTCTCCGAGGTAAGGCGAATAAAGCCCGAAATACCTTAATCCAAAACAGCAAACATACAGCCATTTCGCAATGGGTTCCTGAAAGGCCTAAATTTATAAAGCAATTCAATCAGCCTCTTTGCTAGACTTAATTCACAATAAGAGTTAAGCAGATTAGTTCCCGCGTCGGAGCCTTTTCGTTAGTAACAAAACGCTAGGGTGTGATCAAATTAGCAACATCACAAATAAGTTTAAAATGTTCCCTTTGAATGTTTGTGGAGTGCAAGATTCATATGTTTAGCCGCCGCGATTATTCGTTCGCGGATTGACGCTTTGCACTACCAGTTTCGCAAAGATCCGATTTATCCCCATTTCCAAGTTCACATCAATTTTGTCTTCGTTTAGGCTGGGTGTGGATTCATCCCCTTCATCCAAAGGCTTCAACATTGTTCATACTAACCACTGGAAATGAAGTACGATCTAAACTTCGTTCCAAATCTTCGGGTCGTAAATTAAGTAATAATATTAAGCTTCCTAACTAAGGTTGAATGATTATGATGGAATTATATTATTAATTACGGTAGTATCAGAAAGGGAAATAATAAGGTATGGAAATCTCGATTGGATAGCACATTCAATCATGTATAAGAATAATCACCATGCTCCAAGTGTAACGAAATCACTGCAATAAAATACTGACTTTAAAGGGAAGTTTAAAATTAACCATAGGAGACGTGTTAACAAAAATGGCGATTAAAGCAAAAATATACAAAGATAAAAGGAAAATACAAAATTTTTTCAAATTTAAACATAAGGCTTCATGTTACGATTTATTCTCCACGATATAGCTAATCTTTTCGAGTTTAGCTTCAGCAAATAGCATATTGTAAAATAATTGTTTTGTATAAATCTTTGTTTGAATAATTCGTGTAACTTACAGAAATGCTTCAAATTTTCGGTCTTTGAATAATAAAAATGCAGACTTCAAATGCAACGAAGGTAGTGTTTATATGTAGCATATTAATGCGTTCAATAATGATAAATGACAGATGCATTTGTTTGAAGTCCAAAAATCTCATCGCATTAGAATAACTCAAGCAAGGACATCTGGTTTTAATGCCACGCCTTCTTTTCTACGACTAATTTGGCTGCACTGTTTTATGTTCTTTGGTAATATAAGGCAAGTCAAAAATAGAAATTATATATATATATATATATATATATATATATATATATATATATATATATATATATATATATATATATATATATAAATATTGAAGTCTAACAACAAGATTTTGATTATATGAATAGTCAGTACATACTGTATCAGGTAGTTAAGGAAATTCATCCAGTATAGTGCTTTTGTCCGAATTGTAATCTCTTCAAGTACTGTCCAGAAATTTCCCATGATCGGACTCAAACCGAACACTGAGGCTATCCCTAGCGCCACTCATGCCGTATATTACACGAAATTTGTAGCCATATATCAAGTAATGGTGCAGGTTAGTCTGCCGTTTAGTTGAATAAAGTGCCTTTGCTACCTGATGCAGAGTATAATTTATACTGACAAAATATTTATAATCAAATCCTGTCGTTCATAGCTTCAGGTCTTAAAAGATTTATTGGTAAAATAAGGCAAATCAAAACACACACACACAATATATATATATATATATATATATATATATATATATATATATACTTCCACCAAATGATCAAATTCGATCCTCTCCTGGGCACAGGTCAGACAGACTGACACGTGTTACAATATATATATATATATATATATATATATATATAAGTGTTTAGTTGTTTCATGTACACTTGTCATAACCTTATGCCAAGGTAATTTATAAAAATCAGAAAGCACGCAAACCATGCATGTGCGAAATTTCACTCAAACCGCTCGAGTTATACATAGGACTGATTTGTTTAATGATAGATGTTGTTGTTCCCATTCTATTCAATGAAATCACCCTGATATGACATCATTTCAGATGTTAAGAATCAATTAATTAGTCTGGCGCTTGTGAAGTATAAGCTAATATCTCCTAATTGCAATTTCGTTTAGATGGATGTACATGTTTATTAATTCTATTTAACTGAATACTTATTATCAATATATATAAACACACATGCGCATATGTGACGCGCGCCTATTTAATGAAATGACAACAACTGTTGTTAAACAAAACACTCCTAGGTACAATTTGTTTGATTTTAATTAAATTACACACGTGCATGTTTCCTCCGATTTTGGAATTTTTATCACTTACCTTGACATGAGGTTATGAAGAGTTTATATGATTTATTGGGATCCCCACCAGAAAATGTGAGTGTGACTTCAATTATGTCATTTCACACGGTGAGTATAAAAAAATAGTCCAACGAATGTAAAAGTAAATTCATATTCAGCAAATCCAATTTCACTTGTTTGAATGAACATAGCAGTTGAGGACATACACACACCCATACACAAGTAACACCAGCTTATCCAATTAAAGGTCAGTCAGGCATATTAATGATATGGATAGAGGACATATCGCTCTTGCTTTATTAGCTTGTTTCAAAGACTTTACGTACTGTAGATCGCCAAAGGATACTGATAGTGGTATCCGAAATTTCTCATACGAACGAAACAACTGTAATTTAGCTTAAGGTACAAAAAAATCAGATAACGTGCTAAACGTTTAGAGGAACCGTAGTACGCCTCGCCGAAATACCACTATTCTGGGATGCTTCCATTTAGAAATCTGGAATACTGGATCAGCTAATCGAACGCCTGAAAAGCCAAATTCTCATAAATTTTATAATCATGAAGTGTCATCAGACGTGACAGATTGCACGCAAAGATGGACCTAGAAAAGGCATAACTTCTTGGCTTGTTTAAATCTTACAAAAGGAAATTAAAGGGTTCATCCATCTCATAACACTATTTCAAAATTGGAAGTTTAACTTTACTGATGCCCCAGAATTATCTCCATCAAGAAATGCATTACTTTGTTAATGTAAGAAAACAATTTTGATAGCCCGTGAGAATTTCAAACTTCATGAATGATACAGCATAGTTCTGAGACATCCTGGCGAATCACCGCGTTAACCAGTGACGCCACTGGCTACTCCTAGGTGTAAAGGAGCGCTGAAAACGGCAAAAGAAACGGCGGTATGTCACATGACGCCCTGACTGTTAAACAAGTTAAATCGTCCAGGTCTAGCCGGACACAGACGTCAACGTCTTGGTCTAATTTCCGATTGGTTGCTTACATGGGAACAGGCCCAGTTGGCCAAATCAGGTGGACCTCCACGAAAACGCCTGAGCCACAGGAGAAGTGGTAAAGGCTGTGTTGGAAGTGGTAGCATTGACAGTGGCCATTAATAAACACTCCTTCGTTGTTATTGGCGGACGTACAACTCAGGACAATTGTCTACAATCTGACGAGATTTTCAATATTGCCTTTGTGGCTAAGTGAAACCTGTGTTAGTCTAGTTGAGATCGTCTTGGCTAGAGTGACATAAGCTTTACGGCTTTCGAGGTTTCTGTGAGGAATCTCCAAGCATGAGCGCGAGTACCAATCCGTCACTAGAGCATCAGTCGGCATTGGAACCTATCATATTTCACTCGCCTATACTGAGTCAGAGACTTGCTTTGTGGGAATGAACAATAAAGGAATATAAATGCTGAACTCATCCAGCTGTAACCAACCAACGACTGGTATAATAAACCATGCATTGGTATAAACAAATCCAATTTCTTCCAACAGACGGCTAGCAAGCAGGCCACAGGCAGATACAGTGTTACTAGAATGTCCAACGAAGTTTTCGTACAAGGAAAAATTCAAAAAATTATTACAGGCCTTTAATAATATCCTGAGTCTAGGGTTCATGAGAAGATCAGGAAAAATTATCTTGTCAAATACTAGTAGAAGCTGGAAAAACCAGTAGCCGAATGCAGAAAATTTATGAGGTTTGAATCAAGTTTTCAATAGTCAAAATGGCCCTCGAGAAAAACACCTAATGAGCCAAAATTAGCATTTCCCAAGGATTACAACATGTTCCATTTAGTCAAAATTTGTTAACGCGTAAAAGTTGCGAATTAAAGACACGACAAAAACTGTTCTAGAAGAATTTAAAAAAATACGAAAATGAAAATATTGTTCTTTATATGCAGGAATAAGAGTTCCTAAAAAGACATATGTGGATTAAACCCTAAAAAGGGCCGTTATATATATATATATATATATATATATATATATATATATATATATAGTGAACAATTTCCTTTCGATGAATAAACTATTTAAAAGAACATTTCAGCCACTAGTCTTTTCCAAACGTAACTCTTCGTTATTTGTTCCTATTAAAGCACAACAAATTTAATTTGGTTTTGTGTATTTTGTGGCAATTGCGAAAGATTTTTTCTTCTAAATCGCTTTGCAATCCGATTTTAATGCTTCGCCAAGTAACAAATTATATCCTTTACTGGAGCAAGTTAGTCTCATTTTCGGTATTTTATTCACAAAATAAACGAATCAAAATCATTGCCAGCATCGTATTCCGTGGGAAGCCGCTGCCTCGAATAAAGACTAATTCAATACAACAGTGTTCGACGTTGTCAAGGCAGCAAAATCAAGGAACAATAACCGTAACTTTCAATAGGATTTCATTTTTAAACACTTCTGCTTTACCGCCCGGCCAATACTACCAATTGCCCTTTGGAAACTACACACACACACACACACACCACTCACAGAATAGGCATCCATGCGAAGAGCGCTAGCGACATAAGCAATGACTAGACAACAGGCAGTAACCCCAAAAACAATTAAAAAAGAACTACAGCTAACTGTCAACTGTTCAGTGGAAGAGAGTAAAACAAAAATTGTTAATCAACACTAAAAAACGCAAATATTGTTTCATCATCGGCTTTTATCTCGTAACTAAGCCTTGTTCGTTTAGAAATGTAAGTTAAGACGATTACTAAACGTGTAAATGAAACTAATTAAAAAAAGATTCCCCACGCTTTATAAAAGATGCTTACGCCGGGTAATAGAACACTAGATGAAAATATTTCTTTTGCGTCGAAATAGTATTATAACGCACGATAAAATTGTTTTTTCTTCTTCATATTCCTCAGGTAATGTGCTAACCAACCCCATCCGGTCGTCTTCTTCTCAAATATCGCTCCTAATTCCAACACAAATCACTATTTCATCTGCCTGATATGTCAAAACAAAAAAATGCACGTCAACTTTCAGACTACACTAAAAAACGTTAAGATCCACAATGTGAAGAAATAAATTCGAATAAGAAATCCAAATAATGTGCTAAGATTTCCGTTCCAAAGAGGACATGCAGCAAAGTTCAAGAATTGCTCAACAACAACAACAGCAACGAAAATCTACAAGAGAGAGAGAGAGAGCTCACAGTTAGATTATGTGAATAGCATTCACATTTCACGAGTACAAACCCGGCTGATGCACATTTTTAGCTGATTCCTCTATCCTTGTTGACAGAAGGTAGAAGGTTTTAAACAATGGAACTTCAATCGTTTCTCTTCGATTATGGCAGAGCAACTACATAACTGTGAACACCGTTGATAATGCGGAGGATTAGTTCGAACTAGGCTGAATCACCAGTATCATCCAACTCCTCAGGCATTCCGCTGTATTCGGACTCGTCATCTTCGCCAATCAGAGTCCTCTGTGCAGTCTCCATCACGATGGCCATCTGCACTAAGGCGGCTTGACACTCTGCAACAGTAGAAACTAATGAAGGCGACGGTGACATAGTGCCGACACGTGGAAGGTGTAGTTTGTGCGCGGACTCAGCACCAATATCGGAAGAGCCAATTTCTACTTTTTGTTCAGTCCATTCACGCATTTCGGTGGGAGTAGAAACATTTCCGTCCGCCAATGCTGAACTGACTGCATTGGCAAAATTTGCTGGCGTGCTCGTAGTGTAATGCTTATCGATGTCATCATCTTTAAAGACTACTACATCTGTATTTTGTTAAAAAATCGAACAAGAAAGCCAAATATGCACTGCAATTAATCGTTTAAAATTATTTTTAGTCGGCAGTATGCAACGCATAAATGAAAAGCGTTCCAAAAACACGCTGTGTGCCTGTATACAATTCGCTTCATTATTTAATTAGAATAATTGTAAAATCGATTAAATTGGCAATGACTTTCACTCGTAGCCTTATTAACCTGTACAATGGAATATGTGCTATTAAAATAACAGCATTTCGACTCAGACCAGTTCTCAGTTCAGCATTTCAATAACAATTAAAGTTTCAATGCTGCCAGACGTCAATAATCGTTACTTCGCATGTCTCGTTAAGATTAATTTTGTGTAAATATAATTTTGAACATATAAAATGAAATATCCTTTTATATATATTCAAGTAAAAAGACAACTGAAATTCAGTCGGTGTTAGTCACAACAGAGATCAGGTAATGTTGATAAATCCAGTTTCGCAATCTTTTCATTCGTTTAAGCAATATTTAAAATGGAATTACAATACACGTAATTAAATAAGCAATACGTAAGTGTTAAATATTTCGTTTTTAAATCTTTGTATTATTCCTAACTCTTTTCGATTTAAATTTTAAGTTAAATGCGTATGGTAAGTCTATTAAGCATGATCTTTGTGTAAATATTTGAACACGATTGTTCGTGATTTAGATAAATTTAAATTTATATATATTAAGGTGAAAACTAAATTAAGATAGATGCTGCTCTCTTTTGCACGCAGATGACGTTAGAAGTATAGAATAGTTTACTGCTTTAGCCCGTAATAGAGAAACTCGAAAATTCACAGCTGGCCATGATAGAAAACTGGCCGATTTGGGAATTTTTATACCTTCCCAAGACAGTAGTAATACAATCACAGCTAATCGGACAGTAAATATATCAACACTAAATTTTACGGTAAAACAAATGGAATTACTTAGCCGTGCTTTGAACGTGGCTTGTCTAAATTAAAGATCAATTATAAATGAAGTCATTACAGAGGCTGTTAAAACGGCGGAAATTCTTTCAGATAAGGATAGGGTAAAAATTGAATTAGGCGGAGCCTCAATAGTTTTAATACGCCAATAAGGTAAATTTAAGTCTAACTATGAAATTCAACGTCCCAGAATTGAGCTAACATTGCATAATATCATACGATTAAAAGCGGATAAAGGACGAACTACGGTTCTGATGTTCCAATCCCATAATAATAAAATGTTAGAACAGTTAATTAATGCAGAAGTATACACTAAAATAACGGATGACCCAACTGATAGGATACAATGGCAAATAATATTATTAATCAATAATAGGACTGCTATTAAGGAATTGGATTTGGCACACGATAACACACTCATACAAATAAATATAGTTGCACCCAGAGTGAATGGTTTCGTTAAATTGCATAAACCTGGTAATCCTTTAATAACTACTGTCGATGTCCAACATTCTCAACATATAAAATTCCGACGTTTCTACGTCATTTAAGAAGAAAATATTCCTATTTCTTAGACAACACATGGATGATTTGTTATCAGTTGGTTTAAATTGTTGACAAGTGTGTACTAGATGAGAGTGAAAGATTACTAAGCTTAGATTAAGTATCGATGTACTCAAATATATCGGTACCTTAAGCCCTGGATTGTTTCCGACGTTTCCTAGTTGATCACCCGTTAATATTAGATAGATGTAAAATGACCATTGGATACATTTATGCGATTATGTTTATATGTGCGTACACTACTTATTTTATATTTATGAAACAATTTTATAAACAAATTAGAAGTGTTTTAATGAGACAACCTTTGTCAGTTCCAATATCAAACACAATTATGCATTATTCGGAAAAAGAATCTTTTGGATGAGACCCCACGGAAGCCAAAATTGTACCTACGGTTCTTGAATGAAATATTATTGATCCGGAACCGTGGTGAGGATGGAATGGTAAATTTCTTAAATTTAACGTTTCGAATTAGCGAACTTCAATTAACTCCTTTAAGGAAGTCATCAGGTGAATTACAATTTTTAGATGTCAAGTTATTTAGAAATAGTCAGAAATTAGACAGAAATATATTAGGACTCATACTTACTCTAGAATCACTCGTAATTTTGAGTTAAATCACCTGTATCTTATTGAAATCGGTGTCTTAATACCATTAACAATAAGAAACCTTAGCTTAACATACATAAAGCATAAGTTGACATTATGCATACTGCGTGATATATTCAGCGCTAAAGGTTATCCCCTTACCTTCGTAAAGACCATCCCCTCCTCAACGTGGTACGACGGTGTCAACCATGTTTCGATGGCCGATCGTACATGGGCTAACGGGGCTATGGCGGTGGTGTCACCAGGGCGTGGTGGATTTCCGACCGGCAATCGGATCTCCTATAAAATACCACATGAGCCCGACGACGGCACCATGACGCGGCGTGTGTTCCCCGCCACAAAAGGGGACAACAGCCACAGGATTACATGGACTCCTGGACAGTACCCCGTACTTCCGAATGGCGAATGAGCTCTCAACAGCCACCGGCAACCATACAACTTACTGCTGCCTTGCAGACTGCGCTTGGATGTGCAAAGGCTAGAGGTGCGTCCTCGATCAAAAAGCCGAGTGGTGAGGGGACACCACTTGTACCAAATTCCCAAGAAACTCCATGAAATGGAGCCGGCTTATCGTCTAAAAGGAGTCAGCCGCAGTAAGTAAGTAAGTTATACCCTTATAGAAGCAACAATATGGATATCGTAAGGAAATTTAATCCTAATTTGAGGTACATAATAGCTGTTAGAGGGAAGCAAATCGTAGGATTATGGAACAATCGGAAATAAAGTACTTTTCAAATACAATATAAGAACAGTTTTAAGACAATCCCTAGATCTGAACACTAAACTCCCTTACCAAAAAGAAGAAAAAGTGAACTCTTAGAAAGGCCAGGTGAATTAAATTGCATGTATGTTGGTGAGACCATGCGCCCAATCAAGGTAAAGAGATAACAAAACTGTTGGTAAGTATTGATATGTTGCCAAATCTGATCTTGCCCGTCATGCAGTGGAGACCAGACATACTTTAACATTGATTATTGCAGACGCACAGTGATATTTAGTCGTAACAGGATGACGGTATGGATAAAAGAATCTAACGAAATTAAATCTCGAGATGACATCAGAAATGAAACAGCTGTGGAAAAATCGTTAGGTTCGATTTTAAATGTAATATTATTTAATTGTAGGAACATACGATTGCAAGAATCAGGATCTGAAGCCAGTTCCAGTAAAAGATTAAAAATATCGGATTAAAGCAGGCTGATTAGTTAGCTTGTTATTTAATTACTGGTTAATCAATTATTGAGAATACACTCCTTCTAAATTTCATCCTTTAGTTCTTCGTTCATGTTTTATATCTCTTAGTGAGTTGAAAAATTATAAAAGGACATTTATCTTCTTTCCTTATATTGCCTATTTTTGTTAAATAATTTTCATAATTTTCTTGTTTAACCATCACTTCCTTTATTTCATATCTTAATTAAGCTTCCTATATCACTGAATATGATTTTTTTGTGTCTTGCCCCCACCCTCTCTATTGAGATCATCCTCGTAATACAGCATTTTAAACGTTACAAATAAAATAATTAGTCTCGCGTGTTCGAAGGGTAAATTAATAAAATTTTATTGCAGTTTCATTTTGATGGATGTAAACGTGTGTTAAATACATTTAGCTTAGTTTTTAGTTATTTAGACACGAACATGTGTAACGTGCACCTATTTAATGATATGTCAAGAAGTGATATTAAACAAGCCAAACATAAGTACAAATTTAGTGGTTTGAGTGAAATTTCACACGTGCATGATTTGTCTGTTAATGGGTAACTTTTTTGTGTATAGGTGTGTGGAATTATTGTTTGTCCTAGTCAACTGGCGTATTAAATTTGACCTTGTACATGTTATGTCCTGTGCATTCACTTGCATTACTATGCGTATATCTACATACTGTCGCGGAATATATATAGAAAAGATTCGATACAAAAGACAGCATACAGGGAAAACATGCGTACATACAAAAGGCAACAAAGCGAAACCGGGTCGGAACTCAATCCATCAATATAAGAGAATAACCAGATTTTATGTGTCACATTTCAATACCACGAGAATGATCTCTACTCGCAAACATCATTAACCACTAACAATTGAATGTTTGGTGCAAAGAAATACAAGTAATAATGAAAATTGAAACCAGTTACCTGATCTTTGCTGTGACTAACAGAAGCTGAGTCACAGTTGTTTTGTTCGTTGAAGATAATTCGGATTCGGTCCACAATATATCAACAGTTTTAGAAATAACTGGAACTCAGGCTGTGTTACTCGCAGCAGAGGTCAGGTAATTTTGAAAAATCATGTTTCGCATTTTTTTCATACTTTTAAGCAATTAGACTAGTTCACATTCGGCAGGGTGGCGTAGTGGTTTAGTCACAATTATCAAAGGATATATGTTTTGGTTCGAGCTCCATTCGCGGAAAAATTCAGAACAGTACTTGAAGAGTTTTCAATAAGGACGGCACCAGTATACTAGATTAATTGTCTCTTCTACATTATACAACGCTCAATTTATACCGAAAAATGAATATATAATGTGATTCGTGGTTATATGAAGCTCGCATCCTCAATTTAAATGACAATTCTCATTCATTAAAAGACAGGAAATAGATTAATTAATTGGGAAATTAGATTTTTATTTCCATTGCCTTCATTTTTACTCTGGGTATTTCAACATCCAGTCCTGAACGTCCTTTTCAGCAGTAAGCTCATCGCAACAAGAAAGTTGTCAAGTGGTAAATTTCGGTCCAATGATTTTATCTATACTTAGCCAATCAATGACTGTGCGAGTGGTGATAACAATTCCTTAAATCAAGTTTGCGAGCTTGATAAAAAACATCAATCCCATTGTATATAACCAGTCGTCCAATGGCATGGCAAAACTACAGTCAGTCACACTTGTTGAAAGATATCTTAACCGTGACTTACTTGTCGTTAGGTAAGTGCGCATGTCTTCAATGTATGCTCATCAAAGTGAAATTGCCGAAATCCAGTAGCATATACTGACGATTCACTAGATTGGCGTACGCTATGCCTGTATATGTAAGCTTGTTTTGGACTGTGAACAAGTCACTCAAATATAATTAACTGCGCGTGTATATTCATATAGGTGCAACGTGATCATTACTAGTTCCTATATGCACACATAAGACTTATTTTTGGCACTTACTGGTTAAATGAAGTATTTACGAGTGTCATCTCAGATAAGGAAGAGGGACAGATAAAGTGAATAATCCAGTCGCCAAATCCTTTCACGTAAGAGTTCATTTAAAAGTGTTACACTCTATAAGGGATTCAGCTTAATAGATCCAGTAAGATAACAAGGACTACATTTTAAGATGACTTTAAAATTAGTTAAGATTTTTTTAAGTACTCTTGCCACATTTCTATAAGGTAATTTTAATCCAATGGTCGAACTCTTTTATTTCAGTGAGTTTCAAAATAGAGCCCCGTGATTTTACTACGGCTGTTCCATTAATTATTTTTTCTCACGATTTAATTTCAAAGGATGCTCGACTACATATTTATACGCGTCTACAACTAATTCGGTTAATTGTATTCGCCATATTTATTTTATGACTTGTACGGTCTCATCTATTAATATGTCAATATCTGCATGCCGTTCTATGCTGCTCTATCCTTCTTTTAATTAGGCACATGTTTTCATCAACATTCATCAGTTTACAGTCCTTTCAATAAATTTTGTGTATTCCTAATGTGTCTAACGGTTCAATTATCAACTCCTAGTTTGGAAGGGATTGTTTCTTTTAAATAGTACGTATATTGTATTTAAAAACGACCTTTTTTATTTTCCTGCTTAGTTTGGAATCAAGTATTGTCAAGACCTTTCATTCGTCCTTGCAATAAAATATTCCAGTATTCACAATTTCGTCATTATTTGACAATTTAAGATTTAGCTGTGTCGGATAGAAGATATCTGGTTGAGTTTTTTGGGGTTTTGAACAACAAACAGTTGAAAATATTTTACTTTATTTATAAAAACATAGATTATATTTTTCATTGAAAAGTTTAATTAAAATGCAAATCAAAACATAGCTTCACAATTAATTAATCTATTTCCTATTGTGCGAAGAATGTTTTAATGAGTAATAAATCTTATTTAAGTCGAGGTTGCGAGGTGATGTAATCACGAATCCCATTTATATTCAATTTTCAGTATAAATTAAAATATGTGTAACGTAGAAAATGTAATTCGTCCAGTAGACAAGAGCCGTCCTTATTGAGATCTCTTCAAGTACTGTCCAGAACTTTGCCGCCAGTGGAGCTTGAACCAAAACACATTTCCATTAGAATCTGTGACACAATTCACTGCACCAGCCTGCCGAATGAGAACTAGTCAAATTGCTTAAAAGAATAATGAAATAGCGAAGCGGGATTATTTAGAATTACCTGATCTCTGCTGTGACTAACACAGGCTGAGTTTCAGTTATTTTTAAAACTGTTGATATATTGTGGAACGAAGAAGGATGCCACCAGCTGCATCGGAATTATCTCCAACGATCAAACCAACTGGGACGCAGCGTGTGTCAGTCACAGTAAAGATCTGGTAACTGGTCTAATTTTTAGTATTACTTGTATTTCTCTGCTACGTGTCAGTCAACTGTTAGTGAATAATTATGTGTTGATTGGACATTGCGTGTGTTTATGCGTACGTGTGCGTTTAGAGTTTACTGTCAAGGTATTAAAATGTGACACATAAAATCTGGTTATTCTCTTCGTGGTGGATTTAGTATTGAGCCGGTTTCGCTTCATTGGCTATTGCGTGTGCGAATGTTTTTCCTGTTTGGTGTCTTTCGTATCGAACCGTTCATACATATTCCGCGACAGTAAGCAAACATATACATAGCATAAAAGTCTTATGACAGGATTTTATTCTAAATTTTATCCGTATAAGAATCAGAACCTGAATTCGCATATCCGTCGTGCACGACTCCGACGAAAAGGCAACTGATTTTATCCCGCGCGTTCTTAGAAGCAGTATAGATTCGTCATTGGTAGAAGAGTTCATGTATATATGTAGATTGTAAAAGAACCATAGACGCCCATTAACAGTGAGAATGGTTTTTGTTCAGTTTTCCTTCTCATAGGTCTACCAATCATAGCTGATGAGCACATTTCCAGTAGCCAAATTTCCCTTAGGCAGCGGAAACCTGCTCAGCGCATCTAACACGCTTACCCTTATTCCGTCAATTTTCATTTAACACGAAGCGTTGCTGTTTAGTTCAATCAAACTAGAGGCTTCACATGAAATTGGATGATGGCAGGGCAAGGTTCATGCTACCATTCCCGGGCTGACTATCTAGTTCTCGCTGGTCGTCAAGTCTGAAATTTCTACGGTCGCCCACGCATAATGGGGAAATGAGACTGGGTTCGCTTGGCTACATCTTATTGGCCTACCTGATATTAAGACACTAGCAGCAATTTCGCGACTCTAATATAGTCTAACGAGTCGTCTACGCATGCAGACCATCGAACCAATGTTAAAGTTCAATCTCCAGTGATGTTTTCATTTTGCACCAAACATTATTATAAACCTGAACCAGAGATAGATAATTGAATGCAGATTCTCTACAGGGCCGACACTGTGTACATCAACGCACATGAAGATTAAGTGCTGCATGACTGTCAATAAATCTGATTTAACAGAATTTAGTTCCAATGGCTAAAGGTGCGACAAATGTTCTACAGGAGTCGTCACAAAAATTAATTCACTCTAAGTAAGAATCGATTTCAACAAAAAGTAGAGATGGACAGCAGGATCATTTACTAAAACAACGGACATATGATTGCATAAAGATACTCCAAGAAAACATTATTGCTAAGTTGTGGCCACGAAACCGTCTTGTCCATCCGCAAGTACCATTTGTAGTGACTTAGGTAATTAAACTGGATACTTTCTGCTTTCATTAAGTAAAGATGATAAACAGAAATTATCAACTCACCGTTATCCATTTCTTCGAACAAATGATCGCCAATTACATTCAGATTGTAGTGATAGCAAATCGCAGTCAACGGTAATCTAAGATCAGATTCATACACGTGCTGGCAAGCTGGGTATTCCGGAAGGTGAATATCCTGCATTCAATAAAAATAGTTCAAATACAAGAGAGTATAAAGCACAAGGCCAACTAAAAAGCAAAACATCAGAGATTTCCTAACCCGAATCGATCATATCTTTAAAATTTGCACAGATTTATTAATTCAATATTAATCAAAGACATACAAGCATACATGAAAACACAAATACACACAAGTATACATACATACGCACATACACGCATACACATATACATACGTACATACACGCATATACACATACATTCATACATTCATTCATTCATTCATACATACATACATGCATACATACATACATACATACATACATACATACATACATACATACATACATACATACATACATACATACATACATACATACATACATACATACATACATACATACATACATACATACATACATACATACATACATACATACATACATACATACATACATACATACATACATACATACATACATACATACATACATACATACATACATACATACATACATACATACATACATACATACATACATACATACATACATACATACATACATACATACATGCATACATACTACATACTTACATAGTCGGAGACTCACATAAAGCGATCAGAAAGCGTAAGATAATCGGAGCAAATAACCTAGATAGGATTGGAATCAGGTTTATACCACGAATAACGATCATCTTTTGTGACGATAGGAATGGTGGTCGACTGACTCCAAGCAATCGACACGGAATTCTCGTTCCAAATAGTACAATAATGACCCGCTAATTAGGTCACCAACAGGCTTGAATAATGCCGGAAGAGTTTATCTGAGCACGCCGCCCTTCAATGTTCATGAGATAAGTTTGTACTCCATTGTTCTATCCCTGATGGGTTAACAAGATTAGCCTTCCACATTTTCACAAACGTTTACTTTCGAGTATGACTGACGCAGATGATAAAGAAAATATATCTATGAAATGCACAGCTCACCTATGAATACGGCATCTTCTATCGGGTATTCAATTTCCGCTACAATCATTTAATGTTTATCGGACCCGTTGCGCGGATAAATTTGATCAGACATCGGTTGATAACAAAAGATATCGCATCTTTTATCTATTCATCGTTTCAAGATAAACATTCAGATATTGCTTAAGCTGGCCTCCAATAACTATTTTATGTTGTTCGATAACTGGTTAAATACAATGAGATTGGTGTTTACTTCAAACACTCAAATTTGATTTAAAGAACGTATCACCACACGTGCAATCAATGACTATTTAATTTTATTATCTCCAAGTATTATTACAAGCCATGCTAGCAGGAATGTGGCGCTTAGTTGTGAAAGTTTTCACTGACATGTCAAGCACTCTATGATTAATTCTACGGCAGCCGACAATGCAATATATAGTAGTACCCGCAATTTTAGAAAAACTTTATATTTTTGTTGGAAGGATGACCGTTCGAGTTTTAAATTTTTTCTATGAGATTTATTCTTATTCATATTTCCTAAAAAAGGGAGTATAAAGTTGCAGCTAAGTGTATGGTCTGAGGCTCATACACGTTTAAAAATGAATGACAGTTCTGGATGTAAACACCGCTCGTCGCTACTACCGATTGAATGATTTGGCAGGGCCTTTGGATTGGTGCTATTGTAACAGGTGTTAGTCTGTTCGACCGGTACCGAGAAAAGGACCAAACCTGATCATTTAGAAGAAGTAAAAGTTGTAACAAGGTTTCCGTAGGTGAACCTGCGGAAGGATCATTATTGGTTAATCATGGTATCCTTTTGTAACCACGCCATCTATAACTAACTGATATATGAATTATTTGAGTCAACATCTGTCCAGAAACTGAAGGACGCCAACTAGCGCAACACCTTATACTACCGCTGAAGTTTTTGCTACTCAGGTATAGGTTGTACCTCCGCATCTACCTTATGGTTGCGAAATTAGTTTAAACAGTAGGTGCCCCCTAAATAAAAAGTTTCGCCGTTAAGCGCTGTGAACTTCTCACTCTACTCAGTAGAAAACTTTGTTTGGAGTAGTAAGTATCCTTGCTGTCGTCTGTGCTGTAATCAGTAGAAGCCTATGCAGATACGGCGAAAAGGCAACGTAGTTTAAGTTTTCAGGCATTTATTTTAGTAATCGTTTTAAGTCTATCGCACAATCAGCTGTTTACAAGGACTAATTCAGCTAAATAAGCTTCAGCAACGCTTGGAAAAATAAAATGACATCAGAATTTTGAAACCAAAAAATATATATGTACTACTTGTGCAATCCTGCATTCTAGATTTGTTTATGTAACATATATCGAATGCTAAACTTATCCTAAGTACGTGCTATAGCTTTATGTCACCCAATTTGTTTTAATTTGCTACCATTAAACGCGCTGACGTGCAAAATTTAATCTAGGTTCGATATTTTACAATACGGCATTGCGTTCAGTGATCTAATAAAACTCCATCACATTCATAGCATCTATAATAACACTATTGTTAGAATAAGTAGAAGAAAGCCAAGGAAACGAGACAATTAGAAATGAAGGTGTCAGCAGTAGCTTGACTTCACTTTTTCACCCTTCACGTCGGCCGATAAAGTAGAGATTCAATATTGCTCGTGATATTCGTGGTTATATGTTGACTATAAAAGAACACTAGATTGCTCCTTCCTCGTGGGAATGGTTTCTATTCAGATTCTTCCTTACCTTAGATGGTCTGCCAAACAAGGCCAACAATAACTATTGTCTCAGACAACAGTGGTCAAGGTTGCCTTCATCAGACGGAACTTGCCCTTCACGTCTGGCTGGCTTACTTTAATCCCGTAAATCACCCATTAACACAAAATGTTACTGAGTAGTTAAATCAAAATCAAGACTTCACATGAAACTGAACGACGGTTGAACACCATCAGACCCGGAAATCCTGATGCTATAATTACCGAGCTAACTAACCAATACTTGCCATCCGGTAGACCGTAAATTTCTATGGCAAAAGTGCGGCGTGATCACATATTGCTAATGAGAATACTAGTACCCGTCTACAAGATGACCGGTATAAAATATCTGCAATTTCCGCCGCCCACGGATTGGCTTGATAACCTAGTGAGCATGAGGTGCACATGGCATTCTTACACACAACGCAACGCAAAAACTACCGTCATCCTAAAAACAAGGTTCAATTGCGGCACTATATCAAGAAGCGGTCAAATGGAACCTCTTGGCTCGTAAATACTGCAGCTAGTTGGTGCTTGCAGACTCCCATCAGGTGATGACCTAAATTAAACCGACTGAGCATATCGATTTAAAAAGCTGTCCAGGAACTGGCAGTTATAGATGGCACCTGAGACACCGTAGGATAAAGAATGAATAAAAATATACTTGAATCGCAGAGATTGTAATTGGTGTTTAAAAAACGTTTGCATAATTTTCAAATGGCAACTGCAGCTAAAATAAAAGATCTATACATATTGGCCAGAGCCGATACGGCCAATGTTACTAGCGATCCTAGGCAGAATTAATCTTTAATTACTGGTAGCAAGGTGCCGTTCCACACGATCTTTGGCTTCCGATCAGACCGCACAGGAAGAGAATTTTTGTGCATAATTAATAGCTCTCTGTAACTTCTCTTTCCTTTATGCCCACAAAATATCATATTCAACGTATCTGAATTCAGTCTGCCGTCCACAAACACCGATCTCATTTCCAAAGAGAAGTGCATTGTCCTTAGTAAATACCGCATCGAAAACATAACGAGACAAAGTTGGAGCAGTTTTCTATCCTTGTTGAACGCCGGTACTGGTAAAAAATGTGCAGAAAGTCTGTCACTATTGCGACTACAAGCATGCGAGTCCTTGTAACGAGCTCCCAGTAAAAAAACTAATTTGGCCGGTAAGCAATTATTTAGCCAGCCACAAATCCCTGTGGAACAGAGTCAAACGCAGATGAATAGTCGAGAAATGTAATGATGATGCGTTGTTGATACTAGTGATGCAACTCAAGAGTGCAACGGGGTGCATGAATCTGATTCACGTATCCCATTCCAAGTAGAACACCTCGCTCGATTGGCTTTTCTCGCTCATCAAAAATATTTATTTGGCTAAATGAAATGACTGGTTTTGATTAAGCACAGAGAGAAAGGATACCAATGTAGTTGTCAGAAGTGATAATGTCCCTTTTAGTCGATAGCCAAGTATATAATTTAAAAAAGAAAACTACCTAACTGACTTTAATGCAATAATAGTACAAAGCAGGCAAAAGATTTTAAATGCCTCGGCTGCAAGTAAAGGTTAAGCGCTGTTACAAGAAGAACAGACAGGAATTGTCTGAGAACAGTTACTGTAAGTGGCCTTTAACAGGGCCTAAAAAGCATTCACCGACAAATGCCGTGAAAGTTAAATATGATGAAGTGTCTAGAAGTACTTCTAGACCGTGGTGTCTGGCATACGAAGAGATCCGTTTAATAGATGATCGGTTACGTATGACTAGTTGTGCAGCAACAAGAAGATTGGCGTGACTAAAGACTAAGCGACGAGATGACGGAGCGTAAACAGTCAAGTGGCGAGAGCGACAGAAATCACACGTAGCGAGCAGAGCAGAAGTTTCAAATGTGTGGCGTGATAATTTCATTATGCTTATATATATGTGCAGTTGCACGCCATTGACCAACGGCAATTTTGCTTTAAATACAGTTTGTTGCGGAGAACTAATATATATGCAAGTATGTAATAGGTGTTGCGAACCTATTAACAAATTAGTTCAGTTGTGACCAGAAGGATAAACCAAAGGCAGCATGAACGGAAAGTATAATCTCATGCACATTCGTTTCGTGCTTACTGGCGACTCATCAGTAGCAGCCGGTATTACGCCCTTTAACCACTTTATATTTGGTAGAAGAATGTGGAATAATAGGACGGTACAATCTCCTAGACGAATGTGTTAACCTGCAATAGTGAAGCTAACATCATCTAAAGTCAACGACAATGCGACTTCAACGCTAACTCACACTATATAATATATATACCGAGTCTGTAAAGGATACTAACAATATGGCTATTGTGTTAGTAACCGATACCAACATTATTGTACCGAAAGGGTACATGGTACTAACACTATGGTTTCCGAGTCGGAACATGGTACCAACATGATGGATATCAATTTATGCTATAGTTCACCGAAATTGGTAATTACAACTATTTCTGAACACCTGTTAATCCAATAAATCCATACACTCTGGCCTTGATCGATATCAGTTATCACATTTCGCGGTAAGTATGACATCATTCAATTCAATATATAACAGTTAAATACTGTTTGGTGCGGAGAGTTTATATATATGCAAATATGTGTTAGGTGTTGGGAACCTAGTAACAATTTTGTGTTTTAATTCGTACAGCGTATTGAAATTTGAATTTGATGTTGGCGATATGTCGGCGGATTAATCTGAGGCAGTACAAGAGAAAAGTGTAGGAAATAATTTAACCTTAAAAAGTAATGTTAGTCACTGTGTGCTTACCTCTTTCAATGGGTTAGCGTCCGCTGGTTCAGATTTATTTCGTTTATTAGCTTGACTTCGATGAAGCTCTGTAAAGCGACGCATTTTCTCGTGGTTGAAGATTAAAGCAATCTGTGTATAATAAAATACAGTATATTTTTAAAATAATAAAGAAGTATCGATGCCTCAATTTTTTAATAATTGTGCTTGTTCATTTGACATCGCAAATATCAAAATACATCGAATTATATTGCAAAGCTTTCAACATACGCACATGAATGCCGAAATAACTCCCATCAAAACATTGCTAGACGCACCAGGTATCCGGTGATTTTTCAGCAATTTTTAATGCAAAAACATTCAATGAAATATTATTTAGCTAAGAGGACAAAACCGTATGTAAAAATTTTGTTTAGGCAACATGTTTTGCGAAGTTTTATATCAGAAGGAAAACAGAAAGCGTAAACGGTTTTCTCAGTTAGTAATCGAGTCAAGACAACAAATGTTCCTTGCCTACATACAAAAGTTAGGGCATACTTAAACGTGGCACAATAGAGAAGTGAACTCGTAAATTTTTCACCTGATTAATGCATTTTGGTGGTTACCTGATGATAATCTAAAGAAAACAAAGTGATTGCGGCGATTGAGCAAACTACCCAGATAATTTAACCTTTATTTACAGAAGTTGCGAAAGACAGCAGAGGCCGATATGCCAGTATTCACCAGGCGACATAGAAGAATTCCTTAATTGGCTACAAAGAGTTGTTTAGCAAAATTGTAGGCTTCAACACAAATTAGACTGAATTATTTTTTCTCTGGCTTATAGCTTTAGCCCGTGCCGGATAGACACTCCTTGTAGCTAAAGGCCGTCTAAAATTAACTTCCGCCTCCACTAACAGAAGGGTACATAGGCTAGATTCAAGTTCATCCGGCCAGATACCTTCAACGCCCCTCGCATCTCATAACGTAGCAGAGAAATTAACAAATATGGCACGGATTCGGAAGTTGACAAAAGCGACAGTAATGACACATTCTTCAAGAACGCCGCAGCCATTTCTCCTAGGTTCAGAGAAATCTCTAGTAATGCACACAAAGGCCGAGGAACCAGTACTTCAGGCTAAAAAGTCGGACAATTTTGGCCGTGACGCCAAATCGCAAACGTCTTAATGCACTGACGCGTTTCGACCTTCCATGATCATCATTAGAGTACGACAGCAAACTGGTTATCGAGGATCAAACCGCATTGAATATATATATATGGAAATAAAATTTAGATATGCGGCTCTCACATCTAGCAGTCTCACATACATTGAACTTGACTGGAAATCTCGGCTGCACAATTTCTATGCAGTCATTAACATTAAATGTTTGCAGCTTTCGCCACATATACATATATAGTCAATACAATTTAACAATAATTGATTGCGCGGGTGGTAGGAACAATTCTTTTAATAAATTTTGCGAGCTTGAAGTAAATACAATAGGATTGGTGTTTACTTCAAGCTCGCAAACTTGATTTAAAGAATTGTTACCCACACCCGCGAAATCAATTATTGTTAAATTGTATTACCTAATTAGTATGTCCGGTTCGTGGTTTATACATTATTTACTTGGAATTATGATGAGGAAGGAATGGCAAATCTCTTTATATAAACGAATAAGACGGGCGAACGGCAATTTACGATTCGAAGAGAGTCATTGGGTGATCTAACTTTGCCTGGTGTCAAACTTATTAGAATTTATTTAAAACAAGGTTGCGATCATGATATAAATACCAAATTCTGACCAATACGTGATGGGTTCTCAATAAGGAAATAAACAATTTTAGGATTATTCACAGAACCATCCTTCACTCGTTCATCCACTATTTATTGCCAGTTTATGTTATGCATTAATTTAACACTTATTAATGAACTTTATCAGCATTCCTTACAATATTTATGTGATCAATCTTTTGGTTATTTATATATTCTGAAAATGCCCTTTTATCGAACTTTATATCTTAATTAAGCTAATTATTGACGTAAAAACAATGAGGTCAATTTCGTCCTTAAATAAATAATTTAATATGACAAAATAAAGTTCATTCTGACGCGTGCTAGATGTAAATTAACGTTCAGTCACTGTAGTTTCACTTAGATGAATTTACAAGTGTACGCAATAATATTTAGCTGAATTCTTTTGAAATGCGAGCCTTAATAAAATTCTTTGTGTCCTTCCTGTGTGCAAAAACAAAAAGAAATTTTATCAGATATAAGAAACATTTCTTTCTCATAATCTCCTCAAGTATCTACTAACAAACATATCTTAATATATAAATTGGAAAGAAAAACAAGATAGAAATATGCGAACAAAGAGAGTGTGAAAAACGGAAACCAATCAATTGCGTGCGTCACATCCAATTCAAGCTCAATGCCTGAGCATGCTTCTTGTGCTTGCATAAATCCGGCTACAATTTGTTTATCCATAAGGCTTCGTATGTGACTAGCTCTCTTTTGTTATTGCATTTTGTAATTACTTTGAATGCTACGTCTGGAGAACATAGTGCGATGTTTCGATGATGTGTTGCACAATAGCAGACGTGTATTCACCATTTGATTTAAAACAGGCGTTTATTACTTACCAACATAAATAAGCGAGTTGTCGATCAACTTACGTAGGCCGATCGACCCGACGGTTAATTACTCGAATCAGAGAACATTATAAATTAAACGCCTGTTTTAAATCAAATGGTGAATAAACGTCTGCAATTGCGCAACACGTCATCGAAACGTCGCACGTATGTTCTCCGGGCGTAGCATTCAAAATAATTACTAAATGCAATAACAAAAAAGAGCTAGCCACATACGAAGCCATATGGATAAACAAATTGCAGCCGGATTTATGCAAGCAGAAGAAGCATGCTCAGGCATTGAGCTTGAATTGGATGTGACGCACGCAATTGATTGGTTTCCGTTTTTCACACTCTCTCTATGTTCACATATTTCTATCTTGTTATGCCTTCCAATTTATATGTATAAAGATATGTTCATTAGTAGATACTTGAGGAGATTATGAGAAAGAAATGTTTCTTGTATCTGATAAAATTTATTTTTTGCACACAGAAAGGGTACAATGAATTTAACTGAATGCTTAACAGGCATAGTCATACAAGCCAACGTGACGCAAGCCTATCCAATATTTAAAATGTCGTCTAGTTTTAAGTAAAAATGTAGCTGCTTGAACGCAATTTATCATTTGCTTTATTACTTGCCTTTATTTTTTTGCGATGATCTGTAGACCAACGAAGGTACTAAATAATAAATTTAAATTTCTTTGAGAAAAAATATTCACTACAAAGGAAAACTTTCGTTAGACTAAACAGGTATCAGGTAATTGTTCAAAACCCAGTCGCAAACAAATGGAATTATTTAAGATTTGAAAAAACGATGTATTCACTACGTTTAATTTTTTGGTTATTGCCAGCTTAGTAGTAGAAATTATGAGTTATTTGGGGTACCATCACCAACAAACATAGTTTTGAGATTTTCTTCTTATTCGTTGAAATATGTGTCACACATCTGATATTTGCTGTCGATCAATACACCGGTTGTTTGTTCAAGACCCGCGCACCTTATTTCCAAATACGCCAAAACCAACTAGAAATAGTTGTATTGTTGAAAAAAGAGTATGGATTATAAGATAGACGGTCAGTCCGTTGGTAGAAATATACATAAACAAATATAAAGCAGACTTCTGGGTGGGTGTATGATAACTGTTCAACGCAAACGCAATAGCCTCAAAACAAATAATCCATCACTGTTCTGGAACATCGACTGCGCTTGTTTCCCATCCTGCTCGCCAGGCCACGAGGTAACCTCTGTAGATGGCTTGAGTCGCATGACAAGGAGGCCAACCAACTCATGTCCAGATACCATTATTGGCGATATCAGTCGTTTGATCATATTGCAGTGTACACTCTTTAACCAAAAGACACGTGTAAAGGCAAAAATCTATTGGAGATTGGCGGCAAACTGGGCTCAGTTGAGAGACCTAGTTGAATCTGCCTAAATGGCATAGGCTCCTTTGGAACCACACCGTGAAGAAGACCCAGAAATACGCGTATGCACATAATTCAGCAGTATCAAATGGATAGTATATGTTCTTTGAGAAAAACTAATAAAGTTCTAGTCGATTCTGCCGATGAATGGCATTGATTTTCGTTCAAAAAGGCGACTGACGACGCTACCTCATTAATTACGGAGCATAATTATCCCCATCATGCACAAAGTCGACTTCCCTATGCTTTGTTGCTGTTCTGGTACTCCGGCGAATGAGACATTAGCTACTTTTGTATGCCAAATGGCATCAGACTTTATTGGAAGCCAATGTGTGCAAAATGATCTCCGCTTGCGTATACGTATATGGATGCACTCTAAAACTCAAAATAATGAGAATAGACATACTTAGATAAACGTATCCTCGTCAACAAATGTAATCAGCATACCTGACTAACATTACAGTTGGAAACAACAGGCGCTATAAACTTCCGTTTTGAGGATGACCTATTAGCACAATCGTTTGCAACTTCTACGTTTTCCGTTTTCATTCCGTTTGAATTGGCCAAACTGCCTACACTCAACAGCCTTGTGTTACTATTGCTGCTACTGCTGTTGTTGTTGTTGTTGTTGTTGTTGTTGTTGTCACTGTCGTTGTTTGAAATGTCTTCACTCTTTGGCAGCGCTTTCTCAACTTTGGTAACTGGAACATCACTGGACGGGTTGAAGTTGATGCTCTGAACTGGTTGACTGGATAGTACACGCATAAATTGACGAATCCAACCGCTATGACTCATCTAAAGTGAAGTGGTTTTAAAAAATTGAATCGACACAAAATAGAAACAGATGCGCGCAGCGTTTAAAACCGAAGCAAATATCTAGCCTCCTTCGAGCATATACACGGCTGTTGCATTTGCTGCTTCTACGGCAGAATATCAAATTGATGATACAAACAAAATAGGCATGATACGTGCTGAGAACAATAGATGTTATAGCACTAGAAGCAATAACGTATACAAGCCGAGTCATTCAACCGCTAAACCCAAAACGGAAAGCTGTTTTCATTTGCTGAAACAATGTACAATACTAAAATACACAATAACAGTTGTAGAAAACAAAGTTACCAGGTTATATCCCGTCTGTGGCTTCCTATTTCCCAGCATTCCTCACCCAAATATATTGTGGTTAAAGGGCGTAATACCGGCTCCTACAGATGAGTCGCTAGTAAGCACGAAACGAATGTGCATGAGATTATACTTTCCGTTCATGCTGTCTTTGGTTTATCCTTCTGATCACAACTGAACTAATTTGTTACTAGGTTCGCAACACCTATTACATACTTGCATATATATTAGTTCTTTGCAACAAACAGTATTTATCTGTTATATATTGAATTGAATGATGTCATGCTTACCGCGAAATGTGATAACTGATATCAATCAATGCCAGTGTGTGGATTTACTAGAGTAACAGGTGTTCAGAAATTGTTGTAATTCTCAATTTCGGTGAACTATAGCATAAATTGATATCCATCAGATTGACATCATGTACTGACTCGGAAACCAGTGTTAGTACCATGTACCTTTTCGGTACAATAATGTTGGTTTCGGTTACTAACATAATTACCATGGTGTTAATATCCTTTACAGACTCGGTATATATATTATATAGTGTAACTTAGCGTTGAAGTCGCATTGTCGTAGACTTCATATGATGTTAGCTTCACTACTGCAGGTTAACACATTCGTCTAGGAGATTGTACCGTCCTATTATTCCACATTCTTCTACCAAATATATAGTGGTTAAAGGGTGTAATACCGGCACCTACTGATGAGTCGCCAGTAAGCACGAAACGAATGTGCATGAGATTATACTTTCCGTTCATGCTGCCTTTGGTTTATCCTTCTGGTCACAACTGAACTAATTTGTTACTAGGTTCGCAAAAGCTAATACATACTTGCATATATATTAGCTCTTCGCAACAAACAGTATTCAACTGTAATATATTGAATTGAATGATGTCATGCTTATCGCGAAATGTGATAACTGATATCGATGAAGGCCAGAGTGTATGGTTTAACTGGAGTAACAGGTGTTCGGAAATTGTTGTAATTCTCAATTTGGGTGAACTTTAGCATAAATTTATATCCATCAGGTTGGTATCATGTACCGACTTGGAAACCATAGTGTTAGTATCCGGTACTCATCGATTTCAAAAAGGTATCAGGTACTAACACAATAGCCATAGTGTTAGTATCCTTTACAGACTCGGTATATATATTATATAGTGTGAATTAGCGCTGAAGTCGCATTGTCGTTGACTTTAGATGATGTTAGCTTCACTACTGCAGGCTTACACATTCGTCTAGGAGATTGTACCGTCCTATTATTCCACATTCTTCTACCAAATATATAGTGGTGAAAGGGCGTAATACCGGGTCGTACTGATGAGTCGCCAGTAAGCAAGAAACGAATGTGCATGAGATTATACTTTCCGTGCATACTGTCTTTGGTTTATCCTTCTAGTCATATTTGAATTAATTTTTTACTAGGTGCGCAACACCTACACAATTGCAAACTTACGAACTTTGTGTCTAAATGGACGCCAAATTAGCTCGCCCAAAAAGAGAAAAAAACTAACCGAGTTACATTAGTTAGTATATGGATGAAAAATGTGTCTAGTGTGCGGCAGAGTGGCTCAGTGGTTATAGCACCAGATTCCGAAGCAAACGTGCCCAGGTTCGAGGCCTGTCTGTGGAAAATTCTGGCCAGTACGTGATGACTATCCAATAAGGACGAAACCGATCTATTGGATTAATTGCCTTTTCTACACTATAAATTGCTAAGTTTATACTTACAAATGTAAGTATTTAATGAGTTAGGTGCTTATATCAAGATCGCAACCTTGATTATATTAAACGTTATCACCGCCCGCGCAACCAATGCTCAAATAACAGAAATAGTATTCTAGTAAAAAGACGGCATATCAAGGACACAAGATATTCACCCGACTCTTGCTCGCAACACTGCTTCATCTTCCTTTAACTGTTCAATTCTAGAATATGCCAACCTAGCAAGATTTCTTTTATTGACTTGTAGATTAGACTTGCACACCAAAACTTCTGAGAACCATAAATGCTTAAAATTCTGTTAATATTGTTCTTTCTACTATAATTTTCCCTGTGCTTTGCATTTCAACACCAGCAGTTCATCTGGTTTTTCTAAAGATGCTATTGCAATACGAGCCTTAATAAAATTTACAATACCATTTCCATGTGCAATAATAAAAAGAAATTTTATCAGATACATGAACCGTTTCTTTTTCATATTCTTCACAAGTATCTAAAAATGAACATCTCCTTATACATACACATACACACGCATATATATATATATATATATATATATATATATATATATATTGAAAGGCAAAACAAACCAGAGGAATGAAGTTGGATTTAACACACATTACACAACATCAAACAAGAATCGGGTTACGTACACGTAGGGACACGCACATACAAAAAAAATTCCCAGTTTATATTCAAATCATGTACTAAATTTGTTAGGATTGGATACACGAGCAAGTAAGATTATTAATCAATAATGAGATTGCCATTGAGGAATTGAATTTCTCACACGATACGAACTCAACCAAAGAAATATATATTTGCAACCAGAATGAATGGTTTGGTTAAAGTGCATAAACCTGGTAACCAATTAAGAACCAATGCCAATGTCAAACATTCACAACATATAAACTTTCTAAGTTTCTACGTCATTGAACAATAAAATATTCCTATTTTTAGACAATAAATTGATGAATTGTCATCAGTTGGCTCAAAATGTTGATAAATGTGTATTAGATGAAGGTGATACATTAGTAATCCATGGATTGTTTTCGGCGATTCCTTGTTGATGAGCCGTTAATATAAGGAAGTAATATCACGAATGAACACATTTTGAAGATAATGAGTGTATATATTCCCTCTAATTATTTTGAATTTAGGAAACAATTTTATAAGAAAATTAGAGGTTCCCAATGAAACAACCGTTGTCGGTTCCAATAGCGAACATACTTACGCACGTACACTGAATGAATTACCTTGTCAACACTATACAATGCTTGACAAATTGATGTATCACCACAAGTTATTCCATGCTACATACACGTTAATAATTGGTCAGATGTTTATATCAAGTTCGCAACCTTGATTAAAACATAATATTTATAGATTATTTGGAAAATAATCTTTTGGATAGGACACCACTGAAGCCCAAATTGTAGCAAAGTTTATTTGATGATACAGTATTGATCTGAAACCATGGTGATGAGAAAATGGCAATTTTAATAAATTTAACGTATCGAAAGTGCGAACTTCAATTTTCTCTTAAAATTGAGTCAATCAGGTAAATTACCGTTTTTGGATTATAGGTTAATTAGAAATAATACAGAAACTAGAAAGAGATATTTTGGGAAGAATACTTACCCGAGAATACAATAATCCATATCGTATGAAAATCGGTATATTAATATCTTTAACAACGAGAATCCTTAGATGAACGGGAAAAAATCATAGGAAGCTGGAATTAGGCAGATCGCGTGATATATTCAGACCTAAGGGTTACTCCTCAATTTAAAAGAAGCAACAGTGATGAAAGTCGTTGGAAAAATTTGCCCTAATTTGAGGATACATAAAAGCCGATAGGGTGAAGGAAAATCGTAGGAACATGGTAAAATCGGACTTCAAACTAAGCAGGAAACTAAAATCAATTGGTTTCAAGACAGTCCTTTACCCTGAGCACTGCTTATCTGAATACTTATGAGTAATATACACACGAACGCATGCACATACTTGGCTTGATTACAGCTGTTATTAAACAAAGCAATCCGAAGTACCATTTAAGTGGTTTGAGTGAAACATCAAACGTGCATTGTCCGACCGTTTTCCAATTTTTATCACTTACCTTGGCATGAGGTTATCAAGAGTGAATATGAGTTAATGGGCTCCCACCCTATAATGTTTGGGTGGCTTCAGTTACGTCATTTCATTCATGGTGAGTATTAAAAAATATTCTAACACGGGTAAATGAAAATTCCTATTCAGCCACTAGTTTCGCATAGTTGGATGAACAAAGCAGTCATGGGCATACACACACGCGCACGAAACACGCACCTGTCTAGTTAAAGCTCAGTCAGAAGTATAAATGATATGGTACGACGGTGTCAACCATGTTTCGATGGCCGATCGTACATGGGCTAACGGGGCTATGGCGGTGGTGTCACCAGGGCGTGGTGGATCTCCGACCGGCAATCGGATCTCCTATAAAATACCACATGAGCCCGACGACGGCACCATGACTCGGCGTATGTTCCCCGCCACAAAAGGGTTCAACAGCCACAGGATTACATGGACTCCTGGACAGTACCCCGTACTTCCGAATGGCGAATGAGCTCTCAACAGCCACCGGCAACCATGCAACTTACTGCTGCCTTGCAGACTGCGCTTGGATGTGCAAAGGCTAGAGGTGCGTCCTCGATCAAAAAGCCGAGTGGTGAGGGGACACCACTTGTACCAAATTCCCAAGAAACTTCATGAAATGTGGAGCTGGCTTATCCTCCAAAAGGAGTCAGCCGCAGTAAAGTAAAGTAAAAAGTAAATAGAAGGCATATCACGCATTCTTTGTTAGCTTATTTCAAAGGCTTTATGTGCTGCGGATCGACTAAGGATACCGTAAATGTTATCCGAAATACGCCCAACGAACAAAACACTTGGAACTCAGTCTGTGTATAAAACAATAATGTTGAACTGTTCGACTTCAGGAAGTTTATCCTTCTCAGTTAAGCTTTAACTAACTTTGTAATAGACGTCCCAGAAATCACTGCTTTGCTAATTATTCGTTTAAATATTTTACACGATGTATCTACTTCGAAAGATATATTGCCATACATGGTCCTCTGTTTGGGTACGATTCCAAGGCTTTTTATGTCGTTTTTTATCTTTCCTGTTTGCAGCAAAAACATTTTCGGGGATTCGTTTTCTAATAAAATTAATTGAGTGCCGCTAGTTTTTGACATTGAAACTATTCAGAACAGATTTTTTAATCTCTAGGATGCATTGCTAATCAAACTACTCTTTTGGGCCATCGGGACAGAGTTGCGACAATGGATGTACTGCCCAATCCTTATCTGCTTGCGATATATTTTTCGTCTTGGGTTGCCATCTTTCTGTCGCAATAGCAATAGGTCAAGGAATGACGATGTGTTAGACCGAGGGTCTTCTCGCTCGAAAGTAAACTGAATGTGATGGTCCAAGTTGTTCGAATCTTTAAGCATGTCATATTTTTCGACATCTTCATTTATGATTATGAAGGATTCGTCAACATGTCTCAGATTTGTATGTAAGTATTTTTGAATAGATTGTTCTAGTTTTCTGTTTCCTAACGGTCTGTCTATCGTCACTCCATTGATTTGCGAGAAATATTGACCATTAAATGTGCAATGAACATATTTAGTACACTTATTGAGGAGAAGTTTTAGATGACTTGAAGGTATTTGGAATGATAGGTGTTTTTCATCGATAAACGTAAAAGGTAAATCTATTGCTTTATCAACAGGGACGCTTGTAATTAGATTTTTTACATCGAAAAGAATCATCTTTTTGTTCTTGACGTTGTAGAATTTTACAATATTTGCAAACTCAAAAGTATCGCAAACACAATTCTGTTGCATTTCAATATGAACTGGTTGTAGAATTGCTTTTAGTTTTCTAACCAGATTATGCCTCGGAGTGTTGATCATTAACATAATGGGTCTTAATACCGACAAGCTGCTCATTCCAACTACTTTGTGTACATACGGCATAACGTACAGTCTGGCCACTCGTGTGCTCACTGGCTATTGTTTGTTTGAGGCGATGTATGATGTTATCAATTTTCATTAAAATTTGTATCGTCGGTTCTTTGCTGAATTGTTTTACATTTATTTTTGATCGCCAACCCTATTGAATCCTCAAAAGGGTCCGATCAGTCTTGTTTGAACTGTTTTAATTTTTTTGAATTTCTGTTCGTCATCAAGAACATAATCATTGGTATTCATAAGAACGATACCTGGCTTCAATAATCTAATTCAGTTAATGGGCCGTAATACTTCGAGCCTTCCATCTGCTCCCTCTTTATAAAAATGAATCGCTTGTGTTTCACTTTAATATGTCCATAGGCAACATTTGGTTCAGCTTTACAAAGTGGACGACATTCATCTTCTTGTGAAATTCCTGATGCAAAATTTGCGTATAGACTCTCCAGTGCGGAATACGTTCTTGGCACTGTCGTCCGATTCTTGTCCTCTGACAATGTACGACATTTCGGTCTAAGCTATAAGACTTCTCTCTGTTCTTCTAATAGGATCAAACTCGTATAGTTGACAATGAACGTGTCACCGTTCTCTGAAAATGCTTTGGAGGCTTGTTCATTATTAAAGAACTTTTTCTGTGGCTTCTTATTTACTGTCGCAAACATTTATAACCAAGCGATTAACTGCACATTTGAACACAACAGGCTCGCGTTGAAGAAGGCTACTGATACGAGGCTCCGACGCTGAATTACGGCTGATCACACTGTTAAGTAACAGAACCCATTGTATTCTTTGTCAGCCAACTTTTTTTAATTGCATGTGTGGAAGCTGAACGGCATAGTTTCTTGAATCTTCGAGGAAATTGATCATTTTCTTCATTTAAGTGTAATGTAATGATTGATCTCTCGATGTGGTAATGGAGTCTAAAGACACTTAAGGTAACGTATTATATTTAGTTCAGATATGTTTATGCATTTTCAATTTTAATTTAGGAATATTTTTTTCACAAATCAGATATGTATATCACAGTTGAAAAAAGCCCATATATATAAATATGCTTTATCTTTTTAAGAC
The DNA here is from genome assembly GCA_029291075.1 of Eudiplozoon nipponicum. Lineage (NCBI taxonomy): Eukaryota > Metazoa > Platyhelminthes > Monogenea > Mazocraeidea > Diplozoidae > Eudiplozoon > Eudiplozoon nipponicum. Next base: position 308,686 of record JAQBSW010000022.1, read on the forward strand.
AAGTTTCCGTCACGGTCTGATTATGCCCATTGTGGACGCGTCAGTTAGTGCAACTGACGTTAATTTTGCAATCTTGTGCGACTGAGTATATAAAATAAGATTGTCATTTATCTAAAGTTTGGAAATTTGACGTAACTGCAGATGGATCCTCGTTAACCAGCTTGTTGCCATGCTCCGATAATGAACATAAACGATCGAAACGTATCAGTACGAGCGATCCATGGTAGCTCTTCAAATAAAATTGGATTGGTGTTTGTCTCAAGTTCGCAAATATGATTTAAATAACTTTAACAATATCACATATGAAGTAACTTAACCTGAAGCAAATACCCACGCATATTTACGCGCGCAATCGCACAATTGACTAATCGTTGATTACCACATACACTGATTTATTTTTTCTATTCAGCTTCGCAGACAAAATTTTACAACTAACAGAGTTGGAAATTTGTAAGTCTTGTTTTGAACAGAACATGGATATGTGTCTATGTATCAATAACAATAAGTTCGTATGCATGAAATTGTGTCGTTGTTCACGTTGCCACATGGGAAATCTGATTAGCTAATTTCTCTTTGTTTAATACTTAAAACTTAATCTCAATTTGTCTCTTCCAAATACAATTTATACTGCGCTCATAACGTTCAAACACTGGTATCTACATGCACATTAATCTTATTTTTTATAGTAAAGTTTAACAATTTGCAACATATACCAAGTTTTGTTTGCAAATGGTACATAACGCACTTCTATCTAAATAAAAATTATAATAGGTAATTATTTAAGTCAAGTTTGCTAGATAAAGATAAATACCGAGCTCACTGTATCTAACCAATCGCAAAACAGAAAAGCTACTGTCAAGTTACACGTACTGACTATCATCAGAGTATGACGACAAACTGACTAACGATAGTCAAACTGAAATTCATATATAAGTTATGGAAAAGCGGTTATGAAATTGCCACTTCTAGTTGTCTCGCATATACTGTACCTGACTGAGAATATCGGCAGCACAGTTTAACTGTATTCACGAGAATGAAGACATTGTAGCTTCTGTCACATCCACATAAGTTATACAAACTAAAAAAAATTATTATACAGGTGGTGACAGGAATTCTTTAATTCAGGTTAGCGTGCTTCAGAGAACCTCTTTACTGAGCACTGTTTGCCGCTATATTCGCTCAGATGTCGCTCAACTAAGTGTTTCTTGGTTAGTCAGAGTAAGGTGTGGCATGACTAAGTGATTGATATAGACGGTGGTCTAATTTCATTTTGTTTTTAGCCATTCACCGTAGTTGGTCCGGTGGCCTGGCGAGCAGGATGATAAATTGCACTTCTCCAATAATGCACAAACTAATGCAATCAACGTTTCTAAACCGATTCAACCGTAAAGCTACATCAAAGAACGGTCAAATAGAATCAGTCTGTTTGTGAATTATTATCTCGAGTGCCGTCTCCTGACGCTCAACTGCCTATAAACAAAGCCAAACCGAATGAATACATCGATTTACAACGTTTTCAACGCACTGGTAGCTATAATGGGTCCTCTCTCAAGTCTCTGCAGAATAAAATAAGTCAAACAGTATGCTTGGCTGAAAGACCCAGGATTAGGTGCCTAGTGAAATAGACACGCGATTCTAGAGTTGTTTGCACAATTCGCAAAAGCCAAAATTTCTCTGAGCAAAAACTATATATGTTCAGCTGATTTGCCAGACCATCACTTAGTAAAACATTTCTTGAATGGTTGCGCAGTGCGAGCTTCAACTGTTGAATCTCCGCGATTAACGTTCGCGGGTTGTCGCTTTGCACTATCAGTTTTGCAATGATCCGTTTGATCCTCATTTCGAAGTACGCATCGAGTTTGTCTTCTTTTTTGCTGGGTGTAGAATCGTCCCTTTCTTCCGAAGGCTTCAACATCGTTCATACTAACCACTGGAAATGAGGTACGATCAAATCTTGGTTGACTGGCGAAGTTTCGATACGATATTACCCGTATACCATCTTTTATCAATCGGATCATTGCGAAACTGATGGTGAAAAACGACAACCCGTGAACGAAAACCGCAGAGATTTAAGATTGATTAGTAAATAATACGTTCACAACAGGCAAACACTTTTTGTAGAAAGATAATTTAATTCATTAAAATAGTGTACATCTTTTCTTCTGATAGTCATGAGCAAATTATTGTATATATGCATATCGCGTTTGCTCAAAATCGCATGACAAATTGTACAGTAATGTTGGACTATTAGTCCAGCTGTTAATAATGAGTAGCCAGTTAGCATAAAATGTTGTACATGGGAGTTGAGACTTATACTACAATTGATGGTTGTAACGTTCTGCTAATTCAAAAATGATCAACATTTCTAATTGAACGTGCATAAAAAATCAAGACATTTTCGTTTAATCCACACTATTAGGAGGAGCACAAATCTAGTAGGTAGAACCGTGGTTGAATCACAGAGAATAAAAATCCTACTACCTAATTGAACGGTCAGATTAGCTCATCGCGTCGTCTGTACGCATTCATTGTTTAGAATTTATTAAGCGTACACGAACACAATGTAAATACTGTAAATAAAAAACCATATGTACATTTTTCTTACATTATTTTACAAAAATGAAACCTGAGAAATTTTTAGTATCTTGAAGATTACTCTTCGCATAAAAGCATTTTGCCAACACTAAAAAGCTCTATTTCTTCCTATTAAATGTGGAATGAAATAGATTATTACATATTTATTAATAACTGATTTTTTCGCTGGTGGATGTTAGTTCATTGTTAATGTATCTTCTTCTCAAAGAAAGATATTATCACACACTGGCTCAAAATCATTCCTGATAATTGTTTGATACTTCGATTGACAGGCTAAAATCCACGCCCCTTATTTCAACAACAAATCAAGTTATAGTTAAACTAGCATTGGCTGTACGGGCGGTGATAACAATCACATTTAATCAAGGTTGCGTCCTTGATACAAGCACCTGACCCATTAATTACTTATATATGTAAGTATAAACTAGGAATTGTATAGTGTAGAAAAGGCAATTCATCCAGTAGACTGGTTTCTTCCTTCTTGGGAACACCTCAAGTACTGGCCAGAATTTGCCGCGGACAGGGCTCGAACCTGGGCCCCACTGCTCAGAATCTATAGCTCTAACCACTTAGCCACCCTGCCGCACATTACACACAATTTTCAGATATATACCAACTAATGTTTCTTGGTTAACCCTTCCATTAGGTCTGGCCTATATAGCATCCCATTGGTTTTAAAATTTCAACTAACCATCCAAAATCTGTCATTATATAACAACATGTTACATGGAAAAGTGATATTGAAATGAATGTTTATATAATTGTACGAACATCGGTTGCGCCAACTTATAGAATCTAGATTTAAATTCGTTTAAAATATGTACACTCAGATTTATGTACAAAAGTGTGAACCATAATTGATCCATTATTAGCCTGCAGGCGTATATTTTTTAGCAAAATTCTATGCATACACACACGCGTGTACACATAAAATAGCCACAGAAATGATAAACAAGAAGGTCTGCTTCGCCTACATTGAAGATATTCCTTACATAATTGAGGATTTCCTTAAAAGTAAATGTGAACATTAATCCTTCAAATAAGCTTGACACATAGTTTACGGGCAAAAGGGTGAGATTAACCCAAACGAGTAGGCCGAATTTCAAGCAAGATGCTAATTTATAAGTTGTGAACAGAGCTAACGATAGCAAAACTATTTCGAATAAGATGATTTTTTTTAAAAAACGAAACCTTCAGATTACATCAATTTATAGACAAATAAAGCTAAAACTATTTTGATGTAATAAGGAATAACAATAAGGGTAAAAAAATTTTTAAATAATGACAACAGATATTAAGAAATAATTTTAAACAGCGAAATTGCAAAGATTGTAATAAAATATACTTATCGTGAACTAAAAGAAAACAATAGCTTTAAGTAAAAATAAAAGGAAAGATTTTAAAGTGAGTTAACCAATACTGAACAGCGTTGCCTACCATCCTCCCACTTACGTTTTATTTATTGAACATGATGACTTATCAATTGATCTAGCGTTCATTTAATTTCCTCTATATTTTATTTCAAACGATTCACTAGACAAACTTGTTTAACATTACCGTTGGTTTATTAATGTGAACACACATATATTAATTTTTTTCTCTCTCTTTGTACCAAATTCACAGGAGTCAGTTAACAAAGGGGCATTATTAATGTGGTTAGCTTGTAAAGTAAAAACGCAAATGCAAAACTATAGATACAAACACACAAGCAAACAATTTACCAAACCATATTCAGTTCATGTAAAAATGTTATTTTATCTGCTCAACTGCGTAGAGAGGATACTGCAAACGACAGCTAACGCAATGCGTAGTTATTTATTCATTGCTTAGAAAAACACCCAGAAATCCACCTGGTTTGGAATTCAATTGCTTTCCATTAGTTGGAAATGTCCCTTGATTCGCCTAATTAGTAATCAGTCAATCCTATCCAAATAACACTTCGACAAGCTATCGATAGTTAGATGGCTGAGAATTAATCTATTTTAATTAACGTTTGCAGGCCTTTCGCTTTAAAAGAATTTTTCATTATTCACCCGAGTAGTCTTGTCCACGTAGCATATCTATGCCTCTTTTTAAAAAATATGCATAATCAACACTAATATTAAATATGAATATTTGTATATGCTAAAGCTTATGCAAGCTCTCAAATAATATTCGGATTAAAACCAATACATTCGATGGTCAGTAGAAGCTTACCAGCACATAGTGTCCAGCATAAATTGGCTCTTTCGAGTTCGCCTCGCCTCTGAGATTAACTACCTTATATGGCCGCGTGTCCAAAGGTGCAGGTTGAAAGATTGGGCATTCCGAAGTGAAAACAACATCTTCAGGACTCTCTTCGGCCCTGTCATTGGCATACATGTTTTGTGCTCCTAAAGAGCCGGTTCCATGGTTTTTTGACTTTGTAGTACTGTCATCGCCAAGGCTAAACGAGACAGGCACATTGGAGACTTTCTTAAGAGAATCGAATCTGCCGGAGGACAGAGCACTGTGCGCCGTGTCGCATAAACATTCAATAAAATCGATTACTCGATAGGTAACCTGTGGTAAAACAAAAAGCGAAAACTAAGCAATGATAAAACACAGCAATAATCCAATAATAAGTGAGAAAACGAGCACAATCATAATCATCATTAACAGCACTACATTAGCATGGCCTATTGACATCTTACTTCCACATAACCATGAATAAAAGACATCACATTTAGACCATGGCGGGCATATCACAACCAGGACAAAGTACAGTGACAAACAAGTCATGTTTATACGAGCAACGGGCAACATTTTCAAACAATTCCTGTCATTTCGTCTTGATATATTCCTTCCAGCTGACATCACAATTAAAGATTGCGGGACAATTGATAGCACTCATAGGTAGGTTAATTCTTGCTTCCTTTACATTTCGAGGTGTTTTTAAATTGATTTATGGGTTCTCACCGGTCCCGTAACCCTGAATCCGTCCATACTTTGCGTGTTCGGAAATGTTCGACAAATCTTCATTCAAAAACATTTCCGGACTAGGACGGCTTCAGAGTCAATTAGAAAACAATCTGTGCACCTGTACATGTAAAATTATCAAGATTTTACCGACCTACGAATGCTATCAATTGTCCCGCAACCGTCAATTGTGGTATCGGCCCGAATTCCTGTCAAGATAGAATAAAAACGCTTACAACAATTGATCAACTGAATACCAGTAACACTAACATAAGTTTAAATGAAAAGTTAATGTACATACCTGATGTAGGCATTCGGCGCCGATTGTATGCCAACCCTCGCAATTACCTCCATAACCTAACGTATCAACTCCTTGTGCAACCTTCTTTAGATGCCTTCTGTGTTTTCCAGCCAATTCACCAAATGACTACACGGTGCACATTTAAAACACACAATATAACACCAAAACATAATGACTATATGCACTGACTACAAAAATCCTTGCAAAAAAGTAAGTAAAAATATGTATACAGTGACGAAAATCTGCACTTAAGACAAAAAGATACTTGGAACGGCCCGCAATTAAATGAATCTAAAAAACAAAATACCTCTCCTTAACCCATCAGGAATAAGCTAAGTTAGCTAAGACTCCACCATACGCATTCTAACATTAATTTTACCATCCTCAACTAAACTTTTCTAATGATCATTCACGCCAGCAGCAGAATCGATTGTAGCTTTAATATAGTCTTGTTTCCATAAGATGAGAGACTGTCGTTAATATCAGACAACGCTGCTAATACGACTTTGTGAGCCTCGTCAGTTGACTGGTCATATGAAAATAGCAGGGCAATTAATTGATCCAAATAATTCATCTGAATTAATCACATGTCTGCACGTCTGTCTGAAAGTATATCACAGCGCTATATTGCATAGAAGCAGCTATAACAGTGTAGACAAGCCCTAACGATATAAGAAATTTTTTACTGCATTTTCGATTAAGAGAAAATATCAGATAGAAAAATGGTAATTAAACCCTAATTGAATGAAGTGAAAACATGAAAAATGAGGCAAAGAAGTTGATTTTATATTACGAAGGCAGCGCTGTATGTAGAGTTGAATTATATACAAAACAACGTTGGAGTTGGAACTGTAGACGCTCCCACCAGGGCGAACTACTAAAAAGTCCAATAAGCACATTTATTTTGTGCAAAATGAATTGGACAAAAGAGTGCAAACGTGGAAAATCGACGACCAAAAGTGATTAATCGAAGGTTTTATTTATGATTTAGGTATGCCATTACGTGTGTCTGGGCATACCGCCTATCTCCTCTGAATTCCAAAATCAGTATCCGGAAGTCACGTGATCAAACTAGCCTAAATGTTAGCTTTACATACTAAGGGACAAATTCATGCATTCGACAATAATCTTTTGCATTTAGTTGCTTTTAAATGAAGGTGCAAGTTATACACACGTACAAAAAAGAAATACATCCATATTATATATACTGCATCGTCGCCGTACTTCCAGGAATTTTACAACCACGTAATAGCTGTAAATGAACGCTGTGCCGATTATTGCTATTGTGGACACATTATGGGCTGGCTTGCAGGATTATCCTTCTTCTAGATGGCCAGCCAACCAAAGCTGATGAGCGCCATCAGCTTAGAATCGAAATTTGCGACGTCAAATAGCAGGTTAAGAACAACGACTCAGCATAGAAACATAATGTTGAGGGTGATGCTATTCCTTCGTCAAATAAAAAAGGTCAGATAAAGTTTGTGTCGGAGAACGAATAAATATGCAATTGAGTATTAGGTGGTGCGCACCTGGTAACAAATAAGATCAAATATAATCAGAAGGATAAACCAAATAAAGCATGAACGAAACGTATAATCTCGCGCACATTCGTTTCGTGCTTACTGGCGACTCATCAGTAGGAGCCGGTAATACGCCTTTTACACATAATATATTTGAGTAAGGTTGGTACCATGTACCTTTTCGGTACAATAATGTTGGTATCGGGTACTGACACAATAGCAATAATGTTGGTATCATTTAAATACTCGGTATATATATATATATATATATATATATATATATTATGTAGAGTAAGTTAGCCTTTAAAGTCACATTCTCGAAGACTTTATATGACGTTAGCTTCACTACCGCAGATTTACACATTCGTGTAAGAGATTTTACCGTCCAATATTACATTTCTCACCCAAATAAATAGCGTGTAATGGGCGGAATGCCGGCTCGTGCTGATGAGTCGCCAGGAATCATGAAACGATTGTGCACGAGATTTTACCCTCCGTGCATGTGGTCCTTGGTATATCCTTTGGTAATATTTGAACTATTTTTTTACGAGGTGCGCAACACCTAATACACAATTGCAAATAAAAAATGTTTTGGTTGCTTAAAATTGAATAATTAGGATTAACCCCAGGCTTTAAGCCGAAACGAGACCGGATATTGGACCATTTAGAAGACTTTAAGCTTCAAAATTAAATAAAATACCATTATAAACCACGCTTGCATTTTTAGACGACGTACTGCAAAGATAGCATCTAATTATTCAATGTAAATCGCCGACTATATACTGGATAAATGTGAAGAGAATGACGCCGTACAGTCGGCTGTATAATTGCCTTTAGGACCGCACCAGAAAGGTCGCAACGCTCCACCTCTCTGAAACCGCGATAGCAGATAACGACCACCTTATATGTGATGACAAGAAATTTATTAAGGTATCAAACCAGATGCGTCTCTAAAGCACTTCTTATAGGCTGTGCATATTAACGAGGTTTGCAATGGCAGTCATCCACCAAAAATCGACGGTAGCGTCCTAATTGGCATTTTAATGTCAAGAGTGACCGAATTCCTTAAAGACAGACAAGCTACATGGTAGCGTTGCTGCATACTAATAGCTCTAACTGCATCATAGGAATTTGACGAATGTGGGGTGAATTTAAATAAACGTGCTTGGCATGTCTAATAGGTTGTTTTAGAATCTTAGCGGTCTAAACTGAATGGCGTGTCATTCGTGAAATTTCGATCACAAGGACGATTAAAACGCTGGACAGTGGCAGAAAGTTCTTTTGAACAATAATATAGCAAAAAATACGAGAAATAACGGATTTCAAGCGTACAGTTCATTTATTCAGCCTTGGTAAATAAAGAAAATGCAAAATAAATATCTGCAATACGAAAAAAACATTTCTACATACACATACATACAGGCTTACATACATAAATACAAAATACGCATATCTAGCCTACGCATTAGGTGTTGCACACCTAGTAACAAATTAGTTCAAATAGGACCAGAAGGATAAACCAGTCGGCGAAAATGAAAGGTATAATCTCATGTACACACCAGTTCCGTGCTTACTGGCGACTCATCTGTAGCAGCCTGTACTACGTCCCACACCTAATTTATATTTGGTCAATAAGTGTGGAACAATTGCACAGTACAAATCCGTTTGGATGGTTGTAACCCCCCAATTCTCCCATACTTATTGACCAAATTTTTAGTTGGTATAGGACGTATTAGCGGCTCCGATGGATCAGTCGCCAGTAAGCACGAAACGCATATGTACAAGATATTAGACATCTTTTTCCCAATAAAGTGGATTCCACATGAGGATGCAACGACATGCAGCTACAGAAATTTAAAAAACCGAAGACCCACGTGCCTTAATTAGTCATACCAATATAAGAAGCGTGAACCTTGGTTGATTCAATGAAAAATATCCATCCTCCAATATCATAAAAAGCCATTTCAACACGCAGCATCACTCAATGTTGAATGGGTAGTAACGGATTGATATTACGCGTGCAAGTTACGGCCGCTGAATGAACTGTTGGTCACTGACCTAAAGGAAAATGTGGTTTACCAGTTTCGATTTAAATACGATACCTCTGAATGAAGCACAGACGAAAATAAGAATTTTTCTAGGCTGACTATAGCTCTTCATAAAGCAGCCCGACAAGCTTAGACATACAAGTATGTATTAAGTGTTGCGATCCTAGTAACAAATTAGTTCAGTTGTGACCAGAAGGATAAACCAAAGGCAGCATGATCGGAAAGTATAATCTCATGCACATTCGTTTCGTGCTTACTGGCGACTCATCAGTAGGAGCCGGTATTAAGCCCTTTAACCACTATATATTTGGGTGAAGAATGTGGGTTAACAGGACGGTAAAATCTCCTAGATGAATGTGTACACCTGCAATAGTGAAGCTAACATCATATAAAGTCTTAGACAATGCGACTTCTACGCTAACTCACACTATATAATATGTTTATGTACTCTGTAAAGGATATTCACACTATGGCTTTTGTGTCACTAACCGATACCAACATTATAGTACCGAAAGGGTACATGGCACTAACATGATGGATATCAATGTATGCTATAGTTCACCGAAATTGATAATTACAACTATTACTGAACACCTGTTATTCCAGTAAATCAATACTCTCTGGCCTTGATCAATATCAGTTATCACATTTCGCGGTAAGCATGACTTCACTGAATTCAATATATAACAGTTAAATACTGTTTGTTGCGAAGAACTAATATATATATATATATATATATATAATATATATATATATATATGCAACATGTAGTAGGTGTTCCGATCCTAGTAACAAATTAGTTCAGTTGTGACCAGAAGGATAAACCAAAGGCAGCATGATCGGAAAGTATAATCTCATGCACATTCGTTTCGTGATTACTGGCGACTCATCAGTAGGAGCCGGTATTAAGCCCTTTAACCACTATATATTTGGGTGAAGAATGTGGGTTAACAGGACGGTAAAATCTCCTAGATGAATGTGTACACCTGCAATAGTGAAGCTAACATCATATAAAGTCTTAGACAATGCGACTTCTACGCTAACTCACACTATATAATATGTTTATGTACTCTGTAAAGGATATTCACACTATGGCTTTTGTGTCACTAACCGATACCAACATTATAGTACCGAAAGGGTACATGGCACTAACATGATGGATATCAATGTATGCTATAGTTCACCGAAATTGATAATTACAACTATTACTGAACACCTGTTATTCCAGTAAATCAATACTCTCTGGCCTTGATCAATATCAGTTATCACATTTCGCGGTAAGCATGACTTCACTGAATTCAATATATAACAGTTAAATACTCTTTGTTGCGGAGAACTAATATATATATATATATATATATATATATATATATATATATGCAACATGTAGTAGGTGTTGCGATCCTAGTAACAAATTAGTTCAGTTGTGACCAGAAGGATAAACCAAAGGCAGCATGATCGGAAAGTATAATCTCATGCACATTCGTTTCGTGATTACTGGCGACTCATCAGTAGGAGCCGGTATTAAGCCCTTTAACCACTATATATTTGGGTGAAGAATGTGGGTTAACAGGACGATAAAATCTCCTAGATGAATGTGTACACCTGCAATAGTGAAGCTAACATCATATAAAGTCTTAGACAATGCGACTTCTACGCTAACTCACACTATATAATATGTTTATGTACTCTGTAAAGGATATTCACACTATGGCTTTTGTGTCACTAACAGATACCAACATTATAGTACCGAAAGGGTACATGGCACTAACATGATGGATATCAATGTATGCTATAGTTCACCGAAATTGATAATTACAACTATTACTGAACACCTGTTATTCCAGTAAATCAATACTCTCTGGCCTTGATCAATATCAGTTATCACATTTCGCGGTAAGCATGACTTCACTGAATTCAATATATAACAGTTAAATACTCTTTGTTGCGAAGATCTAATATATATATATATATATATATATACATATATATATATATATGTGCAACATGTAGTAGGTGTTCCGATCCTAGTAACAAATTAGTTCAGTTGTGACCAGAAGGATAAACCAAAGGCAGCATGATCGGAAAGTATAATCTCATGCACATTCGTTTCGTGATTACTGGCGACTCATCAGTAGGAGCCGGTATTAAGCCCTTTAACCACTATATATTTGGGTGAAGAATGTGGGTTAACAGGACGATAAAATCTCCTAGATGAATGTGTACACCTGCAACAGTGAAGCTAACATCATATAAAGTCTTAGACAATGCGACTTCTACGCTAACTCACACTATATAATATGTTTATGTACTCTGTAAAGGATATTCACACTATGGCTTTTGTGTCACTAACAGATACCAACATTATAGTACCGAAAGGGTACATGGCACTAACATGATGGATATCAATGTATGCTATAGTTCACCGAAATTGATAATTACAACTATTACTGAACACCTGTTATTCCAGTAAATCAATACTCTCTGGCCTTGATCAATATCAGTTATCACATTTCGCGGTAAGCATGACTTCACTGAATTCAATATATAACAGTTAAATACTCTTTGTTGCGAAGATCTAATATATGTATATATATATATATATGCAACATGTAGTAGGTGTTCCGATCCTAGTAACAAATTAGTTCAGTTGTGACCAGAAGGATAAACCAAAGGCAGCATGAACGGAAAGTATAATCTCATGCACATTCGTTTCGTGATTACTGGCGACTCATCAGTAGGAGCCGGTATTAAGCCCTTTAACCACTATATATTTGGGTGAAGAATGTGGGTTAACAGGACGATAAAATCTCCTAGATGAATGTGTACACCTGCAATAGTGAAGCTAACATCATATAAAGTCTTAGACAATGCGACTTCTACGCTAACTCACACTATATAATATGTTTATGTACTCTGTAAAGGATATTCACACTATGGCTTTTGTGTCACTAACCGATACCAACATTATAGTACCGAAAGGGTACATGGCACTAACATGATGGATATCAATGTATGCTATAGTTCACCGAAATTGATAATTACAACTATTACTGAACACCTGTTATTCCAGTAAATCAATACTCTCTGGCCTTGATCAATATCAGTTATCACATTTCGCGGTAAGCATGACTTCACTGAATTCAATATATAACAGTTAAATACTCTTTGTTGCGAAGATCTAATATATATATATATATATATATATACATATATATATATATATATGCAACATGTAGTAGGTGTTCCGATCCTAGTAACAAATTAGTTCAGTTGTGACCAGAAGGATAAACCAAAGGCAGCATGAACGGAAAGTATAATCTCATGCACATTCGTTTCGTGATTACTGGCGACTCATCAGTAGGAGCCGGTATTACGCCCTTTAACCACTATATATTTGGGTGAAGAATGTGGGTTAACAGGACGGTAAAATCTCCTAGATGAATGTGTACACCTGCAATAGTGAAGCTAACATCATATAAAGTCTTAGACAATGCGACTTCTACGCTAACTCACACTATATAATATGTTTATGTACTCTGTAAAGGATATTCACACTATGGCTTTTGTGTCACTAACCGATACCAACATTATAGTACCGAAAGGGTACATGGCACTAACATGATGGATATCAATGTATGCTATAGTTCACCGAAATTGATAATTACAACTATTACTGAACACCTGTTATTCCAGTAAATCAATACTCTCTGGCCTTGATCAATATCAGTTATCACATTTCGCGGTAAGCATGACTTCACTGAATTCAATATATAACAGTTAAATACTCTTTGTTGCGAAGAACTAATATATATATATATATATATATATATATATCATATATATATATATATGCAACATGTAGTAGGTGTTCTGATCCTAGTAACAAATTAGTTCAGTTGTGACCAGAAGGATAAACCAAAGGCAGCATGATCGGAAAGTATAATCTCATGCACATTCGTTTCGTGATTACTGGCGACTCATCAGTAGGAGCCGGTATTAAGCCCTTTAACCACTATATATTTGGGTGAAGAATGTGGGTTAACAGGACGATAAAATCTCCTAGATGAATGTGTACACCTGCAACAGTGAAGCTAACATCATATAAAGTCTTAGACAATGCGACTTCTACGCTAACTCACACTATATAATATGTTTATGTACTCTGTAAAGGATATTCACACTATGGCTTTTGTGTCACTAACAGATACCAACATTATAGTACCGAAAGGGTACATGGCACTAACATGATGGATATCAATGTATGCTATAGTTCACCGAAATTGATAATTACAACTATTACTGAACACCTGTTATTCCAGTAAATCAATACTCTCTGGCCTTGATCAATATCAGTTATCACATTTCGCGGTAAGCATGACTTCACTGAATTCAATATATAACAGTTAAATACTCTTTGTTGCGAAGATCTAATATATATATATATATATATATAATATATATATATATATATATAGCAACATGTAGTAGGTGTTCCGATCCTAGTAACAAATTAGTTCAGTTGTGACCAGAAGGATAAACCAAAGGCAGCATGATCGGAAAGTATAATCTCATGCACATTCGTTTCGTGATTACTGGCGACTCATCAGTAGGAGCCGGTATTAAGCCCTTTAACCACTATATATTTGGGTGAAGAATGTGGGTTAACAGGACGATAAAATCTCCTAGATGAATGTGTACACCTGCAATAGTGAAGCTAACATCATATAAAGTCTTAGACAATGCGACTTCTACGCTAACTCACACTATATAATATGTTTATGTACTCTGTAAAGGATATTCACACTATGGCTTTTGTGTCACTAACAGATACCAACATTATAGTACCGAAAGGGTACATGGCACTAACATGATGGATATCAATGTATGCTATAGTTCACCGAAATTGATAATTACAACTATTACTGAACACCTGTTATTCCAGTAAATCAATACTCTCTGGCCTTGATCAATATCAGTTATCACATTTCGCGGTAAGCATGACTTCACTGAATTCAATATATAACAGTTAAATACTCTTTGTTGCGAAGATCTAATATATATATATATATATATATATACATATATATATATATATATTGTAACATGTAGTAGGTGTTCCGATCCTAGTAACAAATTAGTTCAGTTGTGACCAGAAGGATAAACCAAAGGCAGCATGATCGGAAAGTATAATCTCATGCACATTCGTTTCGTGATTACTGGCGACTCATCAGTAGGAGCCGGTATTAAGCCCTTTAACCACTATATATTTGGGTGAAGAATGTGGGTTAACAGGACGATAAAATCTCCTAGATGAATGTGTACACCTGCAATAGTGAAGCTAACATCATATAAAGTCTTAGACAATGCGACTTCTACGCTAACTCACACTATATAATATGTTTATGTACTCTGTAAAGGATATTCACACTATGGCTTTTGTGTCACTAACCGATACCAACATTATAGTACCGAAAGGGTACATGGCACTAACATGATGGATATCAATGTATGCTATAGTTCACCGAAATTGATAATTACAACTATTACTGAACACCTGTTATTCCAGTAAATCAATACTCTCTGGCCTTGATCAATATCAGTTATCACATTTCGCGGTAAGCATGACTTCACTGAATTCAATATATAACAGTTAAATACTCTTTGTTGCGAAGATCTAATATATATATATATATATATATATATATATATGCAACATGTAGTAGGTGTTCCGATCCTAGTAACAAATTAGTTCAGTTGTGACCAGAAGGATAAACCAAAGGCAGCATGAACGGAAAGTATAATCTCATGCACATTCGTTTCGTGATTACTGGCGACTCATCAGTAGGAGCCGGTATTACGCCCTTTAACCACTATATATTTGGGTGAAGAATGTGGGTTAACAGGACGGTAAAATCTCCTAGATGAATGTGTACACCTGCAATAGTGAAGCTAACATCATATAAAGTCTTAGACAATGCGACTTCTACGCTAACTCACACTATATAATATGTTCATGTACTCTGTAAAGGATATTCACACTATGGCTTTTGTGTCACTAACCGATACCAACATTATAGTACCGAAAGGGTACATGGCACTAACATGATGGATATCAATGTATGCTATAGTTCACCGAAATTGATAATTACAACTATTACTGAACACCTGTTATTCCAGTAAATCAATACTCTCTGGCCTTGATCAATATCAGTTATCACATTTCGCGGTAAGCATGACTTCACTGAATTCAATATATAACAGTTAAATACTCTTTGTTGCGAAGATCTAATATATATATATATATATATATATACATATATATATATATATATGCAACATGTAGTAGGTGTTCCGATCCTAGTAACAAATTAGTTCAGTTGTGACCACAAGGATAAACCAAAGGCAGCATGAACGGAAAGTATAATCTCATGCACATTCGTTTCGTGCTTACTGGCGACTCATCAGTAGGAGCCGGTATTAAGCCCTTTAACCACTATATATTTTGGTCAAGAATGTGGGATAATAGATATAGCTTAGATATAGCCTTAGATAAAAGTTGGTTTCATGTTCAAATCGGACGCTCATGTGTTGTTGAACTTAATTTGGATAGCAGATAAACCTTAAGCTCGAGTTGTGATGGTAATCGTGAACGCCTGCTAGATAGCTGCGCAGAACAAAGATTTTAATTTAGTACAAATTGCATTCGTTGCGCAACATGGTGTCCTCCAATTTCAAGCAAGTTTTGCACCTAAAAATAGCATTAAGTTATATTTAGCGTGGAGGCATTCAACTGTCTTTCGCTGCAGAACACACAGGACCACTCGGACAATGTAATAAACATTAATTGATCGCGCAGGTGGTGGTTTGCGAGCTTCAAGTAAACACCTATCTCATTATATTTAAACATTAGTCGAACAACATAACAAAACTACCGCCAGCCGCATCGCACTGACTGGTTAAATACAATGGGATTGGTGTTTACTCCAAGCTCGCAAACTAGATTTAAAGAATTTACTTTTCTGTTGTAGATTTACACCCACATTTTCAGAAAATTAAAGGCCTCAAAAAGAAGTTTGCGAACTGGAGCAACTGCTTTTCAATAAAATGCAGAATTTTATATCAAAGTTAACTGGTCTTAATTACTTTACTTTACTGCGGCTGACTCCTTTTGGAGGATAAGCCGGCTCCATTGATTTCATGGAGTTTCTTGGGAATTTGGTACAAGTGGTGTCCCCTCACCACTCGGCTTTTTGATCGAGGTCGCACCTCTAGCCTTTGCACATCCAAGCGCAGTCTGCAAGGCAGCAGTAAGTTGCATGGTTGCCGGTGGCTGTTGAGAGCTCATTCGCCATTCGGAAGTACGGGGTACTGTCCAGGAGTCCATGTAACCCTGTGGCTGTTGAACCCTTTTGTGGCGGGGAACACACGCCGAGTCATGGTGCCGTCGTCGGGCTCATGTGGTATTTTATAGGAGATCCGATTGCCGGTCGGAAATCCACCACGCCCTGGTGACACTACCGCCATAGCCCCGTTAGCCCATGTACGATCGGCCATCGAGACATGGTTGACACCGTCGTACCACGTTGAGGAGGGGATGGACTTAATGCTAAAATTTGACGAACTTCTGTATACGGCATAGTAAGCCCTCGTAGAATTAGTCACTGGTTCTCGTATAAGTCTTCGGAGAAACTCGGAACCAGGCGTCAATATCCTGCAAGCTGCACTTCTAATAAATACCGTAGAACCATAGGACACAAAATTGAGCCAGGTCGGAAATATGAACTTTCATTGTTTTAAACAAGCAAAGCCGAAAAAATGGAAGAAGCATTTCTTCCTTCTTCGCGCAACAGGTCCAAGAGAATTAACAGAAAGCACAATAATAAATGATCGTCCAGTCATTAAAAGATGTCATATTGCTCGGTGAGCAGAACACTCCCGTGAACAATTTTCGTTTGGGCTTGCATCAAATCAATCTGGGAACTTATGCATCAGAGTCTGTAACTCTAACCACAAAGCACATAAGAATATCGGTTTCACGTCAGAGCACGAGAAAGATGACTGTCTGCCTTTCCTAGATGTACTATTAAAGAAAAAAACTAATGGTAAATTAAACAGAACAATTTACCATAAACCAACATGGTCTGCACAGTATTTGCATTACAGCAGTTTTGTGCCATTTCAATATAAATTATCAACAGTTCGTGGTTGCTTTTCAAGAATTGACAGGTTGGTTAGTCAAGATTCTAAAGAAAATGAATATAATAAAGCAATTAACGATTTAATGTCTAATGGCTATCCCAGACAATTAATTGAATCAATTATTAAAAGAGGAGTTAACCAGAAACAGACGTATTATGGGCCAGAAAAGAAAACAGTCTACCTGAACATCCCATTTAAGGGGATGCAGTTTCCCGAATGGCACAAAAGAAAGTTGAAGCAGCATTGACACGCACATTTAATGCAGCCAAACTACGAGTGTTATTTAGGGTAACACACTTGCCTTTACCAGCAATCAAAGAGAAACAGCCGTTAATGTCGATATCAAATATTATTTACCAATATACATGCGCAAGTTGTCGATCAACTTACGCAGGCCGATCGACCAGACGGTTAATTACTCGAATGAGAGAACATTGCAACTTGAACGCCTGTTTTAAATCAAATGGTGAATACACGCCTGCTATTGCGCAACACATCATGGAAACATCGCACGTATGTTCTCCAGACGTAGCATTCAAAGTAATTACTAAATGTAAAAACAAAAGGGAGCTAGCCATATACGAAGCCTTATGGATAAACAAATTGCAGCCAGATTTATGTAAGCAGAAGAAGCACGTAAAAGCATTGAGCTTGAACTGGATGTGACGCACTCAATTTGATTGGTTTATATTTTTCACACTCTCTTTGTTCACATATTTCTATCTTGTTTTGCTTTCCAATTTCTATATAAAGATATGTTCATGAGTAGATATTTGAGAAGACCATGAGAAAGAAAATTTTCTTATATCTGATAAAATTTCTTTTTGTTTTTGCACAAAAGAAGGGTGCAATGAATATATATATATATATATATATATATATATATATATATATATATATATATATATATATATATAGAATCGGATTTCTATTGATATTTAGATCGCAACTTGGTTTCAAATAAGTATCAACGCCTGTGTAACCAATGATCATTTAATTTTAATGAAGCCAAGGATAGCAAATTTATACAGGATATGGTATGAAAAACGATAAGCCTGGTTTAGTTCAGGATGAAAGCGTCAAAATCTTCCAGGTGGTAGATGGGTGTACGATGTTGGATTATTATACGACAACCAAGAATTTGTCCACAACTGCTTGGGTAGACAAACAGTAATCGTTCCATCATTCGATGTTAAATGTGCACCCTTAAACTTAAGATACTACGAAAAGATCACCCCGAACTTCCATCAATTCAGTAGTTTTGAGATGAAGATCTGAAAATAATTTACAGGCTCACCTATCTTGGTAGCTGTATCAATAATGCAGACAATATGCCTGACGTAGTGAATATGTCAATAGAAAAACTAGAATAGCCTTCTCCAACTTGTACATATATGGACATTCGACAGTATATCGCAATGTATCATAGGTCGTGCGTCCGATGCATCTGTTCGAGCAGGATTCCTACACGCTTTTAACATCTACGATCTTGAAAATTCACAGGCATTGAACCCCTGATGGCTTTAAAGCATGGCCCATAAGAAGTATCAACAACGCATAAATCACGCTGACATAGGTGAACGTAATTTAGAATTTTCAATGAGTTACTTGTTAGCCAAGAAAAATGGTTTCATCGATTGCACCTGCTCGCTTATGTTTTACCTCTGACCTCATCTCGATTTCTCAGTGGAGCCAAATTCGCGCAGCCAGAGCCAGTTTAGCGTAATAACCAAGGTAGGTCGATTTTCAGATTTAAAAAAAACAGTTGAAGTCAACCACAATCCAATTGTGAATACCGGTACCAGTTTCTCCACCATAATTGGGTCAATGCGCTCATCATAGTTTGATTGGAAACCCTCAACGACACGTAATAGAATACTCTTCATTAGAGAGCTTGTGGTACATTTGTATTAGAGATTCCCTATTAAAACATTCTGCGGTTGACAGACTACACAGAATTAACCGCAAAACAGCCGCATTGACAATGTGGCCTTGCCTAAATGTCGATTTGGCTTAGGTTATGATTGGTTCCTTTAAAAGCTTAAACAAAAAATAGTCTTATAAGTGGAAAGTTGAAATAGATGAAGACTAAATTGTTCACTTTAACCACCTAAAAAACAGTCATATATTCATTAGATGACAAAATAATTCTCTAGGGAAAGGTGTTGCTCGAAGCTAGTAGAAATAATCTACCTTACGTTTTTGTGGTTATGTGCAAATACACTACATCAAATAAGTTACGTAAATACATTCTTTTCAAAAAAACTATGAAAAATAAATTGCCAACTTACTCTCTCGCGCATGCGTTCATCAATCTGAATTTCGGGACCAGCAATTTCTTGTGCTGTCTGCAAATTTAAATTTAAATATAAACAGACAATATAAATATTATATATATATATATATATATATATATATATATATAAACTATATAGAAACCTACGTACTCGGTTTCAGAGATGACTTTACAAGAAAACTCCATTTTAACGATGATATATCGAATTATATATGCAAAAGGACGAAAAATAATCTCAAACAATGAACAAAACAGCAAACAACCTGAATCAAGTCGTTTAGTTAAGCCAATTTATACCTGTATTATGGCTTGTTGGTTTAGGTTACGTATACATGAGTATATATATATATGATTATCTTCAAGGAGTCACAATTATGAATATCACCAAAATACCGACCCCGTTATTAAGCGTTTGTTAATCATCAGTTTGTAAACGTCGATTTATTTGGCCTATCAGTCTTACTTATTAATTGACATATATGTGCATAAATACACAAATGAATTCAGTCACTTCTCGTGCATTTTATGTTCTTTGCAGAAATTCGATTACCTCATGCATCTTGTTGTAAATTTCTATACAAAAAGAAAATGCATAATGAAGACTAAGAGAAACAGAAAGTACATTCAAACTAAGAGCGCATTAAAGATGCAGTGAATAACGTTAATCAAACACTGTCAATATCTAAATGTTGAATCTCTTTGCGCAGTGCTGTCCTTCTTGTTGTGGATTTGACCGCAATTTTCTTGTGCGGGACAATTGATAGCACTCTTAGGTCGGTAAAATCTTGAATTGTGTACATTTTCAGGTGCTCTGATCATTAGACTCGATTGATGGGTTCTCACTTATCCCTCCCTTTTTAAGTCTTTCATCAGCTGATTGTCTGAAAATGACGTTGGAACAAGATTTTCCATTGTTTTTTTCCCGAATTTTCGAGACCTAATTTCCAGTCTAATCTTCAGGGTTGACACAATACGCAAATGAATAAAACGCAACGTTTGGCAAATGTGATATCCTCATTCAAGACAGATATATTTATATATATTTTAATTCCAAAAGTATTTTTTAATTGTCTTCCTAATATCCGGTCTTCATACCTAGTCTCTAATTTTCAAATGTATACAAAAACGTATCCCGAACCCCCTCCCGCACACAACCACCTATAATCACATGTGTATTCTACTAAAGTGACATTTATCGAATACCTATACACAAACCTAATTGATTGGCATACACGCTTATCCATAATGTCTATATTTTTTAATTGCTGTTCCAGACGCATAGAAGGATCAAAAAATTTTTGATTTCAATATTTTAGCAAAAACTTTCTTTTGGTGCAGTGTTATGAGAAGACCAGTTGCAGCCGTTATTATATTTTATTATTATTTGAAATAGGATTTTGTAAGAAATGTGTTGTATAGACCATAGGAACAGCATACATTGACTACTAATTTAATTTTATAAGGGTTTATTAATAAGCTATATTTTCTGCCTTGCTCTGGTACAGAGGGAAACTAATTATTTTAAGTAATAACGCAGACCAGATTTTTTTTTATAGTACTTGTCACTTCCAAAACTAAAATTGAACATACAATTATATGGAAAAGAGCTTTTAAAAAATTTTGTACAATAAGAAATAAGTTTACTGCATTGCTACCTCGTAAACTTTTTACCTGTACCAAATACTTTTCAGTGTATATATTATAGATCTCCCATAAAATTGAAGAATCCTTAAAAATATGTCTTACATAAAATTAAAAAAGGTACATTATCCAATAGTCAACAACAGCTACTCAGGCATTGCCAAGCCATTTTACAGTAGGGTATCGCAACTCAACAAATAGAACCATGCTGTCTCAATGCTAAGCGCATGAATTTCGGTAAAGAGCGAAATCATCACAAGATTATAAACAAAGTTGTATCGACATAAAATTACCTGATCTCTTATTTCAGTATAAACATAAGTGGCTCGTAGCCAGAATAATATCCAGCCCCATTACTGTCCGGCTATAGTTTTCGATACTGCGAATGGTAACATGAACCTAGCCGGCTCAGATGAAATGTAAACGTCATCATCAAGCTTCACGTAAGTCCTCCGGTGTTAAACGAACATTAATTTTAATCAAGATTGCGAACTTTATATAAACACCTGATCCATTATGTGCATACATTTGTCAGTATGTACTAAGAATTGTATAGTTTCAATTCATCCAGCAAACCGATTTCGTCGATAATAGAAACTAATCACGAAACATTCAAGAATTTGCCGTGGACAAGACTCAAACTTGGGCAAGTCTAATTCGGAATCTAGTTCTCTAATCACTGAGCCACCCTGCCGCACAGTACACACAATTTTAAGCTATATACTAACTAATGTTTCTTGGTTAGCCTTTCCTTTCAGGTGGAGCCTATATGGCATCCTTTTAGACTTGAAGCTCCAATTATCCATCCAAAATCTGTCACTATATAACAGTCACC
This sequence comes from Eudiplozoon nipponicum, assembly GCA_029291075.1. Lineage (NCBI taxonomy): Eukaryota > Metazoa > Platyhelminthes > Monogenea > Mazocraeidea > Diplozoidae > Eudiplozoon > Eudiplozoon nipponicum. Next base: position 331,061 of record JAQBSW010000022.1, read on the forward strand.
ATGCTACATAGGGAAGTGATATTGAAATTAACATATATATAATTAAACGAACATTGGTTGCGTGACAAATGTATGTACACAATGGGTCAGATATTTATATCAAGATCGCAAATTAGAGAAAAATTAATTGTGATCACCGCCCGCGCAATCATTGTTCTTTTAATTATTAAACGAACATTGTCGGAATAAGCGTAAGCGTGTTAGGATTTTAACTGTATTGCCTCTTGACAATCTCCCCTATTGCAAATAACGCAGAGGGCAAAGTGACCCAGTATACATGAATAGTGTGCACTGTTCAAAATCGTCGCTAAATCAACCCAGGTAGCATTCAAAGCTAAGAATGAAAGTATTTACTAACGAAATATTCGCATAAGACCACTGTAAGTTTTATCTGGTCAAAGTTAGTGTATAAGGTGTATAACGAAACAAGCATTCAAAAGCAAATGGGTCAAATAAACGAGTTACAATTTTACTATTAACATCATCTGGGCAAATATCCATTCGCAACTAAATAAATAGCTAAAAAAACAGCAAGAAGACACAAAGTCTAATTTAAGCAAGTATACTGACTCAATTATTTCTCGCAATGAAGTTCATTACATTTTTTCTTTAAGCATTGATTCACTCTTTCCTTTATCTTTCAATTTTTCCGGTTTGACTAAATGCAGATGACGATTGGGAGATACTCACTACTTACGCGTATTTATAATCTAGATCTAAAAACGGCTGCCACATTTTCATAGGTGCATGAAGTAAAATATAATTAATCCTGGGCAAAATAATGATTCGTTAAATTTCAATTACATTGTCAATAAGAATTAGAGTTAATAAAAATGTAATCAAAAGTAATCTGCTTCTGCCATGTATTATGTGTGGATACTAATAGCGAAGTACTGCACAATTCCTTGGAATCATCGTAAAACAGTGGTATTGTAATAACTGTTGCCTATAACAAAATTGTATAGACAAATATTTAACTCATAATAGTCATCGATAATTAGATTAAACTACAGGTACACCTTTAGGTAAAATTTTGGTATAGATTTAACAACAGTGGACAGCGTTTCGATCGCATAGTGATTAAAACATTTAACAACAATTTACATATGCCTGGTTGCTGGAAAATAACATATAGGAATTACTTTAATCAAGATCGCGATCTGGATATAAACACCTGCCCCTTTATGTACATACAGTATTCAGTATAAACCTAATATTGTATAGTGTAGGAAAGTCAATTCATCTAGTGAACCAGTTTCGTCCTTATTGGAAACTCCAAAGCAGATACGCCCAGGTTCGAGCCCTGACCGCGGAAAATTTTGGAAATTACGTGATAGAGTTCCCAATAAGGACGAAACCGGCCTACTAGATGAATTTCCTTTTCTACACTATACTACACTTAGTTTATACTGACAAATGTATGAACATAATGGGTCAGGTGTTTATATCAAGATCGCAACCTTGATTAAAGTAATTGTCATCACCGCCCGTGCAACCATTGTTCGTTTAAGTAAATAACATATAGGAAGTTATGTGTAAATCATAGCGTACTCAGTAACCAGTTAGTTCACATGGGACCACGACAATATAAAAATCACGTGCCAAGCTTAATGAATGTTCAAAGTCCAAGACCAGCTATTTGTGTGGGCAATACACGCGAAGCAGTTTGACGATAACCGTATTAATGCAGTTGTAGATTAAACTTTTTATAAAACCTTTAGCCGGGCGAATTCAAAGCCAGCTCATTGTAAAGCGTACCAACACACTTCTAGATATGCCAATTTTCATCAAAATTGACACTTACAGCCGTTCTGATTGGAGCCAGTCTGAAGGTTCTAGCTACCAATAACCAATTTATGGTAAAGCAAATGTATGACTTGTAAACAACTCTGAGGTATTTAACAAGTCGGGATAAATACACGATTTTCATAATTAAATAAATCGTAGTTATATGCAATCTAAAACGTGATGCTGTTGCATATGATAAAATTTTACATTTATATTCGTATTCTGGGACAACCAAATGCATAAAAACAAAAACTGTCAAAGTTTGAAATAAAAAGTATAAATAGACTTTAAATAAACCATTGAAGTAATCTAAAAATTCACATTTACATAAATCCCAGGGAAAACTCTCAAAGTATATAAGGGCAGTAATCTAGCTTCATATCATGTCACAATCTGTCCAAATCTGACGTATACGCTTTGTGTCAAATAGCTGTAGACACCCATTTATTGCTCTTGTCTAAAGAAACGAAACGATGACATGAATAGCTGAAAAACAGAGTACGAAATAAAATGAAAATAAAACTGGAAGCTCATCGTTTACGCTAAAAAAGCGCATGAATCAAATACTTCCCTCCTTATAGAAACATAAAAATCATCATCGGCAATACCATTAACGGCGAAAATAACAACAATAACAGCACCCTTAACGACAGAGATAATATCAACAATTATTTTAAAAAGGTTGCGAGCTTGTTATAAACACCAATCCCAATATGTACACATTTGTATATCAAGTTCCCAATAAGGACGAAACCGGTCTACTGAATGAATTGCCTTTTCCACACTGTTCAATACTTAGTTTATACTGATAAATGTATGTATATAATTGGTCAGGTGATTATATCAAGATCGCAATCTTGAATAAAGTAATTGTTATTACCACCTGCACAACCAATGTTCTTTTAATTATATAAACGTTCATTTCAATACCACGTCCCCACATAACATGGTGTCTGCTCTATAAAGCCTAGATTGAGATCGGTTAGTTGTACCTTCAGGCCTAAAGGCTGCCATATAGGCTCCACCCAAAGGAAAGGCTAACCAAAATAATTAGTTAGTAAATGACTCAAAATAATGAGTAGCGTGCGGAAAGGTGGCTCAAAGGTTAAGAACTAGATTCCGAAGCAGACCTGTTCAAGTTCGAGTCCTGTTCGCTGCAAATTCTTGCCAGTATGTGATGAGTTCCCAATAAGGACGAAACCGGTCTACTGTATGAATTTCCTTTTCTACACTATACAATACTTAGTTTATCCTGAGCAATGTATACATAATGTTGTAGGTTTTTATATTGAGCGCGCAACGGTGATCTAAATAAATGTTATCACTGCCCACCCATCAATAATTGCTTAACTATAGAAAAATCTACAATAACATTTACAGTACAAACAGAACCATCCAGTCTTCAATATCGTTCATACTAGCCACTGGAAATGAGGTATGATTTTATCTTCGATTATTATGACAGTTATACCACACATATTCGATATCTGCTCTCTCCCCTTCCCATTAACATTCTGCACACTTGATGAGATTACGTATACCGGGAATTTGAGATTTCTCCAATTGTATTGAGGTTAGGATTGGTCAGCCATTTGCAGGATAACATGGAAACACCCACTCAACAACTCTCTCTCTCTCTCATATATATATATATATATATATATATATATATATATATATATATATATATATATATATATATATAGTTGTTGAGAGGGCGTTTTCATGTGATCCATGCATATGCATACACAGAGTTTAGTTACTGAGACCAATTCTTTGTTTAAAACCATTAATGAATCAAAAATTAAAATATAAATAGAACTGTATCGGAACGAGGTTGCCACATTTGCTTAAATCTGCTATTGTGAGCATTGCACTGTGTTTGCGTGATTAGAGGCTACATGATGATTCGGAAAATTACGAATCGCACCGTTGCCAGTCAACGAAGATTAGATCTTACCTCATTTCCAGTTGTTAGTATGAACGATGTTGAAGCCTCTGGAAGAAAGGGAAGAATCTGCACTCAGTCAATACGAAGACGAACTCGATGCACACATGGAAATGGAGATGAATCGGATCCTTGCGAAACTGATAGTGCAAAGCGACAACCCTCGAACGCAAATCGTGGAGAATCAACATGTAACGCTCGCACTGCGCAACCATTCAAGAAATTTCTGACAGGTATCAAGACTGACATGGACAAAAAAGTAAAGCGACAATAAATACGTAAAAAACATTAACGGCAGCATTAACCAGGCTTCTCCACTGAATCCTGTTTACTGCTATGCTCCTACACACTTTCGCCCGTTCAAGTCCCTTCTGCTTAGAGACAATGTATTATTATTCAAGCATGCAGAGCGGATTGCAAGAATTTGATGAGCGCCTATTGTTCCCGGTCGAAATTATAACCTCGTTGCTCGACTCCCTACTCTCTGTCTTTCATCACTCAGAAAGAAATAGCAGTGGCTGCTTTGGAAATAACACAGAGCAAACTGACACTACGGTAGCTCGCACAAGAGTTAGTGTAAATTATTTAAATGAATAACAAAACGGCCCTCCTCCTCTTATTTGGGTCGGATTTCTCCCACCAATGCGACAATCAGCTTGTGTAGATACTTTTAACCGTTTTACCACCAGTTGATAAATTTAGATGAGAGGCATCGACCTCAGAAGCTTTAATGTCCATTACGATAGCGCGTTTCTGCACTTTATCAGAAATAGGAGTTTAAACGTCTATCTTGTAACAGTTACGCGGTATTAGTTTATCGCTAACAACGGTGTTCGCTAAATGTAGAGAATCGGGAAGTTCGTGGAAGTTGTGCATCAGAATCTGATTGCGCTTGTACCCTAGTGGCGGAATTTACATTTAATGATAAACGCTATTTGAACCACTACAAGTTGCTCCATCAACAAATAGTACACTCGCTCTGATAGTCTGATTTCCATGCTGTAGGCTGCTTCCATTCCACTGTTAGTATGGTTGAACTAATCTTGCTAGACCGACTTTAATAATAGGCTTTAGAGACAAACACTGATAAACATTGCCAAGCCTATATAGCCTCATCGTTTAACACGCAATTAACGTAGTGTGTATAAAAAACCCAATTTTGACAAGCAAGTCAAAAGATCATACATAAGAAATCTAACTAAGCACTAGCTATGCAGTTCTCGCTTTACACCATTTTGGCCCTCGTGGTAATATGAATAATCGATAAATAATTAGAATAAATGTACACGCAATAAGTCTATCTGGTCAAAATTTCAAATAGTTAAGCCTAATTAAAAAGCTCGTAACGCCTGTAGTGATGACGGTATAAAATACGCACTATAAATAGGCGACCTAGCGTTCATTTACAGCTCACACAACTTTTAATTTCATGGTTTTGCGCCAGTGAAGCATCAGTGTATTGTGCTGATGTAACGTTATGTAGTACTAGTAGTAGTAGTAGTAGTGGTGTCTAAAGTAGAGCACAGAATATCCATTAGCCTGATGGTTCAACAGAAAATATAATCTAATCTATCTCCAAAACGTAAGCGGTGATATTGGTCGTTTTCAGATTTGCAAAAAAACAGTTAACAAAAAAAACAACCAGGAGAACACAACCAACAAGAGATTTAAAAAATCACAATTTACAATATAAAAAAGCAAAGATGATAACATCGGTAATACCAAAAACGACAGCACTAAACAATGAACTCTATCAATAAAAGTAACAACAAGGACAACATCGAAGACAACACAGATGACAACTAAAACATCTAAATCTACTTCAAAATATCAAAAATCCCACCACTAAAGGAGAACTGATTGCGCAAGTGATATTAATTCGATGAATCAAGTTTTTTAATTCAACCAGTCGCACAAAAGTGGAGTTAGGCTTAACTACATTACTGCGTAGGAATTGTGCAACCAGCATCTCCAGTCCTATAGAGAGTAGATGCGACTACTACCACACGCGCAAGCAATTATTCTTTTGGAATACGAGCCTTAATAAAATGTATAGTACTCATTCCATGTGAGTTGTGCTTGAACTGGAGTTGATGCGCGCAAATGATTGGTTGTTCCCTAACTTCAAACTCTCTCCCTGTTTAGATTTCATGCTTTGATTGGCCTTGCAATATATATATGCGTATGTGTTTTTGTGTGTATGTATTCATTCGTAGAAATCTCAGAAAAGTATGTAAAAGAGACGATTCAGATATCTTTTATTATAATCAAGGTTGCGGTCTTGATATAAACACCTGACCCATTAATTGCTTACATATGTCAGTATAAACTAAGAATTGTATATAGTGTAGAAAAGGCAATTCATCCAGTAGACCAGTTTCGTCCTTATTGGGAACTCATCATGTACTGGCCAGAACTTGTTATCACCACCCGCGCAACCAATGTCCGCTTGATTTAGATAGCTGGTACATGGAGAGGGTAGTACGTATTGCCCAATTGTTTCACTTATACCTGTGATTGTATAGAAAATTTGTAGCCGACATTTCAATGCAAGTAGAATGTCGTCGCGTCTACTAGAGATTACAGTAACATAATAATGTTCTACAAAAGGTGCATGCATGCTTTAATTGCGAGAGAAAACGCCACTGGGTTACTTTTTCCTCACCCCGCCATTAGTTAAGTGAAATTGAACCGGTGTTTATTTCAAGTTTTTGTAAACAAAATAAAATATAATTTCCATCTCCACACGCACAAACAAATATTGGTCAGGAACTGCTGAGATCTCCTAATGAAAATTGAATTACAACGCAATTCTTCTAGCCAGAAGTAATTTAAAGTTTTAATTCTATGCCGAACGGTATATTATTGACAGTAAATATCTATGCCCTATTCATGTGATCGCATTTGGCGTAGAAACAGTAACATTGAAAATAATGAACAACGTGAAAAGGAGGAATAAATTATGTGAATTGTTCTGTACATTTGAAAATTAATTTAAATAAAGAACCTGATGTAACAGTAGAAACCAATAACTAAGGCCGAAATAAACGAGCGTCAGTGTCCGTTACATTTTTCTAGCATATTTAGAATCAATGCTGGTGTGCGACATGGCAGGTGATACACACGCGTGTCTAATGAGTTAGTACATGGCATAGGTGATACAAAGCGCATAAAACTGCTAGCGAGGATAAGGACAATAATACACGACAGCCAGCCAACTGGTTAAACAAACAAAAAAATCGTTTTAGATTTTTACTAAAAGACTTATTTGCAATATGAACAAAGGTGATAAAGCTGTGCGAAAATTACAGGGTATAGCAGATAGTCAATGAATAAGCAACATTTTAACTTGAATAAATTGGATTTTAACAAAAATATTGCATACAACAGAACACCAATGTGAAATAGATTTTATACAAGAAGATAAAACTAAAATAGTGATAAAGGCTTGATTCAGTAAATCACATAAGAGACGCTGACATTAAATTGTTATTAATGAGGGAAATAATGCATAGCTATCAGACTTCTTAATTACAGGCAATTCTCCATTCAATTATCTAACAAAAATATTCCAAAAATGTTCCATACAAGGGAATAGAGTGTATTTTTCGCACTTTTAAATGACTAACTTGTTCAACGGTGAACACTAATATCTGGAGTCCCGCATACAAAGTCGAATCGCACACTACTTTAATATGTAAACATTGATGGCATGGCGGCTTTGTTTTAACTTAAATAACTAATCTCACAAGTTCTAGGCTTTAGGACAAAGCGACAGCTGTTGCTGATGAGTAGTCAAGTTTGCCTGTTCAATATAAAGACCAATCCCATTGTGTTTAACCAGTCGCACAACATCGCAAAACTACCGAAAGTCACACGTACCAACGCGTTTCGACCTTCGATGATCACCATCAAAGCGCGAAGGCAAACTTAATAGCGAAGGTCAAATCGAATATATATATATATATATATATATATATATATATATATATATATATATATATATATATATGGAAAGCAAAATTAGCTATGCGGCTCTCATCTCTAATAATCTCACATATATGGGGCTTGACTGAGAAGCCTATAAACACGAACTGCATTCGTCAAAGAATTACATGTGTTTTTTTTCTAGCGCTCATATATTTTTCTCAACATATAAGAACTAACATTTTACCAGATACGTCACGCCTTGTGAGCACATGCGTGTGTACTTGTTCTTCAAAAATAAGAGGACAGCAATTTAATTGCTGTTGAAGTATATTAAACCTTGCAGATCAATCAGGAGCTTACACCAACCGTCTCAATTTATATGAAGCCACGTTGATTCCTCGTATTAGAACACAAATAACACAACACAATAATATTGCGATGTTGTGTGACTGGCTGTATACAATAATATTAGTGTTTATTTCAAGTCCACCAAATTGATTCAAGTCAAGCATAATATAAGTGAGAATACTAAAGTTGCGAACCGAATTTAGGATTTTCTGCAACCTATAATTGATTTATGTTATGATCCTCATTAGTCAATTTGCCTCCGTGCTCTGATGATGATCATGGAATATTTAAACGCATCAGTATGTACGACTGACGACAGATTAGCTATGTCATTAGACTTCTTAAATAAATTGGAATACATTCATTTCATGCTCGTTAACTTGATTTCAATAATTCGTTGCCGTTGATAGAAAATATTGAACCTGTGCATATTGGCTGAAAAACGTATATAATCAAACTGTTGATATCTTAACACAAAGAAATCTCGTTCGCCCTCTGTTAATTTAAATCTGATGATCATATATTGCCCTTTTTGCGGAGAACTAACGTATATGCAATCGTGTATTAGGTGTTGCGTACCTTCTAGCAAATTAGTTGAAATAGAACAAGAAGGAGAAACAAAACTCGACATAAACTAAATCTATAATCCCATGTAAAAATGCGTTTCGTGCTTACTGGCGACCCTTAGGTAAGAGCCGGTACAACGCCCTATACCTGGCGTACAAACGCCTATACCATTATTTATTCAAGCAGTAATAGAGTTAACTTCATATAAAGTCTTTACTAAAGCTACTTCAAAGCCAATCCACAATATATATATATATATATACCGAGCCTGTAAAGTGTACCAAACACTATGGTTGCCGAGTCGGTACATGGTACCAACACAATGAATGTCACGATATGCTAAATAAATTTCTAAATAAATAGCAAAACTACATTCAGGCATAATTACTGACACGCTTCAAACATCTATGAGCATAGCTGTACACGGGCAGTTACACAAAGATCCGATATTTCACATTTTCCAATTTTGTTTTGTCTTTGATCGGATTGACTCATTTTTACTTCAACTGGAAATGCGGTTCTATCACATCTTTGTTTACTGGCCAGTTCTATCACATCTTTGTTTACTGGCAGTTCTATCACATTTTAAAAGATGTATTATTTTGTTTCTCAGTGCTGTCCTTTTCGTTTCGGATTTGACCGCATTTTTCTTGTACGGGACAATTGTTAGCACTCATAGGTCGGCAAAATCTTGAACCTTTTATCTTTTCAGATGATGTAATTTTTGGCCTCAGTTGATGGGTTCTCACTTGTCTCTTCTCCTTTAAGCCTTCAATTAGCTGATTGTCTGAAAGCGCTTTAGGATCACCTATATTTCGAGACGTTATTTCCAGTCTCATCTTCAGGGTTGACACAATACGCACAGGAGTAAAACACACCTTGTGGCAAATGTTGTGTCCTCATTCAAGACAGATATATTTATATATATTTTATTTTAATTGTCTTCCTAATATCCGGTCTTATACCTAGTCTCTAATACTTAAATGTATACAAAAACTTATCCCTGTCCCCCTCTGCGCACACATCTACCTATAAATATGTGTATTTTAACTATAAGCACACCTAATGGATTGACATACACGCCTATCAATGATGTCTATATTTTAATTGCTGTACCGGACGCATAGAAAGATCAACAAATTTTGAATTATATATTGCTGTAATCCTCACCTGCCCCCCAGTTCACCTAATTCCATCCAGCTTGCAATCGGTTATATACAGAGAGATTAAAAAAACTATTGAAACTCTATAGAGTATTATTCTATCATTTTGACAAGACTGAATACGGAAGTTACACTAACTAAATCGTTTTTCCGCTCAGTACACATTTATACTCAGATACTATATGAATTAGTTTCTGTATTAAAATATCGTATATATCTATATATATAGATAAACATATAAGCAACTATGTGGGTTACTCCCATCTTTTATAAATATCTATATATCTAATATAACTATACTTACGTGTATATTATCTATATATGCCAACTTTTTACTTTTAATTTTATTTTAATTTATATATCGAAATTCACACTTACAAAAATATCCATTTATACATATGTGATTAGAGCAATAATTCAGGAGGATACCAGAATAAGTATCCTTCCTATAAATATCTTTCTCTAATGTCTGACCCATTCGTTTTAATTTTACATCTAGAAATGATAATTCTTCTTTGTTTTCTTTTTCCAATGTGAATTTTACCTCTCCCAGTTGATTAGCTAAATACAGAAAATTCTCCAACTCATTGTCCCCGTGATTCCAAATTAGGAAGATATCATCTAGGAATCTTAAATATAAGCATGGTTTGAGGGGAGATCTAAGTAGGAGATTTTTTTCTAAATAATGCATATAAATATTAGCGACTGGATGAACCCACATAGTTGCTTATATGCTTATCTATATATATATATACATAGATAGCGTGTGGACATATGTATAAATGGATATTTTATAAGATGTGGGTACAAATATATAAGTAAAAATAAAATTAAAATATAAAAGATTGCTGATATATATATAGTGTATACACGTAGGTATAGTTATATTTAGATATATAGATATTTATAAAAGATGTGGGAGTAACCCACATAGTTGCTTATATGTTTATCTATATATATAGATATATACGATATTTTAATACAGAAACTAATTCATATAGTATCTGAGTATAAATGTGTACTGAGCGGAAAAACGATTTAGTTAGTGTAACTTCCGTATTCGGTCTTGTCAAAATGATAGAATAATACTCTATAGAGTTTCAATAGTTTTTTAATCTCTCTGTATATAACCGATTGCAAGCTGGATGGAATTAGGTGAACTGGGGGGCAGGTGAGGATTACAGCAATATAGAATTCAAAATTTGTTGATCTTTCTATGCGTCCGGTACAGCAATTAAAATATAGACATCATTGATAGGCGTGTATGTCAATCCATTAGGTGTGCTTATAGTTAAAATACACATGTTTATAGGTAGATGTGTACGCAAAGGGGGACAGGGATAAGTTTTTGTATACATTTGAGTATTAGAGACTAGGTATGAAGACCGGATATTAGGAAGACAATTAAAATAAATATATATAAATATATCTGCCTTGAATGAGGATACCACATTTGCCACAAGTTGTGTTTTACTCCTGTGCGTATTGTGTCAACCCTGAAGATGAGACTGGAAATAACGTCTCGAAATATAGGTGAAAGATCAATGGCGGATCTTGATCCTAAAGCGCTTTCAGACAATCAGCTAATTGAAGGCTTAAAAGAGAAGGGACAAGTGAGAACCCATCAACTGAGGCCAAAAATTACATCATCTGAAAAGATAAAAGGTTCAAGATTTTGCCGACCTATGAGTGCTAACAATTGTCCCGCACAAGTTCTATCACATCTTTGTTTACTGGCATAGAACCGCATTTCCAGTTGAAGTAAAAATGAGTCAATCCGATCAAAGACAAAACAAAATTGGAAAATGTGAAATATCGGATCTTTGTGTAACTGCCCGTGTACAGCTATTACCCGCGTACGCAAAACGCGGCATTGAGAACCCGAATGCTTACACACCGCAAAATATTAACTTCAAAAATCTATGAGCATAATCTGAGCATGGCGTCAAATAAACTTATGAGGATAAACCCTTAGTAGTCTAGAATGTCGGTTGCAAATGACTACGTAAGCACGAACATAACATTTCATGTCAAATATAATGCATTCAAAAATGCTAGCTATAAGATCCGCTTATCTGAATTGTCATAACGTATATACGCCGTGTGGATTAATCATCGTTAGTCAGTTTGCCGTCGTGCTCTGGTGATGATCACGGAAGATCGGTACGCGTAGTGACAATACTGACGGTAGTTCTGTCATGTTCAACTAGTTAGATAAAATAAGATCTCTGTAAATACCGAGCTCGTAAACGTAATTGAAAAAATGATTATCACCATCGTTGCAATAAATTACAGTCAATTGTAGAACACTATTATGTGAAGCTAAATCTGCAAAGTTTTGATCTTCAAGACTTCAAAATTAACGTACAGTGGATATTTCCATTCAAATATTATGAAAACCAGATTACTAGAGATAAGAGCCGCATGTCTGAGTTATAGATATATCTTGTAGATTAATCCTCGCGAATACAATAATGCAAAGTAAAAACGCGACAGAACTCTACCGACGGTAGTTTTCGCAAGTGCTACGACTGCTTAGATAAAATGAAACGCTAAATAAGTTGGCTATAGTAGTCTGACTAGCCATCATATGTGTCCTATCAGCCAGGTAACATGACGCACCTGCAAATGGATAGCTAGAATCGCCGAAGAGGGAGGTTGGCAATCGTGCCAGGCCTAACTGCTACTAACCAAGGGATATATGAACGGACGAAAAGATGATGGAATTTAGGGAATAAATATGAAATAAAGGAGAGGCTTAATATCTGCCTAATAAAAATAGGTGTTTTAGAGAAAACCTTGCGCGACACCTAGGTTTCTGCATGTACATTAAAAAAGGAGACAGACAAAAAGACAACACTACAAATTGTTAATACCAATACTACTACTATTGTCACTGCTAAAACTACTGTCACTACCTTAACCACCACTGATAATTCTAATAGCACTTCCACAACTACTTCTGCCACTAATTCTACTATATTGCTGCTATTATAAATACTACTATTACTACAACCAGAAGCACTGACACTACTAATACTACTTCCGCCATCACCACTATTAATGCCTCTATTACTATTACTATTATTAGCACTATCATCACATCTACTCCTACAATTGGCAGTAAATCTGGCACATCTACTAAATAATAATATAATTAATACAACTACTACTACTGGAAATACTACCAGTGTCATATTACCAATATCACTGCCACTGCTAATACAACTACTAATAATATCTCTAAAATTATTACTACTTGCACAACTGTCACCATCAGTAATATTATTTCTACTGTTGCTACTATTAATGCGACTTGGCTGTAAAAGAACATTTGACGCCCATTAATATATTTAGTTTTCCTTCTCTTCCATCGTTTTCTATTAAAGTTTGACGAGCACCTGATGTAGAGACACTCGTAGCAAGTTACCCATCATGGAAAATATCTCACTACTACTGATTTCACAGTGATCATTAAATGCACTTCATATGATAAAGGATGGCCGTACCTCTATGATACGTACAAGTGTCACGATGTTGTTACCGGTAGGACCAACTTAGAGCTATCGGTCGTCAGGAAAAAAGTGCCAATGTTGTTCTCAGGTAGTGCAAGTAAACATTAAATAATATAAACGTAATTATTTTCAAATCGCTACTGGGACAAAGAGAAAAAATTATTAATCGCATTTCTATTTCTTTTTATAAACAACTTTATTATGATTCAGTAAAAGTGCAAAAATTGATATTAACAATATATATATATATATATATATATATATATATATATATATATATATATATATATAAACATATAAGACATACACGGTAAGCCCTCTCCAGACCACTTGAAAATAAGAAATCCGTTTTGACTGATTTCATGACTTGACCCAGCTGCTTCGCCTGATTAAGACCTTTTGGTGTCAACTTTGTGTCCAGATGACCTGTAGATGGTGGTAAAATGAATCGCCTACTTACCTTGAATGATCTGTTTCGTATTTTCATATGTTTCCCCACTAAAATGAAGAATTCAGAAAAAATAAAGCACATTGTTTATGTAATCGATATTTTATACGAAGAATATCCTTCTTAGACAACGGTCGGTTTCAACAATTAATCGTAATTTTCTTAGCCTGGACTCATCCTATAATCGATATTTGTTTGTTAGGTACGTCAAGTGCATATTCGAAAAAAACGTCAAGATCATAGCCATGAAATGTTCTGCCTGATGACTTGTACGCCCTGCATTGTCGTACTCAGACAATCGTTTGAGATGATGTTGATGCCTTTATTTAACTAAGTCAAAATTGCTGCATTTCCTTGTGCCATTGAGCAATCCAACTGGTAGAAGTATTCCATCTTCAATGTTTTTCGTGGCCATTCAGTAGTCTTCCAATTAAAAGCGCACAAGAAGTAATTGCAAGCTATGCTAAGTGAAGCCTATTATAATACCTAGACTTACCGGTTTGTGTTCGATTGTCTACCGCGCTTGATAAGAATTTAGTATAAGCAAGTCTTTTCAATTACGTAGTAAATGAAGATTTCCAAGTATTACTGCAAAATAACCCGTAAAAGAGATCGGTGGCTGACCAGCCGAATTCATATAATCTGAAGATATTATGCCGCAACCGGAAAGAGACAGAATAACTCCGATCATTAATTAGCAATGCAAAGATTTTGATAATCTTATATGACAAATATAAACAAACCGGAAATTGGTACCCTAATCTCTCAATACAAAGTAGGCATTCCCGCAACGACTGGAAACCGCAAACGGAAACGACATGCTGTGGTTACCATGGATAAATCACTCTCAAACAGCACATCCGCTTGTAAAGACATAATATCTACGATCTAGTAGTAAAGCATAACATTAGTACTCTTCTATCGCTGAAACATGTGAGATGACTATCAAAAGCTGGAAATTCATTGGGGCTCAAATGGACTAGAATGTTTTGGAGATTTATGTCAGCGTCAGTGTACCTTAGATATCGATTGGCAGAATTTAATTCGCCATTGTTCGGAATTTTTTCAAACTGAAAAAGTTCTACCCAAATATTAATGTGGCGTTTATAAAATTAACTCAATGAAAGCCGCAAGCATCTTAGAATATCTTCAAACTATAATGTAAAATCTGAAAAGCGGCTTATTGATAAACACCTCATTACGGTTCGGTAGTCAGCATATGTCCAGAAAAATAAATAAATAATATTGAGCAACACGTCACGAGATCTACGTACAATATCTCGATACGAGGCTGAAATATACGACTAAAGATATATATATATATATAAAACAGCACATAAAAGTTTTGGACAAATTTCGCTAAAATTACTTAAAATATTTCAGGATGTATTTTTATTTGACCAGTTAACAATTTCTTTAAAGAATTTCGTTGTTGCGATACTGAATTAATTGAAATTACCTGATCTGCGTTTTGACTAACGCAGCTTTCATTGTTCCAGTAATATTCTTTTTTTCATAATATTTCGATCTACATTACCGTAGATCTTCATCAGATGCATTTCACGAAGCAAATGAAGCAAGTGTGTTATTTCCTCTAGTCCTAATATTTATAAACCTCAGACTGACCTTTCATTAGATATTCGCGTGTCACATGTGTGTGTGTGTGCATTTTCATAACCGTTGTTTTCATCTAACTAATTTAGACCAGAGTGGCTGAATAATAATTTATCAATTGCATGCAATAATTATTCGTTTTTTACACACTCAATGTAAATGACGTAACTGAGATGGGGAGACCCATAATTCAGAAACACTCGTCATAAAAACATGCCATGAGTGATAAAACCAGAAGTCCGAACGACTAATGCACATGTTAAATTACAATTCAAACCACTAGGTTATACTCAAGATAGATAAGTTAATAACAGTTATTGGCGCACGCCACGCATGTGCATGTGTATGTGTATGCATAACTAAAAAACTTGGTTAAATTATTTTGATACACATGTACGTACATCTAAATGAAACTGCAGTCAATAGACATTAATTTACCCTCTCGCCCGCGTCAGACAAATTATTACTTATAAATATTGTATTATTAGAATATTTCCAATGGGTAGGGTGGGGGTGTAAAACAGAAAATTAAGGTTGAAATCAATATTTGTTTTAAAATCAAATGAATAGTTAGAAATGAAATTTGAAGACTATATTCATAATTGTTTATTCATTTCTTGAATAAAAGCCCACTAATTAGTCAATCTTAATCTGATGTTCTTAATCTTTTACTGGAGCTAGCTTCAGTTACCAATTCATGCAATCGCCTTTTCCTTCCATTAGCTAGTGCAGTATTCCAAATCGGACCTTAAGATTTTTCAACAGCTCTTTCATTCATAATATCATCTCTAGATTTAATTTCTATAGATTCTCTAATCAATCTCGTCACCCTATTACGACTACATATTGCTATGCGTTTGCATTCTTCCCAGTCGATAGTATGCCCAGTCTCCACTACATGACGAGCAAGATCTGATTTAGCAATATGTTGTTAATGAAACAACAAATCGTGAGGCAAGTGTCAAATATTTCCTTTTTAAGTATTTGTTTAAAACATGATGTTATTCCTAAATGTTTTCGTTTTAAATTAAATTTTAAGTTAAATGCTTATGGCATGTCTCTTAAGCATGAGCTTTGTATAAATATTATAAAAACTTTGATTCGTGATTTAGTTAAACGTAAGATCATACTTATTAAGAAAAAAACTAAATTAAGATCGATGTTCACTTCTCTTTTGTACGCAGATGATTTTAAATGCATTGAGGATTTCAGTGATAAAGCCCTTAATAGAGAAATAAAAAAGTAAGAATTAGACATGATAAAAAATTAGCTGACTTGGGAATTTATAGACCCCAAGAAAGTGATAATTTAATCGGGACTAATAGAATAGTAAATCTATCAACATTAAATCTTAAGAAGGATCAAGTTGAACTACTTAACCGTGGTTTAAACATGGCTATTCCTAATGAAATATCGGTTAGAAACGAATTAATTACTGAGGCTGTCAAAACGGCAAAGCTTCTTTCGGATAATGATAAGGGTGAAATTTGAATTAGACGTTGCCTCATTGGTTTTAACACACAAAGAGGATAAAGTTAAGCCTAATTATGAAATTAAACGTCTTAGAAAAGATTTAGTATCAAATAATGTTATATGTCTTAAGGCGGATAAAGGAGGAGCTACAGTTCTGATAAATCAATCTGATTATGACAATAAAATGATAGAACAGTTAAGTAATGCTGAAATATACACTAAAATAACAAAAGACCCTACTGATAAGTTACAAGGGCAAGTAAAATTATTAATCAATAATATGATTGCTAATGAAGAATTGGATTCGACGCATGGTAACACTCTCATTCAAAGAGATACGGTTGCACCCAGAGTTTATGGTTTAGTTAAAGTGCATAAGGATTTCGATTCTCGGGATTTCTTGTCTGATTTCTTCTCCAGAATACTCCAGGAATCTACCTACACATTATTTTGGAATCTACCTTCAGTTATCACGGATATATTTCTAGCCCACCCGATTTTTTCCGTTTATTTCTACATTTTAATACCTATTCTTTTTTTTTTCGCTCAGCAATACTCTTTCTTTTCCTCTCTTTTACCGTAAACAATATTAATTATACTCTTCTATCTATCTCCATCATGAATCAAATTTCGTCGCCAGCCCCCATCTCCCCGCTCCTCACCCAAAAGATTATTTCCAATATTTCTGTTCTCCAACAGCAAATGGCGGATATCACAGGGTTACTTGGAGCATTGACTGGCAACCTTCCAGTCTCCTCCGTTCAGCCCCATCTGTTGCGCCAAGCAGATACGCTTCTGAATGGGGTAGCCAGGGAGGTTGCCCTGCGAAACCACAACAAGCGAAACCTCTTTCTCTGGTCTCCGCGCTCCCCTCTCTCAAAAGACGATCTGGCCTCAGATCTCATCCGTCAAATAGGGGAAAACTTCAGCCAACTAAAAGAGATCTCCTCGGGAAAGGGCCGAGCCTTCATCCTCTCCTCACACAAAAGACTGTCCGACGATGAGGTTCATCATCTCAAACTACATTCGCCCATCTTATCATCCGGACAAGTCAAACTCAAACGAGACTACACTCTGCTACAGAGGACTCTTGAGAAAGCACATACTCACACACCGGACACCACCCCTCCTCCAGCTCCTCACGCCTTTCCGGGCTGGAGCAATCCCAAGAAAAGCCGTTCAGTTCACGGCGGACTCCTTGGTGACGCACCTTCCTCCAGTCCACCCCCACTCACACCTTCCCGATTTGAAGGCCTTCCCCTCACCTTTAGCCCTTACTCTGCAACCAGTCCCCCTACACTAGCTCAAGCTTTACCACGTCGTCGTGGCCGACCACGCCGCGCTAAGCCTCATAATAACGCACCTTCACTCCCAAACCCGTCCACCAGGTCTACATCCCCTCGAAAGGTTACCTTTGTGACAGATGCTATGAATCAGAAACTGAAAAAACGTAAGTCTACGAAGACCAAGCAAAACTTCGAGCCAGCCCCATCAAATTCATCTCCCCCTACTGAATCCACCATCGTCCCCACCCTGGACAGTTCCGCCCCAGCTCCTGATCTTTCTCCGTCCTTGCTCGCCCCCCCAACGCACCTTCCGAGTGCCCCCTCGAACCCAGATATCTCGCCCCCCTCTTGCTTTCAAACCCTACAACTGCCTCACCCACCTGATAAACGAGGGACAACAACAGAAATCCAAATCGACTCTGACCACTCTATCCTTGTCAACAAGCGGTCTGTCACCCTCATCAGCCCTAGATCTCGCTCAACCCGCCAGCGGAAAGCCCCCGCACGCTTCTCCTCTCCGATCTAACCATCCATCTCTCAAAGCGCTCTCAGCAATCCTCATCAACTGCAGGTCACTTACGCCTAAAATTAATCAACTACGAGCCTTTCTGTCCTCTAACGAGATTGACATATGCGTTCTTGTTGAGACTTGGCTGTCCCCCTCCATCCATAGTGATGACCTTTTCCTCATTCATGGTTACACGTTCCTTCGCAGCGACAGAACTGTCGGTCGCGGAGGCGGACTAGCTGCCTATGTCCGATCCCTTCTTATGCCCAAACGCTTATCGACATCGAACTCTCAAGGGTTGGAATTTTTCTCGTTTCAGCTACAAATCCTTAACCAAAGCATATCTACCTGCGTTGTCTACAGACCCCCTAATATCTCACTCATCGACGACACTCGCGGGGCCCAACTCCTTTCCACTCTTTTCTCTTTACACTCTGATCGGTACGTCGTTGTGGGTGATCTCAACCTCCCCACGACTAACTGGCATAATCTAGCTTCCGAAAATCACCCACTGCTTCGACTCTTTGCGGATAACCTGCTACACCAATTCGTTCATTTTCCTACCCGAGGGAACAACCAACTGGATTGTGTTCTCTCCAATAACGAGGTGACCGATGTTCGCTCTCGGGAAATCTTCCCCAATCTTGATCACTGTCAGGTATCCTTCCTCTTGCCTCTCTTATCCTTCACTCCTCGAGAAGACACCCAATCTTTCAGACGATTCACCAACTGGGACGAGTTCCGCCGACTCTGTGACACAGTTAACTGGAGGGACCTCTTTCTCCCGAACAACCTCTCCTCGTGCTTCTCCGAAGTCCATAACATCCTATCCTCCCACTATAACTCCGCCACCTCTATTCAACAAGTATACTCGACGAATAAGATGAACGCTCTGTTTAAGGCACGTGACAATCTCGCACGCAGCTCTCGCCTACGCACATCGTCACTGGCTCGCGCCCTCGCTCTGAGACGCATTGATGGGCTCATTAAACAGGCTATCAACAAACAAGCGCTCCACGTCGAAAAACGCATCCGCTCAGCTCCTAACCCCCGGGCAAAGTTCGCCATCATCAAACACCAATTGTTGCAAAAGCCCAAAACCTCATATATCAACTTCTCTCAGTCAGACGACCTTTGCTTCGCTAATGACTATCTGACTCATCTTCTCGACTCATTTTCCTCTCCCACTCCGCCTATTGAGATGGTAGACAACGGAGACTCCGAGAACCTTCGCTGGTTATACGTCTCTCCGGCTTCCGTCGCCCAAGCAGTTAAAGACATTAAATCTAAACACCAATTTGATCAATACGGTGTTTCAGTCAGCATGATTGCGCTGCTTGGCTGGAACGTTTTCTCTCTACTTGCAGATGTTATTAATCATTGTGTCGAAACCATCTATCTTCCCTCAGACTGGCTTTGCTCGACGATCTCTCCCATCCCCAAAAACGGCTCTTCCTCGACCTCATCATTTAAAGATCTCCGCCCCATTACTATCGTACCTTCCTTCACCAAAATCTTCGACAGGATCCTATACAACCTAATCTACCCTTTCATTAAGTCCCATGAAAACTTCTACCTCCTTGATGATCAACATGGTTTCCTGAACGGCCGCTCATCTTCCACCAACTTAGTTAGTATTCTCGATCATTGCTACTCTTCTTTCTCTAAAGGGCTTCAGTGCACTCTCCTCTTCCTAGATATATCCAAGGCTTTTGACTCGCTGTCATTTTCAGCAATTGAATCTGCCTTAATGAGAAGCGGTATTTGCGGAAATGTTCTCAATCTTATCAGCTATTATCTTCGGAATCGCTATACAAGAGTAAAAATTGGCAGCAGTCTCTCGAGGCCAACCCATGTCCGATCCGGTGTTCCCCAGGGCTCTGTACTTGGTCCCATTCTCTTCAACCTTGCACTCGCACACATACAGGTTGAAGACACTCTTTTCAAGCTGTTCAAATATGCAGATGATATGGTCATCGTATTCAGCAACCCCACAACTTCCAACCCTTCCTCACCCCTTATATCGGAGCTCCTATCCTCGCTCCACTTGCAGCTCAGCGAAATCGGACTCAAACTAAATCCCACCAAAACCCGCTTAATGAGACTCTCGTCTGATCCATTCTGCTCCATCCCGGCTGCCAACTACCCCCTCGACATAGAAATAATAGATTCGGCCAAACATCTCGGCATTCAATTCTCAAAATCCCTAGACTTCTCCCCACACCTTACTCACACTACCTCCAAACTCTTCAAATGGGCCCGTCTGATCTGTTTTAAGACTAACAATCCCACTCTCCAACTCACATTATTCAAGGTCTACGTTCTGCCCCTCATTTCCTACGCCAGCGAATTCTACTGTCCTCTCACCCACGCCTCCTCGTACACCATTGAACAGGTATCCTCCAGATTTCTTAAGCGAGTCTTCCCGAACTGCCAAAACTACAGGGAACGCCTACTTCTAGCTAACCTCCTTCCGCTTTGGTTCACACGTCACCTTCGAGTCATTTCTTTTATCCATAAGATCTCAACTTCCTTACCACTCTCCAACTTTGCCCACCCAAGTCACCACTACGCCACACGTTCTAGTAACTCTTCTATCCAAGCCTTTCATACCCCCACCTTATTTAAAAAAATCTATCTCTTCTCCAAAGCCACTAATGTCTTCAACGCTCTCCCCACAGACATAAAACTCCTACCCCAGCACGAATTCAAAAAGGCAGCCCATCAGTACTTCTTCAACAAATTTCTTTGTGATACGACCGATTGGAAACGAAACTGGTTCCTTCTCAATCCATAACATTTACTCCACCCTATCTTCTTACCTCTCTTGTCTTATTCTTTTTTCTTCAAGATTCACTAATACCACCTCTCAGCCCATTCCTAACCCCATTATATCCACGTTGCGGATACTCTACTACGTTTTGCTCATCCAACTCTTTTCTTTTTCTTGTTTCAGCGGAGGACCGGAAACCCAACAGCCCTACCGATTCACCAACGGTTCGCTTCGGACTTCGACTCTCCCTGGTCTTATTTTAATCTCGATCACGTTCTACAGATGCCTGCGATCCTTGCAAGACTCGCTCGCCTCAATCCTGCCGACTCCATCAATTCATTCGTCACGACAACGGACTCCAACGGTCGTCGTCTACCTCCGGGCCGCCATCCTTTTATCTTCATCTTCGTTTTCGATCTCACATTCACCTTGAAGATCTGATACTTCACGGACTATCTCCAATTGATCTTGTCTAGTCAAATGGAACTTCGCTTATATTTATTTTCACCAGATTGAAATATCTTGTTGTTAATGATAACTTTTCCCTCCCCAACCCCTCCCCTGCTATTAAATACTTGCTAGTCACACCTCCACTCACCTCCACATATCCTGTACCCTTTGATTTGTTATTTCAATGATTGGGCCAGTTGGCCTTTTGATGCCAAATAAATGTATTATTATTATTAAGTCGGTAACTCTTAAGAATTATAGTGAATGTACAACACTCCCCAACATATAAAATTTCAAAGTTTTTGTGCCATAGAATAAGAAAATATTCCTATTTCTTAGAACATACCTTGCTTAACTCATATCATTTGGTTGAAATTGTTGATAAATGTGTACTAGATGAAAAGGATAGATTAGTAAGCTTAGATGTAGTATCTATGTACACAAATATACCGGTACCTGAGGCTCTGGATTGTTTTAGACGTTTCCTAGTTGATCACCCACTAATATTAGAAGGAAGCAAAATGACGTTAGGACACGTCATGGAGATGATGTGTATTTGTATGTCCTCCACTTATTTTAAATTTCGTAAGGAATTTTATAAACAAATTAGAGGCGTTCCAATGGGACAACCTTTGTCGGTCCCAATAGCCAATATCTTTATGCATTATTTTGAAAAATAATCTGTTGGATAAGACTCCATTAAAACCAAAATTGTTTCTTGGATGATATATTACTGATCTGGAACCATGGTGACAATGAATTGGTAAATTTCTTAAATTTAAATAATCGAATGAGCGAACTTTAATTTACCCTAGAAAGGGAATCATCAGGTGAATTACCATTTTTGGAAGTGAAATTAATTAGAAATGGTCAGAAATTGGGACGAGATATAGAAAGGATACTTATTCAGGAATCCTTCTTAATTTCAAGTCCAATCACCCGTTTCGTATGAAAGTCGGGATCTTAAAGTCATTAACATTAAGAAGTCTCAAGTTAACAGATATAAAGCATAGGAAGTTAGAATTAGACAGACTACGCGATATATTCAAGACTAATGGTTACCCTCCTCATTTAATAGATACAACAATGAGGGACATGGTGAAGAAATTTAATCTTAGTTTGAGATACATAAAAGCGGATAAGGAGAAGGAAGAGCGGAAGGTCATGGTATTACCGGACTCTATATTAAGTAGGAAATTGAAATCATTAGCTTTAAAATACAATATAAGGACCGTTTTAAAACAGCCCCTTACACTAGGCACTATACTCCCTAACCAAAAAGAAAAGATTGAACCCTTAGACACTTCAGGAGTGTATGAGATCCCATGCAATGATTGTAGTCTCAAGTATGTTGGTGAGACCATGCGTCCAATCAAAGTAAGAAGAGGTGAACATAAAACTGCGTGTAAGTATGGACATATTGCTAAATCAGATCTTGCTCGTCATGTAGTGGAGACTGGGCATACTATCGACTGGGAGGAATGCAAACGCATAGCAATATGTAGTCGTAATAGGATGACGAGATTGATTAGGGAATCTATAGAAATTAAATCTAGAGATGATATTATGAATGAAACAGCTGTTGAAAAATCTTTAGGTCCGATTTGGAATACTGCACTAGCTAATGGAAGGAAAAGGCGATTGCATGAATTGGTAACTGAAGCTAGCTCCAGTAAAAGATTAAGAACATCAGATTAAGATTGACTAATTAGTGGGCTTTTATTCAAGAAATGAATAAACAATTATGAATATAGTCTTCAAATTTCATCTCTAACTATTCATTTGATTTTAAAACAAATAGTGATTTCAACCTTAATTTTCTGTTTTACACCCCCACCCTACCCATTGGAAATATTCTAATAATACAATATTTATAAGTAATAATTTGTCTGACGCGGGCGAGAGGGCAAATTAATGTCTATTGACTGCAATTTCATTTAGATGTACGTACATGTGTATCAAAATAATTTAACCAAGTTTTTTAGTTATGCATACACATACACATGCACATGCGTGGCGTGCGCCAATAACTGTTATTAACTTATCTATCTTGAGTATAACCTAGTGGTTTGAATTGTAATTTAACATGTGCATTAGTCGTTCGGACTTCTGGTTTTATCACTCATGGCATGTTTTTATGACGAGTGTTTCTGAATTATGAGTCTCCCCATCTCAGTTACGTCATTTACATTGAGTGTGTAAAAAAACGAATAATTATTGCATGCAATTGATAAATTATTATTCAGCTACTCTGGTCTAAATTATTTAGATTAAAACAACGGTTATAAAAATGCACACACACACACACACATGTGACACGCGAATATCTAATGTCCGTTCAGTCTGAGGGCAACGGTAAGTCTGATCAAATTACTCCACATTGCTTCGTACGCGAAATATATAGTGGTTAAGAGGGGGGAATAAATTGATATCCACCAGATTGGCATGCATGTACCGACTCGGAAACGCGATCAGTGTTAGTACCATGTACCTTTTCGGTGACAATAATGTTGGTATCGGTTACTAACATAATTGCCATAGTGTCTAATATCCTTTCCACAGACTCGGCTATATGATATTAGTATCCAGCTGTGACCTTAGCGCTTGAAGTCGCATTGTCGTCAGACTTCATATGATGTTCCAGCTTCAGGCCACGTCGCCAGATTTGGAGCGACATGTCCGCTCTAGGAGCATCTGTACCGTCCTATTATTCCACATTCTTCTACCAAATATATAGTGGTTAAAGGGCGTAATACCGGCTCCTACTGATGAGTCGCCAGTAAGCACGAAACGAATGTGCATGAGATTATACTTTCCGTTCATGCTGCCTTTGGTTTATCCTTCTGGTCACAACTGAACTAATTTGTTACTAGGTTCGCAAAACCTAATACATACTTGCATATATATTAGGTCTTCGCAACAAACAGTATGTAACTGTAATATATTGAATTGAATGATGTCATGCTTACCGCGAAATGTGATAACTGATATCGATGAAGGCCAGAGTGTATGGTTTAACTGGAGTAACAGGTGTTCGGAAATTGTTGTAATTCTCAATTTGGGTGAACTTTAGTATAAATTTATATCCATCAGGTTGGTATCATGTACCGACTCGGAAACCATAGTGTTAGTATCCGGTACTCATCGATTTTAAAAAAAGGTATCAGTTACTAACACAATAGCCATAGTGTTAGTATCCTTTACAGACTCGGTATATATATTATATAGTGTGAGTTGGCATTGAAGTCGCATTGTCGTTGACTTTAGATGATGTTAGCTTCACTATTACAGGTTTACACATTCGTCTAGGAGATTGTACCGTCCTATTATTCCACATTCTTCTACCAAATATATAGTGGTTAAAGGGCGTAATACCGGCTCCTACTGATGAGTCGCCAGTAAGCACGAAACGAATGTGCATGAGATTATACTTTCCGTTCATGCTGCCTTTAGTTTATCCTTCTGGTCACAACTGAACTAATCTGTTACTAGGTTCGCAATAGTCAATACACGTACACTAACAACAAGATAAATTTTATTAAAATCATCAACAAAAGTACTCTATTTATTTAATCGTTGGAAGAGGATATCGCAACTGACAGCTTGTAAATCACTCCACGAATGCGTCACATGCACAAGTTAGGACTGGGGTCTTAATTTCCGTATTAGTGACTCAATTAACATTCCTTTTCCCTTTTTACAATTAAAATTCGCGCAACTATAGCTTAGGCAACATTTGAAGAGAGATGACTAGAACAAGATTTTTGTCAATACTTAATTTGTACCGAAATAGACCACACGAAAATTACATATAGTTGACTTCCAGCGTGTGAGGTCTATTGCCTCACAAGCAGGTAAATTTTTATGCCTTAAACTGGTTTTCGTGAACGAAATTCTTCAGCGCCACAAAGCGTAGTTGTGTTATACATACAGATGAAACGGTGAAATTTCATTGTACTCAGACAAAACACTTTTTGACAAGCAGACGGTTGTTCTATCCAGGACGCAGGTTTTGATCTAGCTTAAGTAATGGATCTGACCGCAGCAGCCTGGCTGCCAGAAACACGTAAATTCTGTTCCATACGTTAGCGTTTATTGCATCCAGATAACCTTGTGCTGAAAACGGATGCTGTGCAGACTGCTTTTAGCTATATCCGATAGCATACTAAATAGCATCTGGAGCGCTAGGAAGAAAAAGCTTAAATAAGCCTCGTCTAGTCTTTTCATGATTATACCTACTAATTACTTTGCTATCTCTACTAAAATCAAACTCTGAGGCCGAAACATCCCTACTGTGAATGGATGACGTAGTTTTCTTTAACATCCCACCTACAAACATGAACAATACGAAATACAATTAATCCATGTCAAATCTAGGAGATACTTGCAGTTTATGCTGCAATGCTGCATTTCGAACACTACTTGGACGGGCATCAGTTCACGGTATTGATTAATCATAAACCATTCATAAGTATCCTTGTTAAACATAACAGGCTTAATTATTCTCGTAGGGTGAATTCACAAATATCCCGACTAGCGTAATTCGATTTCATCATATATCATGTTTCGGGAAAAGAGAAAGTAGTGGCGGACATTCTCAACAGTCCATACGTATCAGACTTAAATTTGGACCGGACCGAGCTACTGCATTTTCGATTGATATTTAATCCTTGTGTAGCTGTGTTAGCTAAGAAGTCAGCGCGCACACGCAAGAAAGCTTGAAATAAGTGGTTACTGTGTGAAGTATCCAGGAGCCAACCTAGACCGTATGAACCGTTGGGCAGAAGGTAAAACGTAATTCATCAGCTGTATGAATTTGGTGACCCTTCCATTTCGGCCATTTTCAGGTTAGTCACCGATATATACGTAAGGCCAAAGTTGTCGAAAGTGCTTGGATAAGGGCATGTTTCCGGTCCCAAACTTGTAGTTTTGCGAGACACTAAGACAGAAATAAAAACAATTGGCATACCAGAGGGTCGTTCTAAGCATATACACATCGAATCTCTGGTCAGAGCTATCTTCTAACAATGGTTAATCGATTCAGTCGTCAGTTTGAATTCCAGTATCCTTACTGATATTCTTGCATAATTGATTGTCACAATATGGTGTGCCGTTAAGGGCAACTAGTGATCGTAGTAATCAGTTCATGTCTGAATTATTTCTCAGACCATTTAAGGCCATGGAGATTGAAGTGAGATACATAAATGCATATAATTTCAGAGCTAATGGGATGGTTGAGAGGCCGCACATAGAACTGAAGGCTGCAATACGATGCATTGGAAGATCCAGTTGGATAGGTGATTCGCTTGCAATGCGAAACAGGTACAGAGAACAGTTAGGAACATTCATAACAGCTTGTTTATGAAGAGCCATTGAGATTACCTGGAGATCTTCTAATAGACGCTCCAAGTTGTCTCGATGGAATCTCTAGCACAGTAGACTGGTTTGCAGGAGCACTGAGAAACAAAATTAGTCGTTTATCTCCAATAAAGACTAGAAGTTCAAGATAAAATCTTTATATTTAAAGCTGGCGTAACATGCACTTATAACTAAGTATCTATTCAAAGTCAATCCTATGACTGATAAAAACGCATTCACAGAAATGAATTGCATTGGATCGTTGGGTTCTACAGTTTACCTCAGTAAGAGGAAGAAAGAAATAGACAAAATCAAAAAAAGTGGAACCTAGCGATGTACCAGCACAACATGTAGAAACTCGTTCTGGAAGTCGTCAATTTACAGCAAACTATTATTCTTATTGATACCAAGCTAAGGATCTCAAATTCGTTACAGGTATACTGATTGGGTTATCTGTTTGTAAGGTATTTGCTTTCATACAGGTATATGATGGAACCTTGTTTTAATAGATAGCATGAAATATATCTTATTTTGATATAATGGATAACAGAATTAAGTGTGAGAATGCAGAGCAATTTATTGAAGGACTATGTAAAGTTGGCCTAAAAGATAGTTCTGGAGCATACAGCTGTCCTAAATTTACTCATTCCAATTATATTCGACACACGAAACTTGCATCACAGGGTCTCTCCTATGGTAGAGATCAATGACCCCCGTAAAATGATGAAGGAAGAAAACGCCGCACATGGCACTGACATTGCTTCTGTGTATGAAAGCAGATCGCAGTCAGGAACACTGTCTTAAATTTCACATTAGAGCATTAGAAAAGATTTACACCCCTCTACTAAAACAGCTGACAATGATAATTCAAGAATAATATGGAATAAATCAGCCTGGCATATACAGTATTTGCGTTATAGCAGTCTTTGCCAATTTAATGTAAGTTAGCAATAGTTCGCGGATGCATTAGCCATTAATAAAAACTAATGTAAAACATTCCTTTAAGGCAATGGCTCATTTAGCAATATAATCGACTAACAACTTTTGCAATCTTGAAATTTAAATGTCGGTACCATAGCAAATGGTGGGTACAAGTCCGCAATTTCGAGAGGTTTTCACTTCAATGATTACATACCCAGTCGCTTACAAACTAATAACCGTCTTAAATATTTTAAGTGAATCCTCTTTAATCCAAATCGCATTTCCAGAGAAACCAGGGTGTAAGATTCAAAGATTCATCACGCTAGATTTCAAAATCTACTTCAGAACATGTTTCTATTCTCAAAAATAATCGTATTATAATCCTGCCGGGGTCGTTCACTTTGGGGCTTAGAGAAATGCCTCCATCTAAGATGTCTTTTAAAACTTTATCTACTGAACTTGAAAAAGTCTGCAATTCTGCTGATATTTGTTATTCTTTTGATTATGATAATACTTTCTCATGGTTGAATAAAAGACAAGGATAATTGTTATCGAAAACAGATTTTCTAGAGATTTTTATTTCCAAGTTTTGTATTGTTATAATTGAAATGTTATGCACTATTTCTTCTAATTAGTTAACATTACATACAATCAATTGCTAGTCATGGTTCTCAATTTTTGCATAATGTTACACTCGAATTATACATTAATTGTTCCTAATTTGATAATGTATATATTATTCTTTTCAGTCGAACTTTCTGATATTGATATATTATTGTATTGTACAACTAGTGAGATATACCTATCTACATGATATTAATTGCACATTTATTGTGATGTGATAATTTTTTTATATATTGTACAATTTCCAATTTTATTATTTGATGGAATATGTGTGGTTTGAATCCAAATAAAGATATTCTATTCTATTCTATTGTATTATACAATCAATTACATTGCGAAATACGCAACAAACACCAGGAAAATTTTGACCTTTTCATATACGAAAACCTAATAGATTTAGCTTGACAATATTGCACGAACGCGAATATAAAACCCCCATTTAGAAACCTACTGATTTATAAGAAAAACAACGTAGAAACAAATAAACACTGGAGCGGTTACGGGGCTGTGGAGGAAGATAATTCCTCCGCCAAAATTAAAGTGACATTAACTGATAAATTTAAACCACCTTGGCTGATTGATTCGAATTTTATTTAAAAAGAATTTATTTCATTTATTTTCCAGAACTTTCTTTGTTTAAATACTTGACTTTGAATTGTGCGCCATTTTCAGTTTTCGAGCATTACTGTCCTCGATTGGTTGTATCTTCCCTTGGCCTGTTGCAACTGTTTCATTATTCTTTACTACAAGTCTGATATATTTCTACAATATACGCCTGCTAACACTGTCTTATATTTTTTATTGATGCACGCATTTAGAGACGTTATGGAACAGGTAATTTAATAATTGTTTTTCTCGTCTATTTCTTTCCAGATTATTTGTTCGGGTGTTTTGCATCGTGTAAGGTTTCACATCCCGATTTGCCTAACATTAAGTGTCAATTTAATAATTAAATTCGATAAAAATTGATGCTAATCTTAAATTTTAGGATACTAGCAAGTTAGCGCAAGACATAGCAGGTTTGAATTTAGCAGATGCGAATGAAAATATAAGCTTATAATTCAACTGTTAAGTATAGGACTGATCCCGATCTGGCATCTATGGGGTTCTCAGACACGAATAGGTTAGGAGCCTCTACAGGGGCTTCGCTTGCAACAGTAAAACAGATCGTTACCAAACTCATCCAGACTCGATCTCGGTATTGACGGGGTTCTTATTAGGAAATTATAAAATAGCATACATGTTAATAATCATAATCGAATCGGTATGAAGAAGTACAATTAAAACTGGAGGCATACGAATGTCAGAAATAAATAACACGAAAAAATAAATAAAGGCAATAATTGTCAAATGTAACAAATTAATTATAATTAAAAGCAAAATTTTTCTTACTGCCGAATAAGGGTGACATAAATGTAAATATCATCAGACATGACAATCAGAGCAATATTTGATACTAAGATTATGCCCGCACCAAGAACGAGCACTAGTAAAGTTACATTAAAGATGTACAAATATAAATATTTAAATTACACTTTTAATAGAAAAATAATTTAAAAATAGTATCAAGATTAGGTAGTGAAAGATAGTTATTATAAAAATGGCAGTTCGTCTACGTTATATGAAATATGTAATTACTTACTCACTGTTAAATAAAATAAAAGAACCAGTAATTTTGGAAAACACTATTTTTATTCAAATACTATTGCGTTATATAACTCCATGCATGTATATAAGCAGTGCGTAAATCTAGCTTATATATTTTTACAACGTATCACACCCCTGACATGAACTCATTGATTAACTCTAAATAATGCCATTTTCACAATATCGAATTATACATAATTTTCCTATTTTGATGATGAATCTATTATTCCTTACAGCCGAACTTTCTGATATTGATATATTGTACAGTACAACTAGTGAGATTTACTTATCTACATGAGACTAAATGCACATTTTTATGTGATGTGATAACCTTAATTGCTTTGCAATTTTTTATTTGATGGAACATGTGTGGTTTGAATCCAAATAAAGATATTCTATTCTATTCTAATATCGAACATTTGCCTGCCGTTGTGGATGTCAATTAACTTGATGGAGATTAGTTATATCTCTCATATAATAATAATAATAATAATAATAATAATAATAATAATAATAATAATAATAATAATAATAGTAATAATAATAATAATAATAATAATAATAATAATAATACATTTATTTGGCATCAAAGGCCAACTGGCCCAATCATTGAAATAGCAAATCAAGGGTAGGATATGTGGAGGTGAGTGGAATTGTGACTAGCAAAGTATTTAATAGCAGGGGGAGGGGTTGGGGAGGGGAAAAGTTATCATTAACAACAAGATAGTTCAATCTGGTGAAAAATAAATATAAGCGAAGTTCCATTTGACTAGACAAGATCAATTGGAGATACAGTTAAATACTGTTTGTTGCGAAGAACTAATATATATGCAAGTATGTATTAGGTTTTGCGAACCTAGTAACAAATTAGTTCAGTTGGAGATAGTCCGTGAAGTATCAGATCTTCAAGGTGAATGTGAGATCAAAAACAAAGATGAAGATGAAAAGATGGCGGCCCGGATGTAGACGTCGACCGTTGGAGTCCATTGTCGTGACGAATGAATTGATGGAGCAAAGCATGGACATGGATGGAGTCAGCAGGATTAAAACGAGCGAGACTTGCAGGGATCGCAGGCATCCGTAGAACGTGATTGTGATTAAAGAAGACCAGGGAGAGTCTAAGTCCGAAAAGAACCGTTGGTGGATCGGTAGGGCTGTTGGGTTTCCGGTCCTCCGCTGAAACAAGAAAGAAAGAAAAGAGTTGGATGAGCAAAACGTAGTAGAGTATCCACAACGTGGATATAATGGGGTTAGGAATGGGCTGAGAGGTGGTATTAGTGAATCTAGAAGAAAAGAATAAGACAAGAGAGGTAGAGTGGAAGATGGCTGCCTGATGGATTTAACCCTACGAAGTTAGTTAAGAGGATAGCCTGGGGTGAAGTAAATGTTATGGATTGAGAAGGAACCAGTTTCGTTTCCAATCGGTCGTATCACAAAGAAATTTGTTGAAGAAGTACTGATGGGCTGCCTTTTTGAATTCGTGCTGGGGTAGGAGTTTTATGTCTGTGGGGAGAGCGTTGAAGACATTAGTGGCTTTGGAGAAGAGATAGATTTTTTTAAATATGGTGGGGGTATGGTAGGCTTGGATAGAAGAGTTACTAGAACGTGTGGCATAGTGGTGACTAGGGTGGGCAAAATTGGAGAGTGGTAAGCAGGTTGTGATCTTGTGGATAAAAGAAATGACGCGAAGGTGACGGGTGAACCAAAGCGGAAGAAGGTTTGCCAGAAGAAGGCGTTTCCTATAGTTTTGGCATTTCGAGAAGACTCGTTTTAGAAATCTGGAGGATATCTGTTCAATAGTGTAGGAGGAGGCGAGGGTTAGAGGACAGTAGAATTCGCTGGCGTAGGAAATGAGGGGCAGAACGTAGACCTTGAATAACGTGAGTTGGAGAGTGGGTTTTTTAGTCTAGGGATTTTGAGAAGTGAATGCCAAGATGTTTGGCCGAATCTATTATTTCTATATCAAGGGGGTAGTTGGCAACCGGGATAGAGCAGAATGGATCAGAGGAGAGTTTCATTATGCGAGTTTTGGTGGGATTTAGTTTGAGGCCGATTCTGCTTAGCTGCGAGTGGAGCGAGGATAGGAGCTCCGATATAAGGGATAAGGAGTTGGATGTTTTGGAGTTGCTGAATACGATAACTATGTCATCCGCATATTTGAACAGTTTGGAAAGGTTGTCATCAACCTGTATGTGCGCGAGCGTAAGGTTGAAGAGAATGGGACCAAGTACGGAGCCCTGGGGAACACCAGATCTGATATGGGCTGGCCTCGAGTGACTACTGCCAACTTTTATTGTCGCATATCGGTTTCGGAGATAGTAACTAATAAGATTGAGTACGTTGCCGCAGATACCACTTCTCAGTAAGGCGGTTTCGATTGCTGAAAATGACAGCGAGTCAAAAGCCTTGGAAATATCCAGGAATAGGAGGGTGCACTGGAGCCCTTTAAAGAAGAAGGAGTAGCAATGATCGAGAACACTAACTAAGTTGGTGGAAGAGGAGCGGCCAATCAGAAAGCCATGTTGATCATCGAGGAGATAGAAGTTTACATGAGACTTAATGGAGGGGTAGATTAGGTTGTATAAGATCCTGTCCAAGATTTTGGTGAAAGAAGGGACGATAGTAATGGGGCGGAGATCTTTAAATGATGAGATCGAAGAAGTGCCATTTTTAGGGATAGGAGAGATCGTCAAATTGAGCCAGTCCGGGGGAAGATAGGTGGTTTCGAGACAATGATTAATAACATCTGCAATCAGAGAGAAGACGTTCCAGCCTAGAAGGGCAATCATACTGACCGAGACTCCATATTGATCAAATTGGTGTTTAGATTTAATGTTTTTAATTGCTTGGGCGACGGAAGCCGGAGAGACATGGAACCAGCGTAGGTTCTCGGTGTCTGCGTTGTCTAACATCTCAACAGGTGGAGTGGGAGTGGAAAAGGAGTCGAGAAGGTGGGTCAGATAATCATTGGCAAAGCAGAAGTCGCCTGACTGAGAGAAGTTGATAAACGAGGTTTTGGGCTTTTGCAGCAATTGGTGTTTGATGATGGCGAACTTTGCCCGGGGATTAGGAGCTGAGCGGATGCGTTTTTCGGTGTGGAGAGCTTGTTTGTTGCTAGCCTGTTTAATGAGCCCATCAATGCGTCTCAGAGCGAGGGCGCGAGCAAGTGACGATGTGCGTAGGCGAGAGTTGCGTGCGAGATTGTCACGTGCCTTCAACAGAGCGTTAAACTTATTCGTCGAGTATACTTGTTGAATAGAGGTGGCGGAGTTATAGTGGGAGGATAGGATGTTATGGACTTCGGAAAAGCACGAGGAGAGATTGTTTGGGAGAAAGAGGTCCCTCCAGTTAACTGTGTCACAGAGTCGGCGGAACTCGTCCCAGTTGGTGAATCGTCTGAAAGATTGGGTGTCTTCTCGAGGGGTGAAGGATAAGAGAGGTAAGAGGAAGGATACCTGACAGTGATCAAGGTTGGGGAAGATTTACCGAGAGCGAACATCGGTCACCTCGTTATTGGAGAGTACACAATCCAGTTGGTTGTTCCCTCGGGTAGGAAAATACACGAATTGGTGTAGCAGGTTATCCGCGAAGAGTCGAAGCAGTGGGTGACTTTCGGAAGCTAGATTACGCCAGTTAGTCATGGGGAGGTTGAGATCACCCACAACGACGTACCGATCAGAGTGTAAAGAGAAAAAAGTAGAAAGGAGTTGGGCCCCGCGAGTGTCGTCGATGAGTGAGATATTAGGGGGTCTGTAGACAACACAGGTAGATATGCTTTGGTTAAGTATTTGTAGCTGAAACGACAAAAAATTCCAAACCTTGAGAGTTCGATGTCGACAAGCGTTTGGTCATAAGAAGAGATCGGACATAGGCAGCTAGTCCGCCTCCACGACCGACAGTTCTGTCGCTACGAAGGAACGTGTATCCATGAATGAGGAAAAGATCATCACAGTGGATGGAAGGGGACAGCCAAGTCTCAACAAGAACGCATATGTCAATCTCGTTAGAGGACAGAAAGGCTCGTAGTTGATTAATTTTAGGCGTAAGTGACCTGCAGTTGATGAGGATTGCTGAGAGCGCTTTGAGAGAGGGATGGTTAGATCGGGGAGGAGAAGCGTGCGGAGGCTTTCCGCTGGCGGGTGGAGCGAGATCTAGGGCTGATGAGGGTGACAGACCGCTTGTTGACAAGGATAGAGTGGTCAGCGTCGATTTGGATTTCTGTTGTCCCGCGTTTATCAGGTGGGTGAGGCAGTTGTAGGGTTTGAAAGCAAAATGGGGGCGAGATATCTGGGTTCGAGGGGGCACTCGGAAGGTGCGTTGAGGGGGCGAGCAGGGACGGAGAAAGATCAAGAGCTGGGGCGGAACTGTCCAGGGTGGGGACGATGATGGATTCAGTAGGGGGAGATGAAGTTGATGGGGCTGGGTCGAAGTTTTGCTTGGCCTTAGTAGACTTACGTTTTTTCGGTTTCTGAGTCATAGCATCTGTCACAAAGGTAACTTGTCGAGGGGATGTGGACCTGGCGGACGGGTTTGGGAGAGAAGATGCGTTATTAGGAGGCTTAGCGCGGCGTGGTCGGCTACGACGACGTGGTAAAGCTTGAGATAGTGTGGGGGGACTGGTTGCGGAGTAAGGGCTAAAGGTGAGAGGAAGGCCTTCAAATCAGGAAGGTGTGAGTAGGGGTGGACTGGAGGAAGGTGCGTCGCCAAGGATTCCGCCGTGAACTGAACGGCTTTTCTTTGGGTTGCTCCAGCCCGGAAAGGCGTGATGAGCTGGAGGAGGGGTGGTGTCCGGTGTGTGAGTTTGGGCTTTCTCTAGAGTCCTCTGTAGCAGAGTGTAGTCTCGTTTGAGTTTGACTTGTCCGGATGTTAAGATGGGCGAGTGTAATTTGAGATGACGAACCTCATCGTCAGACAGTCTTTTGTGCGAGGAGAGAATAAAGGCTCGACCCTTTCCCGAGGAGATCTCTTTAAGGTGGCTAAAGTTTTCCCCTATTTGACTGATGAGATCTGAGGCCAGATCGTTCTTTGAAAGTGGGGAGCGCGGAGACCAAAGAAAGAGGTTTCGCTTGTTGTGGTTTCGCAGGGCAACCTCCCTTGCTACCCCATTCAGAAACGCATCCGCTTGACGCAACAAATGGGGCTGAACGGAGGAGACTGAAAGGTCGCCAGTCAGTGCTCCAAGTAATCCTGTGATATCCGCCATTTGCTCTTGGAGATCAGAAATATTGGAGATAATCTTTTGGGTGAGGAACGGGGAGATGGGGGCTGGCGACGAAAGTTGGCTCATGATGGAGTCAGATAGAAGAGTAGAATTAATATTGATTACGGTAAAAGAGAGGAAAAGAAAGAGTATTGATGAGCGAAAAAGAATAGGTATTAAAATGTAGAAATAAACGGAAAAACGGGAAGGGCTAGAAATAGATCCTTGATAACTGAAGGTAGATTCCAAAATAATGTGTAGGTAGATTCCTGGAGTATGCTGGAGAAGAAATCAGACAAGAAATCCCGAGAATCTGAAAAATAAAAACAAAATAAAACCCGATATCCTTCGAAAGTAGAATAGAATAGAATATCTTTATTTGGATTCAAACCACACATATTCCATCAAATAATAAAATTGGAAAATGTACAATATATATTTAAAAAATTATCACATCACAATAATTGTGCAATTAATCTCATGTAGATAAGTATATCTCACTAGTTGTACTATACAATATATAAAGATCAGAAAGTTCAACTGAAAAGAATAATATATACATCATCAAATTAGGAACAATTAAGGTATAATTCGAGTGTAACATTATGCAAAAATTGAGAACCATGACTAGCAATTGATTGTATTTAATGTTAACTAATTTGAAGATATAGTGCATAACATTTCAATTATAATAATACAAAACTTGGAAATAAAAATCTCAAGAAAATCTGTTTCCAATAACAATTATCCTTGTCTTTTATTCAACCATGAGAAAGTAGTATCATAATCAAAATAAAAAATATCAGCAGGATTGCAGACTTTTTCAAGTTCAGTAGATAAAACTTTAAAAGACATCTTAGATGGAGGGATTTCTCAAAGCCACTTCGGCAATTGGTTATAAATTTTGTAGATTTTCGAGAAAGAGAATAACTTACTCGCTACATTCCCCACCAAAGGAGGAGATATTGCGAAATGTCCAGATCTAGATCCAACTTCATGGCTCTTCCTTATCGGAGTCATATAGGCACCAGTCCACGGGTTAAAATGGAAAACTTTTATACAATAGCACATCCTCCGAAACCACAAAGTTTGCAATGACACAAACTGTAATCTAGAGGCGTATATAGTGCAAGAGATAGGACTAATATGTTTCACAACTTTTCTTTGTACAGCTTCTATCTTATTGGACAAACCCTTTTTTAATGGATTCCAAGTAGCGACAGCATATTCTAGTACCGGTCTAAGCCATATTACATACATTTGAAGTTCTATATCATTTGATATGATATTTCGATTTATTAGAGCCCATCTTTTCTTGGCACTGCCTACTATACATACTGGCTCTTCTTAACAGGCGACGTTCTTCTGGTAGTGGTAGCAGCCATGAAGATAGTTGTTCTCCATTGAAAGCTTTGGACAACAGCCCTTTGCCACCACCACGGTTTCCAGCTCCCGCTTCCCCTTTGGCTATGTCATCTACAAGCCTGGCTAATCTAGCCATCAGCGAATCACTTTTGTCGTCTACACCGCCTTGTTCTAGTCCGGCCAAAGGTTTACACTCTGGAAATGTACCTGTTGGTGTTCTTTCTAATGCGGATATGACTAACACTGTTAGTATAAACGAGTCTGTTAACAACGCTCTTGGAGAAAATGCGATATCTGGTGTTATGCCGTGTGATGCTTTTATGTTCGGTATGGAGGAATCTCCGGATGAAGTGTACCAGGCTTCAGATACTTGCTTTGTAAATAGCCATGGAGTTGGAAATTCGGGTTTATCAGCGTGTGAAAGTGGTGGGTTTTACTATATATTGTTTTATTCAGATGTATATTTATATGCATATTTTTTCGCTCTAAAATCTTCCTGTATTTTCTTTGTTCGATTATCTTTTCATTTATTATTTTTATTTTCTTGCAATTTTTCTTGCCTTTATGCTAATCGGTGTTTTACTTTATTTTAATTTTTTGGTTATATGTAAATATTATATAAGGAAATCCATTTTATAAATCAGGGTTTTTTCTTACTCGGCAACTATGTAGTAATAACTAGAACTTCTGGGGAAGGAAGTGGCATCACGATAATTTCATTTCATTTCATCTAATATCTAACGTGTGAATGATGTATATTTTTTTAAAGTGATGTTTTTAAGTGGAAAATTTCATAATGTGAATTATATTTTTAGTGTTTAACTGACCAATTTATTTCGTGAATACTTAACAACAAAGTTACGTTCTTTTACTCATTGACGTCATAGATTTACATTCGATGAAATGAATGAGCACATGTCAGATTTTTGGTTTTATATGTATTTACGTTCAGAAGTCTTAGGAATGTTTGTAGCTACTTTCATGTTGACTTGTGATTCTGTGTGGATGTTTACATGTAACTAAGTAATTCTTGAGTTCTGGTTAATCTTTAGCTTTTTTGGTTATGTGTTGCCATAAGAACATACACAGACACACCTATATATACATTATATATATATGTATATGCTAAGTATGACATGTTAAGTATATATTTTTGATGGTGACATCAAGATTAGTCATCAAACTAAACAAATTATTATATTTTTCTTGTGTTGCGACACGAGGTGTTTGCATCCACTGTCTACCTGATTGTTCCATATATTTAGACTTCTTGTTGCTGAAGTCTTTTTTCAATATAATCACTGTAATTTCATCTCGATGTTTTTACAGATGCTGACACATACAGAAACCAATTTGAAATACACTTACCTAGTGAAAAAACCAGTTATGCTTAAGTGATCTAACTGTAAGTATAAATGGGGGAGTTTAAGCCAAAATTTCCACTTGACATATTGATTGTCAAATTGTTTGTGTGATGTGCTTTCCATTGAAAAGACTTCAGCAACAAAAAATCAAAATATATGGAATAATCAGGTAGACAGTGGATGCAAACACCTCGTGTCGCAACATAAGGATAAGTTAGTTAATCTATTCCCTGTCGTGCAACATGTTTCTTTAAAACAGAGTTTTGACTGACGCTAAAAGATAAAACACGGCTAATGTTTTTTATGAAAGTGTAATATTCTTTTTACTTATTCAAATTATTTCACAATAAAATGTGATACTGTTGGGTAACGAATTATTGTTATCTATAGTATTGACGTTTATTTGCTAAAATACACTATTTTTAATTTATTGTAGCTTGTGCATTTTTATAAAGTCTTAACTTGTCTTTGTAGTACATCTGAATATGTCCTTTTGTGGTAGCTGGAATGATAAGATCTTAAAACTTGATTAACATATTATTGTTGTGCTCAACGTACTGTGTGCATCTAATGTATTTAATTCGACTCGGGATATTTCGATTTCCGGTTACGGAAGCATTTTTCAACGGAAAGCACATCCCACAAACAATTTGACTTGATTTATTGATTGTGAAATAGTTTTTGGGATGTGCCTTTTGTTAAAAAATATCCAGAGTCAAATTTGTGACATTAGATGCGAACACTTTTTTGCACA
Organism: Eudiplozoon nipponicum; assembly: GCA_029291075.1. NCBI lineage: Eukaryota > Metazoa > Platyhelminthes > Monogenea > Mazocraeidea > Diplozoidae > Eudiplozoon > Eudiplozoon nipponicum. The sequence continues at coordinate 370,105 of JAQBSW010000022.1, forward strand.
TAACAAGGACAGGGTAATTAATCTATTGTCTGTCGTGCGACATGTTTATCCCAATGCGCTTAAACCTGATTTTCTATCTGGTCTCTTTCATAATGCTGGCTTCAGCATGCAACTACGATATTAATATTCTAGTTAACTTATCTGATTGGCGCATATTGTTCAAGAGCTAGTATGCTTACAGAAAGAAACTGCATGACTGTGTTGCAAATATACACTTTTCCTTATAAGTCTTAGTGTTTTTTACGAACTGTTGATTGCTCAATCGATTTGTTTACGAACTGTCGCAGTTATTACAATTCTGCAGAGAAGACGGCCGATATTTTTGTTGTACGCTTATATTTGTTCGATCAATGTCTCATGTAATAGTGATGAATAGCATTGAACATGCTTGGAGCTGGCGTCCATAAAATTTCTTTCATTCTGTGGATTGCATATCAAATTGCCAAATACTTCATCCAATTCACAGAGAAATTCATACTCAGTTTTATCCACAGGTAGTATAAGCTTTACCTTTTCCTTGTATTTACTGTAATCTGTGAGGAGTTTGTATCCTAATCTAGGATTACTCTTCATTTTGGCTAAAATAATTCGTTCTGATCTTTGACGAATTATTAGCAGTGATGAATTAATTTCGTTATCAATGGAATCTAACCTCATTTGTTTAATAAAATTAATAAGACTACACTTTATTATATTATCTCGTTTAATTCTTAGTTTACACAATTTCCTATTAATTCGTTTCGGTATAATATCCGTAAACGTAGATGCCTGAAATAAAATAGATAATAACGATAAAACAGAAGAAACAAATTTGTCAGTTTTCAAGAAATAAAAACTCTCATAAACAATCAGAATGCTTAATTCTCTAAAAAAATTCCAGTTGATTCTGGAACAGTGCACGTGTGCATTTTCAAAATTAAGTTTCTGTGTTATGCTACTCAAGATGTTCCATTGTAAAATAATTTGTTTGTGATCCAATTCTTTGAAATAATTTACAACATCATAACTGTGCGATTTCACCATTTCAATTTCTAAGTATACATGATCTAAGCATTGCGAGCCTCTAGTTGATTCATTAATTGTAGTGTTTACTAATATAATATAATGCATAACATTTAATTTGAATAATACAGTGTTGAAATAAAATTTCAAGAAGGAATGTTCTTGATCACAACTATCATTGACTTTTATTCAACTAAAAGAAAGTGTTATAATAATAAAAATTAAATTGATCTGTAGGATTCTATATTTTTTCTAGTTCAGTATATTAAGATTTAAAAAATATTTTAGATGGAGACGTTTCTCTAAGCCCTTTGGCAATTGATTGTAAATTTTGTAAAGTTTCGAAAAAGAAAATAACTTCCCCGCAAAGTTTCCCACCAAAGAAGGAGAGATCGCCAAATTTCCAGATCTAGTTCCAATTTCATGAATCGTTCTTATTGAAGTCATATAGACACTAGACCACTGATTCAAGTGGAAAACATTTATGTAGTTGCACATCCTCTGAAACCATAAATTTTGCAGTGATACAAACTGTAATCTACTGGCGTATATAGCGCAGGAGCCAGGGCTAATATATTTTACAACTTTTCTTTGTACAGCTTCTAGCCTATTTGACAATCCATTTTTCAATGGACTACAAGTATTGGCAGCATATTACAGCATCGCTCTAATCCAAATTTTATACATTTGTAATTTTATATCGATCGATAAGATATTTCTAATTATTAGTGCCCATCTGTTCTTAGCACTGCTATCTATCTTTTCAAAATGTCTCTCAGCAGAAGCTGTGCAATGACTAGTTATGCCTAGATCCTTAATTTATTGCAGAAGCGTCATTTATTACAACAGAATGAAAATTAACAAATAATTTTTGCTCTATTACCTATTTTTAATGTTTACTTCTTTCTACTGTTTATTCTCAGGCCTAGTGTTATCAAATACCTACTTAGGTCATACAAATGTAGTGTCACATAATTTTTTGAATACTCGGATCTATTGGAATGATTCTTTTAAATCCTCAGCAAATTTGCAAACTTGACCGTTAAGGATCTTAATTTCCAAATGAGCAAATACGATTATAAATAAAATTGGCCCCAAACTTGCTCCTTGTGGAATTTCATTTGTTACTTTTTTGCGGTATTGATCTAAAATCATTTACTTGAATATTCATTATATATATTCTATTATATAAATAGTATCTGAGTAATCTAAAAAGTATTCCGATCACTATTCAATGAATTATTCGCCTTCAAAATAGCATCAAAAGATGTAGAATCAAAAGCTTTTGCGATATCTAAAAAAAATTAATGCGTCTAACTTTTTCGCATCTAGTGTAATTACATTTTTCCACATAAAAAGCATATTAGTAATTGTCGATCTAGTTTTGTTAAAGCCATGTTGACTTGTATCAAAACAACCTACAACATACATTGTAAATGATCTAGGATCAGTCGTTCTATTGTAGAAGGTGTTTCGATTTATGTAAAAGGTTTTATGGTTAACTGTTTATTTAGCGATGCCATGCTATTCCCACATATTCCTTGTAGCTGACGTCAAAAGAAATGGGTTTGGTGGGCCGTGCTTATAATCAGTCTCGCTACAGATCTCAGTGTCGTGATTGAAGAAGACTAAGTAGAATTATTATACGTGTATTATAAACAATGTCACAAACTAAAACAAATTTCAATGTTAGTCAAATCTGACCGGCAACAAAATAAAATATTGTTAACACAAAGTTAATATCTAGGCACAAAAGCATAAAATCATAAAACCCAATAAGTAAATCTAGAATTTTTGAGCAGAATAGCTTTGAGTCACGGATTGTCGATGAATAAAACACAAAATCTAAGTCCTGGCTTTGACAAATAAAACAGAAATCCACTTCATGCTACCAGCGTATTACGCGTGGGTGTCTATGATTATTAAATAAAACCCTATTAATTACAAATACAATTGCAGTTCAAGAAACAGAGATTGTTGCGGCTGGCGGTAGTTTTGTTATGTTGTTCGAAGACTGGTTAAATACAATGGGGTCGAGTAAACACTGATGTTGTCTCTACTGACACTGAATCTGGTTCCACGATTTCTCGCGGCGGCATATCGGCGTCAGTTGGCTCTGTTGCTGGTCAGCTGTCGAGCGTAAGCCAGTGGTCAGCAAAACTGTCTGTATTTGAAAGTATCGTCTTTTCGCCGCCTGATAGGTCAATATCGAGGAACAGCGGGTCATTTGGATATGCTGCTTGCAATTCCTAGGTTTTCTGACCATTTAACGTGATTGACTTCATATTCATATTCGTGTATTCGAGTAAATTGCGAGTTGACACGCTGTGAATATAAATATTCTTTCTTTCCTCTGAGTATAAGGAGTAGAGTAAGATAATCGGTGTAGATCTTGAACTTTTGTTGTGGAAGTGTAGGATCAACAAAAAGATAGAGAGTAACTCTTTTTCTAATGTATCATATCGCGTCTCGCGAAGTTGATGTATTTTTGAGAAGAATGCGATCGGTCGGTGTACGCCATTGATGGACTGTTGAATTATTGCTCCTGTGGCAACGTCAGATGCGTCTGTGGTCAAAATAATAGGTTGAGATCAATCAGGTGAATGTAGCATGGTCGATTTGCATAAAGCCCTTTTGGCATCCTCATAAACCTGCATGTTGTGATCGTTGAGCTGAATTAGTTGTGATTTCTTGAAAAAACGGCTTTCTGGCACGAGGTATTTGTCAAGATGTGCCAGAATTTTGGCAAGGCAAGGTACGAAGCGTGAATAGTAGTTCAACTTGCCTAAGAACCGTCGTAACACTCGAACGGCGGTTGGAGGCTGTAGATCTTGAATGGCACGAAACTTAAAAGGTAGAGGTTTCATGCCGTTCTGGGAAATTTGATGACCGAGGAATTCAAATGATGTTTACCCAAAGACACATTTGTTGCCATAAAGCCTGAGGTCATAGTCTGCTAGGCGTTTAAGTAGAATCACAATAATCTGTATATATGTCTAAATAGGGAATTACAAATGGTAGACCGTCTAGAATTTTGTCCATAACGCGTTGAAATGTTTGAGATGCGTTCTTGAGACCGAAAGGCATATAGTGATATTCGTGTGTGCCACATCCGGTGAATCTGAATGTAGTGTACAAAATGGTGTCTTTGTCCCTGGGTATTTAGTAATACGCTTTCACTAGTTAGTGTTTTAATTACACAGCATGACCGATTGCAGATCTGATTAGGTCAGCTGGATTTGGCAGGCTGTATGAATCAGAATGTGTGCAAGAATTGAGATCTCGCTAATCTCCGCACACTCTGAATCTTTCGGGTTCACTCTTTGGTACCACTAACACAGGCAACGCAATTAGTGAGTTGGGTCGTGCACATATGCTTTGTTGACGTTGCATGGCGAATTCTTGTTCAGCGGCCTAATGCTTGTGTGGTGTCAATGGACATGCTCTGGGAGGATAAGGAAGTGGCTTCTATAAGATGATGCGATGAGCTGTGTTGGTACGCTTCCTCTTGAGATAGGGCATAAAGGAGATAGGTTGTAAAATCTCTTCATGTCGCTTAAGAACATCGTCCAGTTGTGGTACATGAGGAACTGGAGTAATTAGCTGAATGAATGAGACAGCTTTGGCGCGAGTCGTGTGTTTGAGCGCTGTTTATAGTAATTGATCGTCAGCAGTGGGTATCTCTCGTGTTTTTTGGCGTATAGTAAGGTCAACGTTTTTGAGGACGTCACGTCCAATGATATTACTTGTTGTGTTAGCAATGATGAACGGATAACTGAAACATCGTTACGAGTTGGAAAACGAGATTGTATGTACTCGTACCCAAAACGTTGTTATACTAGTGCCATTGGCGCCGGTAAGATTGCTTTTGTTGACTAGGTAAGTGGGTTCAAAATAATTGTGGCGAAGTATGCTGGCGTACAAACCAGTGTATATGAGGAATAATTCGGCAGAGTTTAATTCACGGATGATAAAAGATGTTGATGCTGGCAAATGACGATGAAGCTGGTTGCAGGCCATTGGGCGTTTGAAGCATGACTTGACTGGAGCCGTCGCTGTAAAGACAATAGTTTGATTGCGCTCTACCGCAAAAGCAAAAGGCTTCGAGCCAGAAGACGTCGGGCGGCCAACAATTTTGAGGTGTTCAGCCTCTACTGCCACGGAGAAGTCTGACCCCTGAAGTTTTCCGAGCCCACCATGGGCGAATCATCCTTAATTCTCACAGGTGACTCGCTCATATAAACGTCGCGTCAGTTCGCAGGAATCGGCAGCCATTACTCCGGCAATAGCGTGTGGAGTGGACATAGCTGCGATGATTCTATCATCACTCCACCGGAAGCTCTAGAACTGTGGCAAAGCCTCTGGACGTCGACCCATTTGTGCTGTTTCGGGACTGTGGTCGACGCTGGTCACGCCCGCTCTGGTCGCGTCTGTAGTTGACGGTTTGGCAACCGTTTAGTTTCTATCGCTAGTATATCTATTGGTATCTTCCCATTCTTAAAATTCTGTTTATAAAATTACAGAGCGCGTTTATAAATGTTAAAGGTAACTGAAGTATTTTATCAAACGATATACCGAGGTAGTCTTATTTTAATTTTATATTTAACATTAATTTTATCAGTGCATCACAGTGGATAAAAAGTCCAGGTTCCTGGTTATCCAAAAGATCATTTAGTACCATAATATTGCTTTCCTTCTGTGGTAAAAAATTACCAAATATTTCGTCTAATTCACACAGAAATTCATACTGTTTTATCCAACGGTAATATGAGTTTTAATTTCCCTTATACTTACTGTAATATTTTAGGAGTTTGTATCCTAGTCCATGATTGCTCTTTAGTTTACCAAATATGTTTCTTCGTGATCTTCGACGGATTATCATCAGTGATTAATTTTTAAACGCCCCAGCTTGAAGTAAATGCCGTACGACGTTACAAACTCGGTTAAAGTGCTATAGATATAGAGTTATTTTACTGATAGGGGGCCCTTAACAGGGCCGGTCGTGCGTTTTCTGGCAAATGCCGAGAAAGATCCTTCAGTGTAAAGATGTCCGAGAGCCTTGGGTTGACTTGAGCTGTGGTTCCTTCTGTTGTTGCATTGTAATCTTGATATGGAAACTTCGTTGAAGTTCTGCATTAATTGGCTCGTCTCGCCGGTTGTACAGCAACAAGATTGATGTCACTGATGCTGCCAATTGTTGGTGAAGACAATCCAATAACCAGCGTAGGTGATGACAGACGACAGCACGCACATGTAACGCAAAGCAGAAGGCAAACGCGACAACTTAACTGCATGGTAAATTTTCCGTGCTTAAATAGCCATGCCATAGTAATATATGTCTACTTGCACACTATTGGTTAACGAAAAGTTTCGTTTTTTTCTCATTGGTGCAACGTAAATCAAATTTAATTTAATTTACGCAATATGTCGGCGATTTATTTGTGTCGTTACAAATTAATTTCATTGTCAAACAAATCTAACCTTATTTTTTAAATACTACTGATAAGACTAAATTTCATTATTTGATCTCGATTAATTTTTAGTTTACATAATTTCCTATCGATTCGTTTCGATATAATATCCGTAAACATAGATTTATTAAATAAATAAGGTAATAGCGTTGAAACAGAAGAAAAAATTCATCAGTGTTCATAATGTAAAAACGTTCATAATCAATCATTACGCTTAACTCTCTGAAACGATTACAATTAATTCTGGAACATTTCACGTATGATTTCTCAAAATTTAGTTTCTCTCTTTTGCTACTCAAGTTGATCCATTGTAAAATAATTTGTTTGTGACCCAATTCTTTAAAATGGTTTACAACTTAATAACTGTGCCGGTTAACAAATTTAATTTCTAAATATTCATGATCTAAGCATTTCGAACCTCTATTGGATTCCTTTATAATCTGCTTTTATCATGTTTATAAAAAAGAGGTTGATAATTTCACAGTCATGCATATTATTAAAATCGCCTACCACGAAATTATAGACATGGTAGTCCAAAATATATTGAAAGGAATTGGTAAAATTTATATTATCATTACGGCGGTCTGAAAACAGCTATTAGCATCAAATTATCGACCTTCATAGTTATAAAATCAATGACAGTGCTATATTCACTAGTATGTAACACTCGCGTTTTTAAATTAAAAAAGACGAATTGTAAACATTGACAATACAAACAAAGAATATTCAAAAAAAATTACGATTTTTATAACAAAAATTTTATTTTTAAAACCAGTGCTACTCTTAAATGTGCAAAAATATAAATTAGTTAATTTTTATATGAGGAGTTATATACCACACAGAAACACACACGTTTAAGATATATGTTCATACATAAGCGTTGCCTTCAATCTTGTGTATCTTACGGACTATTCCAGAATGTGTTTCTCGATGTTGTACTGGTACTTTGCAAAGGTTCAGTTTCATATTGTGTCATTCTCTTTCTGTTATTACTTTAGAGTTCGGCTCAATTTCATTTTCCATTTTGTTTAACTCTTTCTTCTTTTCCCAATTCTTTGAGTATGATCTCACCTTAGACTCTTGGTACCTTGATTAGTAATTTCCTTGGTTTCATCCTTCCTTCCGATAAACTTTCGAACACAGAGATCTAGTACTAAACATTCTAAAATTCCATCCAAATCTAAGAATAATTTCTACTCAGTCAAACAATTGACTTTGAATTGTTAGTTATAAAACGAAGTCAGAAAATTTCATTAGTTTTCATTAGATATAAACCGGTGACGCCAGCATTAAATTTGAAGATACATAACACGTTGACCTAGACATCCAGTCTTGGTTGAAACTGACTGACTCATTTTAATCAGGTATCTTCTATAAGCCAATCTACTTTGCCAGATACCTTTTCGTGGCAAATGAGAGCGTCTATAGGTAGATCCATAGATACCATCATATGCTGTCTCAAACAAGCTCTGCTATTGATGTTTCTAGCTGTACTTTGTACATGTTTTGCATTGCAAGAAAATTTATCGGCAAATCATGTATCTAACGAGATTATCCAGTGCATCATAATGCACTGCGCAGCCACATCACCACACAATTGGCTCTCAGATTGTATTTATTTGTCAACCTCACTTCAATCCCCATGGCTTTCATTGACTTGATCAAGATTTCAGAGGTAAACTGTCTACCACAATCACTAGTAACTCTTACCGGTACACTTTATCTTGACACCAAAATATGCAAGAAATTATGTAGAACTTCATGGGCTGTCATATTCGTTAAGACCAAAACTTCAAACTGACGACTAAACGGTCAACCATTGTAAGAAGATATCTTTGACCAGATATTTTAGAGCATTTCTAACATACCAAATGGTACATGTATAAGAATAGAATAGAATAGAATAGAATAGAATATCTTTATTTGGATTCAAACCAAACATGTTCCGTCAAATAATAAAATTAGAAAATGTACAATATAAAAAGATATCACATCACATATATATATGTGCAATTAGTTGTACTGTACAATTTATCAGCATCAGAAAGATCAGCTGTAAACAGTGATAGATTCTTCATCAAAATTTAAAAAAATTAAGTTATAATTCGAGTATAACATTTGTAAAAAAGAGGGAACCATGACTAATAATTGATTGTGTGCATTGTTGATTAACAAGATGATATAATGCATAACATTTCAGTTTTAATAATACAAAATTTGAAGATAGAATCTCGAGAAATTATGTTGCTGAAAAACAGTTAATCCAGTCTTTTATTTAACCATGAGAAAGTATTATCATAATCAAAATTAAAAATATCAGCAGGATTAAACACTTTTTCTAGTTCGGTAGATAAAAATTTAAAAGACATTTTAGCTGGAGGCGTTCCTCTTAGCCCCTTTGGCAATTGATTTTAAATTTTGTAAATTTTTGAAAAAGAGAATAGCTTGCTCGCAACATTCCCCACCAATGGTGGAGATATTGCAAAATGACCAGATCTAGTTCCAATTTCATGACTCTTTCTTATGGAATTCATATAGGCACCAGACCACTGGTTCAAATGGAAAACTTTATGCAATAGCACATTCTCCGAAACCATAAAGGATGCAGTGATACAAACTGTAATCTAGTGGCGTATGTAGTGCAGGAGATAGGACTAATTTGTTTCACAACTTTTCTTTGTACAGCTTCTTTCTTATTAGACAAACCCTTTGTTAAGGGATTCCAAGTAGCGGCAGCATATTCTAGTATCGGTCTAATCTATATTATAAACATTTTAATTTTATTTCATGCGATATAATATTTCTATTTATTAATGCCCATCTGTTCTTGGCACTGCCTACGACTCACAAGAACACCAATTGTTTTCAATTCAGCTTTAGTATGTCACAAAACTTTACAAGTTTGTATCGGTCACATGCACTTACTAAAGCTCCTATTTCTTTCGATATTTTTAGCATATATAACTATCAATGAATACCTGATAGTAGACTTAATGAAAAAGACACGCAATTCATACAACTGTTGTATTTCTTTGTACCTTAATTCCAACGGTACATTACGCCAAGATTTTTTTCAGGGTACTTCACGTAGTAACCACTGATATACAAACCTCGTGCATGCGTAAGATGATATATTGGCAAAAACAAATACTAAAAGATCAAAAGTCTGTGCTTCTATAACCTACTAAATAGAATTGTTTAAAAATGCAATAAAACCGATGATTGTTTCCGTTCAGTTCAAATCTATGTCTGTATGTTTGGTTTGCTGAGAGTGTTCACTAACACATTCGCTTTTCCCAAACCATTAGAAATAGTGAATTAAAATTCTTAGTACCCTTGTCATGTGCAAAAATAAAAAAAACTTTTATCAGACACAAGTATCTCACACTTATGTTCACCAGACGTAGCATTTAAGATAACGAGTAAATGCAATAACAGAAGGGAGTTAAGCACATCTGAAGCTTTATGGATAAAAAATTGCATCTGGATTTATGCAAGCAGAATAAGCATGTTCAGATATTGAGCTTGAACTGGAGATGACGAATGCAATTGATTGGTTGTTCCCTTATTCCACACAATCTGAATGTTTGCCTTTCAATTTATATATAAAGATATGTTCATTTGTAGATAAATAAGAAGAAAATGAGATTAAAATGTTTCTTTTATCTGATAACATTTCATTTTATTTTGCACATGGAAATGGTACTAAGAAATTTTTAAATGCATGAATTCCAAGAGAATTCAAATTCTGCTAGTCTGGTTATTTGTGAATTCACGGCCGAGAATAATTACGCCTATTATAATAATCAAGGTTGCGGTCTTGATATAAACAACTGACCCATTAATTACTTACATATGTCAGTATATTTTGTAGAAAATGGAATTAATGAATGCATATATTCTGTCATATTAATCAGATACATATTGATTTCTTATATTTTCCCGACGTGAAAAGTCAGTCATTTGCTCTGTCCTTTCGGGCTGATATCACTTTAAGAGCACTTCTGCTAAAAGCTTAATGTAATTAAATTGAATCTTTTATATGATGGACCTTTTAAATATGAACAATTTTCTCTTTTGTTGGAGCTCTTTGGTCATTATCTATTTAGAGCTCCTGTGATGCCAGTTACGCACTCGCAATATTACCATAAGTACTATGAAATTTTGATACTTTAAATGCCTGAATTTATTCAGCAACTTCACTTAGGCTATTTTTTATAAGATTTACAGTCAACTGCTCTGCATCTTTCACACTTTATGCTGCATTCCATTTAATCAAAATAACATTAATTAAAGATTATCTTCTAAAACAGAATGTAAATGTCCACCGTTTTACTGGTTGCCGTTGTATACTCTTATAAATCTGCAGGCTTTAAAAACAGAGAACCCAATCAATTTACCTGTAACCAATTTGAAATACTTCACGATAAAATAGATGAAAACATTAAATCGTGGGACATTCAAAACTTTATTGTCAAAGTTTTTCAATTAAAGATCAAAATGCAGGAATACAGATAACTGCGAAATAGTAATAACCTCGTAGAAATAAATGAATATTGTGTAGAGGATCAACATTTTTAGTGTTACAAAGTTTATAAGATGGTGACGACTCTTTAGCAGAGAGGTACACGCAAATCAGGACCAAAAATATTGGAAACTTAAATCATGCATAATTCTAAAATTTAATTTACGAATGGATTCAAACAAAATATGTTCTCTAATTAAATCAAATATTTTTCTTTTCAAATAATATTCGTTTCAGTCAGCTGCGTTAATCTTAATTTATCAAGAAAATTTGAATTTATTTTCGTCCGAGGAAATATCTTCCTCCACGCGCATCATATTCTCAAACAAAATGCGTCTAGTAATAAACATAATCCCAACGCTTTGGCTATCATTAAAATTTTACGAATTGAGCTGTGCACATTGGTGCCGCAGACGTCCGCATTGTGCATAGTTATTCTCTTCACTAACGGCTGATAAAGCTTTATGTTTTTTTAACTCAGTTAAAAATAGTAATAATGCCATAGACAATACGTCTTGTAAGTACTACTCACTTGACGATGCTATCTGCAAAGTTTGGTTGCACATATTAGACTTGACCATGGAACGACAGCACTTTAATACATTTAGTCACATGAATTTTTATCAATCTAAATAAACTAGGAAAAGCAACACTCAAATGATACACAAATATTTTACATCTCATTTTCATACAATAGACAGAAGCTGTAAATGTGACTTCTGATCGTGCAAATGCGAATCTGGTATTAATGAAGCTTTCGTTAGTTAGCGAATTAAAAATTTCTACAAAATAGTCCTGTGAAAGTTATTTAACTTTTTATGTAAACATTAACTCATTTTGTCTTTTGAATATTTAAATTTACCGCTGATTTAATTTTTAAAAATTTTGTTTTATAAAAAATTGATTTTTTTGGAATTTTCCTTGTTTAAATTATCGAAATTATGGCTTTAATTTGTGGAATTTTATACACATTCATATTGAGATTTTGTCGAAAGAGAGCACGCCATTCCTTTGTTCGGATGCAGACATATCTGATTTCTAGTATTTGACTCTTTCATTCGTATATCTTGATAATAAATTATTGAATTGACCACAAATTATTATTCTTATTGATATCGCGGTAATGATCTTCAATTCGTCATAGATAAATTAATTCGGTTCTCTGTATATAGGGTCTTCGCTGTTGTAAAAGTATACTGTGGTCATCAGTGAGACGGTGAGCAATTGTGCTTTGCTGTAATAAATAGGTTTTGATAAATATTATTATTAAGTGTTTAGATGCTGAAAAGTTGACCGAAGGACATATGAAAATTAGCCCTAGAGAAGGTGCTGAAAAAAATTGGAATATATTTGTTCTAAATTTTGTGATCATTATAATTAAATGTGATATGCGGATTTGGCATCATATTGGCTCTTCTCTAGTAGTATAGAGTCACTTGTCCTATTAACTAGGGTGTGCCTCATAGACGTCAAGTCTGAATCAGCCTTAGGTAGCTAATAACTATCTGATAGGACAGATTTCTCATCCATAACTAATAAGTTCATGCATACTACTCTCTGTACCATACTACCAGTGCCCTCATATTTAAGATTAGCCTCCATGTTAATCACAATTATATATATATATATATATATATATATATATATATATATAATTGTTTAATCAGGTAATAGGCGAAGTAATGTGTACATTTTACGCAACACTGCATTCTTTACGCTTAACCTCGAAAGATATTATACACGAAAAATTTAATAATTAAATTATCTGTTCCTGAACGATCTTAATATGAACAAATCAAAACGGAAACTTGTTTTAACAGGAATATATATGGTGAGGATCTAAATTTGTGAAATGAAAACGAGAAACAAGAGGACAACTGCAAGTCATCAGTGAAAATTACGCATGCCAATTCCAAAATAAAGAAAACTGAAATTACGTACAATTCAATAGCACATATACTTAGAATGATTTAAACAAAGAATGTTATAGAAATTAAACGAATGTCTTCTTTTTAAAAGATATTCGTTCACATCAGCCATGGTGATTTAAATTTATCAATAATTGTTAATTTATATTTGTCGGAGGGTATATCTTCTTCCCCAGTAATAAACAAAAGGCATCTACACTTCCTCCATATGTAACGCCCCAGCTAAAAAGAAATTCAGTTGGACATTACTAAGAATACCAAGAAGGAAAGTTAGTGAGCAGTTACTGAAGGTGGCCCTTAACAGGGAAAGAAAAAAATTCACCAGCAGATATCGTGAGAGTTAATGTCTGATTGCAGCGTGGGAGTGTTCAGAAGTCCGTCTAGAAAATGGCTCTTTGCGTTCTGTTCGTTGGCTGGTGATCCTCTGAGTATTTATAATAATCGAATCAGTATTTTTTGTTGCTGTTCAAAAGCCTAGACAAGTCTTGTTGAAGGTCTACGGCAGGACCGAGAAGGTAGAAATCCGATTAATAGATAATCGATTACGCTTGACTGGAGGCGCAGCAACAAAAATATTGACGTTACTGAAGACTGAACTAATTATTGACAGAGTGTGGTAAACACAACAAGAAAGGATTGAATATGACCAAAGGAGCTAGTGTGTGCTTGACGTTGCGGTCATGACATTCGTTAGTGAATGTGTACTGTGTAACTGATGAAGCTGCGCTATACATGGAAATGGCCTATACTATGATAAGAAACGAGTATTTACTTAATGTTGCTACTCAAAGCGTTAGCTCTAGGTAACTGGTCTTATCAAAATAAGCAAGCGTGGGCTCAGGCGTGAGCCACACGTTGCATTAATATGATTTATAAAAAATACATGAAAATCAAATGATAAGAACAAAAGTGTACTGTAACATTGCCACAAAATGGCTTAATACCGAAGAACTGTTCACAGATGCTAAAAATTTGTTAACCAATAACAGTTGGTTATAACAGTGAGACGTGCGAGTATGAGAAAAGTAATGAATAGTGTGGATAAACGAGGTGATCACATCACATGAATTATGGCGCAAGTGGTGTGTTAAATGTTAACATTTGATACATGGAATAACGAAAAATTGTTAATAAAATTTTTTTATCGGTTAGACCTAATGCAAAACAATTTATTACTAAGTTCTGATCTTGAGCATGTAGAGCCTGAACGCCTGTAAAAGGCGGTTCGATATAAGGTTTTAACATGTCTATGCTTACCAAAGTAGGTGTGGCACCTTGCATGAGAGTGAAATATTTAGTCTGCCTGAACAAAATCGCATAAGGACCGTCATACCTGGGTTGCAATGGTGTAATAGCAGCGTCGTATTGACAGAGTACTTTCTTGCAGCTATGGAGCTGCATATGAACAAAGACTGGTCGAGAAACATGTCTCAGCAGCTGAGCAGTCATGTTACTGAAATGAAGTCGAGGGCAAGAATCTTTGACTAGTAGGTCACCCTTTACGGATATTAAACGTGGGAGCTGACTAGGCAGGCTTAGGTCCATAAAATATGGGATTCGTGACGCACATGATCTAATAGATTCGCGTATACCGGAACGCATAGCATGCTGGTTTAAAGGAAATACATCGACCGAGTTTCCATTGACAGACGAGGATGCTGCTTTGAATTCCCTCAACATTCTCTTTACCATACAGATAGATTAGGGTGGCAGGCAGTCACCTGGCATAAACGACATCCCATGAAATGCAAGTTAGTTTTAAATCGATCGGATGAGAAGCAACTATGTCTATGCGTAATGACCTCGTTATGATCACCGTAATGTGTTATCCATGCGGAGATAAAACCATTAGTAAAATTCATCTGCAGAAATAGTACCAAAAGATAAAGCCGCTGATCACAGTGTAAAATTATCAATCATAGTTAGGAGGAGGCTAAAATCTTGAACCTGATTCAGATAAACTATTTCGATATGGACGATAGCTAGGCGTGAAGTAGGTTTAAATGTTCAAATTTAGAGTGAGTGTGCCGGGTGAGTCAGTTTTTCTGGCATATAGCACACACGGAGACACTTTGCTTACTGTTCTGCCTGAGACTATGTCCCCAGGAACGATCTGTAATAAGTTTGAAATTCGCTTTACTCTCTGAGTAAGAAATAGAATGGATGGAGTCGAAAAACTTCCTCTGATAGCTGGTGGGCAGAACAAGTGTGTGGAGCTGCTTACTCGTGAAGTAAACAGTGGATAAAACTTCCTAGAGTCGGCATGTGGAATTGATGGGATGTCAAGCTACTGATCTTCTCATATTAGTGTCACGTCGCTGTTCTGTTCGCAGAATGGATGGTGTTGGTGCAGGTTCACTGAGAGTCACGGAGTTGCCTGAGAATGACAAAGGCAAAGTTGGTTGTTTAGTGACGTCTGGCCTGTGAAATGCGTCTGAAATATTTTTTTGTTCACCCTTTACTTGAAAAATGTCTAATTGTTATTCACGCAGACGTGACAGCTGTCCTTCTACTCTGGATGGGTACTTTGCGATAGTTGAATTCGTATTTCATTGTACGCTAACTAATGGTGCATAATCTGAAAAAACAACAAATCTGCTGCTGTCAATCTTGGTGATGAATTGGTGCACTTTGGCAATAGCGAGGAGAACTGGACCCAAATTATCTGTCATATTTTCTACTGATTGCAAAATACGCGAGCAAAATCTGATCAGCTTCAGAACTCTGTTCATCTCTTGTTCCAAGTCGATCGAAATAGAAAATTAAGGAGAGTCAATTGTGAGTAGTAAAGGTCGTTGGAAGTCTGAATGGGTTATCATTAGGACATTCTCTAACGAATTTAGGGCAAAACGAAGTAATTCTTCGTCTTCAAACAACCAAGAAAAGGTTGAATTTCTGCTAAGTTCTTTTCGATTCCGCAGGTGCCTATACAACGGATAAAGTTATTTCTGTACGCTTGGAATGAACTTGCAATTGTAGATGAGAATTGAAAACATTGTTTGTAATTACTTTAAATTCTTGGGTGACGAGATATTCTTGAAGGAATTGGCCTTAGATGCTAAAGGTTGTATAATTTGAGGTGTACTACGATTCCCTAGGAGATCCAAATATGTAGTTGCAATTTGTGTTTTGTCGCAATTGATCTTGAGCCAGTGATATCATAAGCGTGATAGAACATTTCGTAGATGCTTGACATGAGAGTCTAGGTCTAGACTGAAAACCATTATGTCATCAAGACTTGTAATCGGCGTCATCAAGGAGTATTTCGTCAACGAACCTCTGAAATACTTGAGTGGCACACTTGAGACCAAAAGTTAAGTAAATGTATTCAAAAAAACCAAAAGGGTTGATGATAGCATTTATTACAATGTCTTATGGCTCTACCGGGATGTGGTGGTGGCTTGCTTATTTCGATCACTGAAAATTAATTGCTGCCGCTGAGGTTTTCAAGCAATGTTATTATATTGTGAATGGGGTATGCATCGGATTTGGTCACAGAATTGAGCTTGCAATAATCTCCACAGACTCTGTATGATCAGTTTGATTTAGAGACAAAGTGCAATGTTTCATCGAAGGCAATTGAACAGAAACTTTGCTCAAATCCAGCGTAGGGATCAATGAACTTTTGATTAGCATGATCAACAATTAACCGATATTTCATCAGGAAATCAAGGCCAATGGTATTGTGAGAGACCTTGGCGACGATGAATTTGTGAGAAAATTCATTTCATATACCTATGCTGAGAGAGCGACGCCGGCAACCATAAGTGGGAATGGATACCGCCGTAGCTGATGCGAAAAGAGAACATCGGGTGACATCTCGGCCATGGATTCGTCTTTGAGAACAGAATCTGCTGCACCTGTGTCTACGATGAATTCCTCTTTGGTTTTGAAATCGGGAAGATGCAGAAGTTCATTGGGTTTCTTGGCCGGATCATATAGGCAAATAGGCTGGTTTTATCAAATGACATTATCACTTTTTCTGTTTTCGTGGCATATCCTGCATGGATGAAAGGAATCAACGTGAACTGCAATAATAAGCATTAAAAATTTGATGTGTTTTGTACGTGAAGAATAGAAACTAATGCATTGTTATTGCTTGTAGTCAGTTTTTGAAAGAAACTCGAATCCGAACGATGCAGGCAATTTCGACAATTATAGAATTACTTTTGGTAATTATAGCCTAATTATTTTGAGAATATTGACTGAATGATCGAGGGGAACGCGATTGTCGTTTTTACTGATTTAGACGGTGCTGATCCGCGGTTTCTTCAGCATATGTTATGTCTATGACGTATTTTGCAAGGATTTTAGTCAAATCTAAAATAGATCTCTTTAATGTGGATGTACTACCGTAATCAGATGTGGGACCGGCGGATGGACATTGAGCTGACTTAGAATTCATGATATTCAAGTTTATAAGTAATTTCCGGACATTAAAAATGCATCAAGGTGCTTAAATATATAGAACAAATACTTTAAATCATACCCGCTCTGTAAATTTGAAAAGTTAATAGCGAAAGGCTTACCAAAATTACCAAATTATTGGGGAAAAAATTGAACACGGAATAAAGTCAAATACTTTTAGGAGAGAAAATATTACAGATTAAACCACAAAATGCTTTTACACATAAATATTTAAAGATTAAACAGGATAGAAAAACCAGGATGACACGTTGATAAAAATCTGGATATTAAAGTGATTCCTTCGTTTTTTAATGTACCCAAAGATTACCGTTTAAAAATAAAATGTTTACTTCAAAATGTTTTCTTAATGAATTGTATCATCAAAAGAAATTGTAACAGAAGTACTGCTTTCCGATCCTGGCGCGATCACAAATGAAACGCCTCGACTAAAAGGAAGTGTCGTGCAGCGTTACTAAGAATACCAATAAGGAAACAGAGTGAGCATTATTGTAGGTGGACCTTAACAGGACCAGGAATATATTCACCGCCAAATGCCGTGTGAGTTTATGTTTTTTTGCAGATTTTGGGTATTCAGAAGTCCTTCTTGACCCTAGTTCATTTTGTTCTGTTCTTTTGCTGATGATCCTCTGAGTAGATGTACCTGCATTAGTAGAATTGTCGAAGAAAGGTGTAAACGTTACTGTTTTAATGCCTAAAGTAGACTTATTGAAAATCTGTGACAGCATCGAGATGACTGGCACACGTAGAAATAAATAGATGATCGATAACGTATGACTGGATGCGCAGCACCAGAAAGATTGGCGTAACTGAAGACTAGCCGATTTCGTGACAAAGCCTGGTAAACTCAAGCGAACAGTCGGCGTAAATAATCAGCGCAGCAAAGAAATTAACAGCAATCACACGCCATGAGCAGAGCAGAACGTGTATTTCATTTATTATTTATAGTGTATCTATGTTAAATGCCAAATTTTTACATACTAGTGAATATAGTATTATCACTGATTTTATATCTATGCAAATCGATAATCTGATTTTAACCGCGGTTTAAAGACTGCCGTATGCTAGTTTACATGATGATCAAATATTTACCAGTTCTTTCCAATCTATTTTGGACTGACATTCAGAGCCAACTGACACCGACATGCCGCCGCGAGAAATAAAGAAACCTGTGTCAGTGTCAGCAGAGAAAACATCAGTGTTTACTCGTTATGGCAGAGCCATAACATTTTTTTTACTGCGGCTGACTCCTTTTAGAGGATAAGCCGGCTCCACATTTCATGAAGTTTCTTGGGAATTTGGTACAAGTGGTGTCCCCTCACTACTCGGCTTTTTGATCGAGGACGCACCTCTAGCCTTTGCACATCCAAGCGCAGTCTGCAAGGCAGCAGTAAGTTGCATGGTTGCCGGTGGCTGTTGAGAGCTCATTCGCCATTCGGAAGTACGGGGTACTGTCCAAGAGTCCATGTAATCCTGTGGCTGTTGAACCCTTTTGTGGCGGGGAACACACGCCGAGTCATGGTGCCGTCGTCGGGCTTATGTGGGATTTTATAGGAGATCCGATTGCCGGTCGGAAATCCACCACGCCCTGGTGACACCACCACCATAGCCCCGTTAGCCCATGTACGATCGGCCATCGAAACATGGTTGACACCGTCGTACCACGTTGAGGAGGGGATGGACTTTACGACGACGAAGCTATATTAGCGAACAAGTTATTTTTATTAGTGCCTCTTAATTCTTTTATTCAAACTGTCATTTTTGTCTTTACATCTGCATGGTAAATGGGGGGGAGGGCAGTATTTCTGGCCGGGTTAGGTTAATTGTACCAACGGTAAAATGGAATGAGCCTAGAGTATAGGAATTAGACATTCAAGACGCCCTTCAATATGGAGATCAAAATTTCAGGCTCAACGGAAATAGTTATTTTCGCTTATCCTCTCTCTTAACAATCAGCAGATAACACGACTATATTTGTAATGCGCACCTGCCCATGCCGAGGAAATCAAAATAACTTGAACTTTTCTTGATTGCCTGTGTACTATAAAAGAATACGCGATCACGCATTTCTGGTAGGGATGGACGATATGTAGTCGGAATCCTGCTCTTCCTGTTGGTTTGTTTTAAATTCGCCTTCTCTTATAAGTTCGGCTGCTATAGATAACAAGTATAAACTGTCTAGAATATGTCTTTTTAAAATCGCCTTCTTGATTCAGTTAGCAAAAGCGCTCACGCCATATGCCAACCGGGAGCTGGAATTTAGTTATATGATGCTGTTTGAGAGGCTAGTAGTAGGTATATCGCCAGAGTTAGCAAAGCAAACGTGACACCGTCTTACGACTGTATCAAGCATATGTGATGACCAATTAATAAAATCGAAGTTCGAATATGTGAAGATAAATTGAAAATTTATCTTTATGCTCCAGTAGACATTCTTCTAAAGATGAATAATTGCAACTATCTGTATTTGAGCTTTTAATGAAATACACGATACATTTCTCACTAATAAAATAATAATAATTATAAAATAATAGATGCTACTACGTCAATATTACATTTAAAATGGTATTATTACAAAATAACAAATAAGCTAAGATACTTTAGACACTGTTGTGGTTAGCTAATATATTTGCAGTTGTGTATTAGATATTGCGCACTTAGTAAAAAGCAGTTCAAATAAGACCAGAAGGATAAACCAAAGACAGCATGAAAAAATATATAATCTCATTTGCACATTCGTATCGTGCTTAATGGTGACTCATCACTAGGAGCCGGTATTACGCCATATACCAACTATATATATGGTCTTTAAATGTAGGGCAATTTAACGTTACAGTCTCCAATACTAATGGGTATACCAGCAATTGTGAAACAAGCTTTATATAAAGTCTTCGACATTATGACTTCAAAGCCAACTCACAATATATAAAACATACAAAGCATGTCGGTACATAGTATCACCACTATTGTTGCTAAGGCGGTACAAATTGCCAACACAATGGATTCCATGGTATGCTAAATTTCACCAAAATTATGAATTAAAAGGCCTTCTGAACATCTGTTAGTCCAGCAAATCAAAGCAACCTTTGATCAATATAGTTAGTATTAGGCAACCATTTAGTTGGTACCCTTTACAGGCTCAGTATATATTATATATAGTGAGTTGGCTTTGAAGTCACATTGTCGAAGACTATATGAAGTTAAATCCATTACTGCTCGTATAAATATCAGTATAGGAGATTTTACCATCCAATTGTCCAACATTTCACGACATAATATACAGTTTTTATGGGGCGTAATAATGGCTACTACTGATGAGTCACCAGTAAGCACGAAACGAATGTGCACATGAGATTATATCTTTCGTTCACGCCATTTGAACTAATTTTGATGAAATTTAAATCCATTATGTTGGTACCATGTACCGACTCGGCAACCATAGTGTTGGTACCACGTACCGTCTTGCAACCAGTGTCTGTACCATTTACCAATTAGGCAAACATAGTTTTGGTACCTTTTACAGGCTCGGTATATATTATATATAATGGGGTGGTATTTAACTCGCATTTTCAAAGACTTCATATGGATTTAACTCCACTACTGCCGGCACACATATTCGTATACAAAACTGTACTGCCCAATTGCCCTACATCTCTCACCCAAATATATAGTGGATATAAGGCGTAATACCGGCCCCTACTGATGAGTCGCTAGTAAGCACAAAACGAATGTGCACATAAGATTATATCTTTCGTTCGTGCTTAATTTGGTTTATCCTTATAGTCCTCTTTGAACTAATTTGTTTCGAGGTGTAGAACACATAAAACATAAGCTAAAATAATATTTATCCAATTGGCGTGATTTTGTCTAAAGTACTAGTAATATAAATTTCAATAAAATACTGTCAAGTGGATAACTACTGTATGGAAACAATAGATACATTGATTTGGTTGTTTGTTAATGCTTAAGAATTAGAAAATAGTATAGGTAGCAATCAGCTTCGCATAAAATTTATCCACTTCTCACGTAAAAATTCAGCATATGATTTAAATCAGAGGCTCAATATCAAATAAAATTTTATAAGTGTTGAAACCTCTAACAAGGAAATAATCATATGCAAAAATGTCTTGGTCAGAAATTCAGCTATGCCAATTAAACCAGATTTAGTACAGAATTTGGAAATCCGAAAACTGATAGGCGTGAGATTCTCTGTCAGCGATAAAATAAGCAGACATTTCTAAATTACATAAAAATTGAGTGGAAATTAGCTTGCGTGTATGCATCTAATTTTGAAATAGCATATGCTATTACATGAGAATTACATACAATCTGCCAAGAATGTGTTTCTTTTGTCATTTTATAATGCAAACAAGTTGTTAACCGTAATCTGTCTAAGTTATTTTCTTACGTTACTAAATAAAGAGGCAAATATTTCAGACAAAAAATAGCTGTTGAAAAGCTGAACATATAATTTTTTTATATATAACGATGAATTTGCATTAAATAACTAATTACTTTACAATGCTTGTATATCATGGGTCAGTGGTTTAACCAAAAAAAGTAGAATAACGCAAATTAAATAAACATTGAAAAGGAATGGAATAGGGGTCTCTGAAATGGCGAAACGCGTTAGCAAATGATGGCCCAAGACATATTACATTGACGCTTGTGTAGAGAAATAACATAATTAGAACAGATATCAAACAAAAAACGTTATTGAGGGCCAGTTTAAAGAAAAACGGATATAATCTATTGAAAAATATAATACAATTTATGGACATAGTTAATGGGTGAAAATTATTCCAAAAGCCGCAGTTAATGATCATAAAGCCAAAAAGCACTAAGTGAGAAAATGCAAATTGACATTTTTAAAAATGTTCTATGAAAAATTATCAAGTTTAGCCAATCTACATATAAGTTTCTAACAGCCTATGCAAATTTTTGAAATATTAAAAAATAAGCTTTTCGAATTGAATACTATTACCCATAAGCATTTATCCATAAAATGATTACCAACAATAAATTAACATTCGGAGAATTCACATTAGATAATATTCTACACCGATGCGCACTCCATCATCATCATTACCATGATCGATGTAAAGGATAGTAAATAGATACGCATAAATGAATCAGAGACCCTGAAGATGATAATCAGCATCATCATCATCATCAGACGTAGGTACTTCTGCATAGAAAAACATATTTCGATAAAATGCTTACAGAAATAGTAAAAGGAATTTTCATAAGGGTGGAAAATTAACACCAGCTTTAGATAACAAAAATAAAATAAAAGTGAACACATTTCATGCAAATCAAACAATTGCAGAAATTTATTTGAAAAAAACATCATAGAAAGATTAACGAAAACGTAGATAAATACTGATGAGGTTAGAATTGAACTCATCTCTATCATTCACGAAACGGTAGACAGGCATTAGGGAAAATTATCGACCATAATTAAGTACACTGATTAAATAAATTGTTTCTTCAGTATTTATTCAAAAAACTTAATTATAAAGTAAAACTAATAAGTGGACGTAGGGTTTTCTTGGTGAGATATACTTAAAATTTGAATTAATGTCAAAGTTGGTAATACTAATCTAAACAATTAGTCGATTTCCAAGTTATCTTGTTAGTAACCGACACGATTCATTGACTAAAAAGCCGAAAGCGCGAAAAAAACGAAGTGGCCAATCAAAAAGGTAATACATTGAATTAAACACAACTAATTCGAATCCTAAAATTATTTAAGCATATATCAGACTATTAAAAACTACAAATCGCCCAAAGCAAGAAAATAGTACAAAGCCTATCGTCAAAGGTAATTAATTTTTAACTTTTATATGCACAAATGCATGTAAAAAAGCAGCTAAACAACGCTTATTGCCGTTTTTAAACGGTGTTGGAAAAGGATTGGTTTAAATCAAGGTTGCGATCTTGATACAGACACCAGTCCCGTTATATACATACATTTTTCAGTATAATGAAGAAAAAACAATTCATCCAGTAGACTGGTTTCGGCCTTATTAGGAACTCTTCACGTACTGTTCAGGATTTGCTGCGAATAGGGCTCGAATCAGGGAACGTCTGTTTCGAAATCTGTTGCTCAATCCACTGAGCCACTCTGCAGCATGCTATGCACAATTTTTAGTCATAAACAAACTAATGTTTTTTGGTTAGCCCTGAAAAAGGATGTGTATACTTTATTTATTAATAAAACTACTAGAAGTTATTACAGTTGTAGCTTAGCAACTGGATATAGCACTGATTGTTGTGTTAAACTAGCGCTGAAATATAGATTTTGTATATTTTTTTATATAAACGAAATAGTGTTTTTAGTTAAGTTATAAGAAAACTAGGTGCATAATATGAAGAGATTTTGGTTAACCCATATGAATTTGGCCTTCAAGATTTATAATATTGGATACCTGCTGTGAAGTTACGCATTCTTATTAAATAAACTGGCACGGTTGAGCTTTTATTCTTAATAAAAGAAGGACTGTCGCATAAAAATTGGATATATTTATCGTTATGTATTGGCTGTAATTGACCACTGACATTTATTCCTAATAATGCATTACACCATAAGCATCAAACAATATGGTCAAACGATTACCGAACTAACATACCCATAAATGATAACTTAATCTGCTTTTATGGTTCATGAATGGTTATTCAATGTTGAATTACCAAATAAAACTATTCCGCAAAATAGGTTATAAATTACATTTATTATAGCTAATAAATCAATATATACACTGAACCTCTTGTTATGCCGAAATTCTCTGTTACAAAACAACATACTCAGTCACATAAAAATTGTTTATAGTAAGCAATTCAATATAAGGGCTACAACAGACTAGCTTTATTTAAAATAATATTCCTCTTAATGCGTTCACCCATGAAGCAGGTAACAAGACAAATGTGGGATTCACCGAAGTTAATAATGTTAGAAATAGGCATAATAAAAAGAAGCTAATGAAGGATAAAGCTTTTGGAGTATTGCGTAACAGAATATTCAAAATCATCTTGAATGAAATAACAGATTATCCAAACACTAAAACCCCAATGGTATAATTATATATACAATAATCTACTTTTGAACAATAACACAAAAATAAAAACTAAAGTTAGTCAGAAAATGTTATACAACCAGTCAAAATTTGATTGACTTTTAAACCTTGTGAACTCGGTTTCCATAATTTGTATTACGTCCCACGCAATCTCTCATTGCATAACATTTATTATAGGTTTTGGAAGCGTTTCGAGAGTAAGTTCAATAAGAAAAGTAAATTATCACACGTAAATTAACGGACAAATTTAGTCATGGTATAATATTCTGTACTGTTTTATTGTTTTACTTCCAATGGTAAAATGCCTCGTAACTAATAAAAAATTAGCAGGCAAATGGTAAAATTCAAATAACAGCCTCATTTGTCATTGTTACACTTGCCAAACGAAATGTACTTCTAAGAGAACCATAAGGGTAGTATGGAAGATAAGTTGTTAAAAAAAGAAGTAAACATATATTGGTGCTCTTATAAGATATTGGCAGAAAACGAACACAAGTTGATTGATTATAGAATCTATCGAAATTGAATCACGAGATGATAGTATGGTGGGAAAAGACTGCACGAATCTAAATCGGAAGCTAGATCCAGTAAAAGATTAAAAACATCGCACTTAGATTGGTTTAGTAATTGGCGTATTAGCTCATTACTGTTTAATCAATTATTGAGAATCCAATCCTGTAAAATTTTATCCTTTAACAATTCGTTTATTGTTTAGAGTTCATGGAGAGTTGAACGCTTATTAAAGGGCTTCAACCTTCTCCCCTTATATTACTTATTCTTTCGTAAAATAATTTTCATACTTTCTTGTCTAAGCATCACTGAATATGATCAATTACCAAGATCACTCAGGTATGATATCATTTTAAATGTTAATAATAAAATAATAAGTCTGTTGCGTGAAAAGAGTAAATTAGCATCTATTGACTGCAGTTTCACTTAGATGGATGTACATGTGTATTAAATATATTTAACTGACTCTCTTTGAGTTATATATACACGCAAACATGCACATACGTGACGCGCGCCTATCTTGTGATATAACAAGAAGTGTTATTAAACAAGACAGTCTAAGGTGTAACTTGAAAGGTTTGAGTGAAATTTCACACGTGCTTGATTCGGCTGTTTTCTCATTTTTGTCACTTACCTTGGCATGCAGTTATTTTGAGTATATCTGATTTATTTGGCTTTCCACCCTATAATGGGCTGGCGACCTCAATTACGCAATTTCACATGGTGATAAAAAAACAACTAGTACAACACACGTAAATTTTAAATTCATATTCGGTCACTAGTTTCAATTAGATGGATGAACATAGCATTAATTGATATACAGACACACACACAAACGTGACAATCGCGTATCTAGTGAAAGGTCAATCAGATGTATAAATAATATGGCTCGAAGAAATATCGCATTTGCTTCATTAATTTGTTTTTCTGCGGTTTACTTTGGACAAACAAAGGCTGTCGCCAGTGGTAGCCGAAATATCTAAAGAACGAAGAAACTGGAACTCATCCTTCGTGAGTCACAATACACATCGGGCAATTTTAATAAATCTAGTTTCGCAATTTTTCCATTGTTTTGAACATAAGTTAAACTATATACAAAGTTGGATTAAAACATAATTTATTAGACAATAGTAGTAAGGCAAAAGTTATTAATTTTAGCCGCCGGATGGTACTACCTTCCAGAAAATAAAGATGACAGAATCGTGTCAAGTGCGGCTTGCATCAAAAATCCTACAAGTAATGCCAGTGTAATTTCATATTTATAATCGACAACTCCATAAATCATTAGACTTTTTGAAGCGATGTAATATCATTGACTTTCCAAAACAATAATGTTGAAGGATGGTTATTCTAAAATAAAATATTTCTCTGATGATAAGCATCTCTTTAAGCTTATTCACAAAACTCAATAATCTTGTCAATATAAATTGGAGAAAACAAGATAAAAATTGAGTTTTCATCCTGGAACGAGGTATCGCATCTGAATAAGTCAAATAAAAAATAATAGAAATCAAATCCAATTGCAATACTCGTAGAAGCAAGTTTTATTCAAACAAATAGTAGCAGATACCCAATACGGCACACAATGATCAACTTTATAACTAACCTTTGCATGAGTTTTATGCAGTTGGGCCATTGAAATAAATAGATTGGTTGAACGTCTCCGTATTCGCTCCTCGGCTGACATGGTTTTCTGTCTGCATTCATAAGCGCTTCTCTCCTCCTCCGCGTATACCTTTTGAGATTTCACCATTTCTTGCAGGCAAGTAGCTAAATCACTCTAGAGGGGGGGGGGGGCGAAATACAGTGACTCATGTATAGTAAATTTTATATATTTTGAAGATAATTGTTGAAAATAACAATAGGAGAATTACAAATTCAATATCTAATGAATTCTAAAAGAACACTTTAGGAAACGCAATAAAAATTTTAAGAGATACTGTGTATGTGACATTGGTATGGAAAAATACTGACTACTGTCCATCTTGAAAACCATGCTTTGGCCGAACTTCGTTCATTTTGTAGACGTAACACACACGCGCAAACCCACACTTATATATATATATATATATATGCACACATAAATTCATATTTTCATGAGAGAAAAGTAATGGGCGCCTTTAATGATAAGTTGCTTTCGGAACAAAATTAACTTATTCGCAGGAATTGACTACAATTCAATCAATATCAGATATGCGGTTGCCACCATATATCATACTTTCATATTTGGATGAAATGGAGAAAACTGCGGCCAAATAAATAATTACTGCAATCTTAAGAAAAAGGGTAACATATGATTGTGTCCTATAATATTTCCCGATTATAGAACTTACATGCTTATTATTACAAATAACTAACTTACATACAACAAGTTCATACATTTGGTTACCTCACCTCGCAAAGGCACGTATTTCCCGCTTATCGGCTACTTACCAAAAGGAAATTGCACTAGTCTTCAAAAAATTATATTCGTCAAGTAATATTTTACAAAGGATAAATTTTAACTCTTAAAACCACACGCGTTTTACCAATTAGAAATTTAGTTTCGTATTAAAAAACTGATAGCATTTTCCTTTTGAAATGCGAGCTTTAATAAAATTCATTGTACCCTTCCTGTGTGCAAAAACAAAAAGAAATTTTATCAGATATAAGAAACGTTTCTTTCGCATAGTCTCCTCAAATATCTACTAATGAACATATCTTTATATATAAATTGGAGAGCAAAACAAGATAGAAATATGTGAACATAGAGAGAGTGTGAAAAACGGAAACCAATCAATTGCGTGCATCACATCCAGTTCAAGCTCAATGCTTGTACGTGCTTCTTCTGCTTACATAAATCCGGCTGCAATTTTTTTATCCATAAGGCTTCGTATGTGGCTAGCTCCCTTTTGTTTTTTCATTTTGTAATTACTTTGAATGCTACGTCTGGAGAACATACGTGCGATGTTTCGATGATGTGTTGCGCAATAGCAGACGTGTATTCACCATTTTATTTAAAACAGGCGTTCAAGTTGCAATTTTCTCTCATTCGAGTAATTAACCGTCTGGTCGATCGGCCTACGTAAGTTTATCGACAACTTGCACATGCATATGGGTAACTAATATTTGATATCAACATTAACGGCTCTTTCTCTTTTATTGCTGGAAAAGGCATGTGTGTTACCCTAAATAACACTCGTAGGTTGGCTGCATTAAATGTGCGTGTTAATGCTGCTTCAACTTTCTTTTGTGCCATTCGGAAAATTGTATCCCCCTTAAATGGGATGTTTAGGTAGACTGTTTTCTTTTCTGGCCCGTAATACGTCTGTTTCTGTTTAATTCTGATAGCATTATATATATATATATGCCCAAACTTGGTATGGTTGATCAAATGTTCTTTTCCAGCCAGTACAAGGCTGTGAATTTTATGGTAGTGCAGTAGAAAAGCATACGTTCTTAAATACTATTTAATTGTAATATTTTCTATGCATCCACCAGGGCGTGGTGGATCACCGACCGGCAATCGGATCTCCTATAAAATACCACATGAGCCCGACGACGGCACCATGACGCGGCGTGTGTTCCCCACCACAAAAGGGGACAACAGCCACAGGATTACATGGACTCCTGGACAGTACCCCGTACTTCCGAATGGCGAATGAGCTCTCAACAGCCACCGGCAACCATGCAACTTACTGCTGCCTTGCAGACTGCGCTTGCATGTGCAAAGGCTAGAGGTGCGTCCTCAATCAAAAAGCCGAGTGGTGAGGGGACACCACTTGTACCAAATTCCCAAGATACTCCATGAAATGTCAAAATCTATGAATTTCAATGGAGCCGGCTTATCTTCCAAAAGGAGTCAGCCGCAGTAAAGTAAAGTAAAGTAAGTATATATATATATATATATATATATATATATATATATATATATATGGCATATATATAGAATTAACAAGAATTTTCAACTGGATCCTATATGCAGCTAGACTTACAAAGATTGTCACTCATTCAAGTGTATTATGGTTAGAGGTCGTACGGTGCAACGTAATCAAGTAACTGATATCACGAATAATATTATCCGGCTACGACTGCGATTTTAGCTATTTACCGCAGTTATCGCAGTAGCTTAGCTAACAATATTTGAACTTCTCAAATGGCGCCTAACGCAATCGTCGATCATTATCAATGTTGTATGGTACATTAAGAAATTAGCTGAATGGAACCAGTCGGTTCGTAAATTCTCCAGCCGAATAATGAATTTGAGGCTAAACTAACAATGATCTAAGCAAAACCGAGCAAGTACATAGATTTACGAAGCCTCCCCAATTCTCCGTTGCATAAAGGACCAACAGTTAAACTGCATCAAACGCCTTTGGCATAATATTCGGTGGAACAGACTGGCTATTTGCAGATTTTCTTAATTTGCCAAAATCAAATACAAGGCTAAAGTATTGGGAAATTTCAGCGGAAACCTATCCATCTGGTGTCACCGGAGATCCTTATTAGATGAATTTGAAGCCTAAACAAATGCTCCGAATCTATATTTTCCAAAACGGCCATTTTCGAGGCGTTTAGCTTTAAACCGTACCGCATTAAATTATGACTCTCTGGAGTTTTTCTTTTCGACTGACAGAAGAGAATCGTCACCGTATTCTACTAAAACTTATCTTCACAGCGATGAATATTCCGATTACCTTATCTGTTTGCAATAAAAAATAATTGGTCGTTCACTCCAAGATATCCTGCCATTAAAGACTCAAGAGCACTATCTTCCCGATTATATGATTTTAAGGCGACAGCGGCCAGTTTCTTTAGGTGGCTGAAACTTTCCATGTCGATCGCGATTGCTATCATATCGTTACTACATAATAAATTTGAAATGTTAAAAGTGCAGAGAAACCGAACAGAACGCTTTACACGAGGAAGAATGACTGATCTCCGCTGGCAGTGGCTAGGGTCATACTATTATCGTCAGGACTTGCCAGGTAAAACATTTCTATGGGACGGCGCATATATATATATATATTAGTGTCGGTAAAGGTTAAAAATAATAAGATAGCATTTACTATTAATGTACTAGATCAGTAGTAATCATAATTCCTGCAATTGGACATCGAACCCTGGAACCTTTTGTTAACAGTTACACAACCAATCTATTTCACCACAAGTCACACATCGAATGCAATCTTTAACTTTATGCTATTTTGGAGCAAATAAGCCAGGTACAAATGACACGTTTTGGTTGCACAAGGAAACTATGGTTATAGGTACCCAAACCCATGTGCTCTGTAGCTTTAGGTGGCAGACAGTCTAAGACGAAAAAACCATAAATCTAAATAATGCAGCCACAATATGAAGATATAGCCAAGTCTTCCAGAGAAATTCACACATAACTATGCCTATTTTGTATAATTATGTGGTACTGAATCTCTAGCTGTATAAAGCTGAAGTATTGTTGGCTTTGATGATGAGACGTAAAAAATGGCAACTTAACATACAGAAAGTATATATATATATATATATATATATATATATAAACATATATATATTTATATATATTTATATGTATATATATATATATATTTATATATATATATATATAAA